>CAUYUJ010005825.1:469571-474571 GCA_963575745.1 Prorocentrum cordatum
CCCTTTTATTACGAAATCTGGAGTACCTGTCGGTCGGAAGAAGTGGGTAGAAACATGAAGTAGGAAGGCGTTGGAAGTAGATGAAGGAGCCCTGGGGCACACACATAAATACACACAAATAATAGGATTCTCCACATTTCCCCATATTTTCTGGGTTGTTGTCTTCGCCCCCACTTCCCACGTTTTCCGATATTTTCTGGGGAATCGATGATTAATTGTGTCTGTGTGGTTTGTTTCCCTTCCCGAGTAGATAGGGTCTCCGCCCGCCCTCTGAAGATGAGGGAACAGGGGAAAAGCTGCTAAACTCTTGAGCAGGAAGGCACCGACAGGGCAGTTGTTAATATGTCTGATGTTTTAAGCTATGATTTAATACATGACTAATTTATGAATAATTGTATTTATGAACTCATCGCTGTTTTTACTACTAAATCCCTGCATTTTAATACATGATCCGCACGCGGAGCATGAAAAACGGCACTGTAGAGCAGATTGGGATCTGGATGCCAAAGCCGTGCCTGCTTTCAACGACCGGCGTGCAGTCCTGCTCGCGAGTGCCCGAGGCGCCTGCTTGACTAAGAGGCCTCCCAGATGGGGTCCGAGTAGATGGGGTCGGTGGATCTCACCGAGACGCAGATGCATCGGCGATGCATCGCCGATGCATCGGCCATGCACTGGCGACCTCAACGATGCATCGGCGACGTCGTCGAGGAGGAAATCGGGCTTCACATCGAGCCGCATCGCCGATGCATCGGCGATGCGGCGCGATCCTCCGACCCCATCTACTCAGACCCCATCTGGGAGGCCTAGATTGACAAAACACGGCGGCGGCGGCGGCGGAGATCTGGGAACGTAGACCTCGACAGCGTCCTCCGACGCCGCGCCTGTGCTCGGGACGTGGGCCTGGGGGCCTCGGCTGCATGTTCCTCGGGACTGGCCTCTCCTCACGAGCAGCGCTTGATGGGCCGCTTTCGCACCACCACCAGCATAGGCAGGACAGGGAGGAGGGGGAGGGGGAGGGGGAGGGGGAGGAGGAGGAGGAGGAGGAGGAGGAGGAGGAGGAGGAGGAGGAGGAGGAAGAGGAGGAGGATGCGCAGGAGGAGGAGGACACGGAGGAGGAGGAGGAGGAGGAGAAGGAGGAGGAGGAGGAGGAGGAGGAGGAGGAGGAGGAGGACCTCCTCATCCTCCCTTCTCCCCCGTCCTACCTTCGGTAGTTGTGGTGGAAGATCGGCCCATCAGTGCTCTGACGGCCCTGGATGGGGAGCCCGCAAAGGACATACGCGCCCAACCGCGTACATGACTACGGCCCCCCAGTCCGCGAGACCAGCCTCGTGTCACGAACGCTCGCGCAAGTCGTACTTTCGAAGACAACGTGGATTCGTGTAGTTACGCGCGCGCACGCCCAGGCGCTGGAGGATTGCCGAACGCACAAACCTTGTACAGTACTCTTGTCCAAGACGGCGGGAGGTCTGGGCTTGCTTTGACCCTCTGAAGTAAGGGGCAAGGACAGGGGGGACTGGCACAGGGGGGAACACATCGACATGGAATCGGCGATACATCGCCGATGGATCGGCGATAGGCGCCCGACAGTGAAGCCGCACGCTCCTGGGCGGGGGTGGGTTAACGGGCCACTACCGGCGATGAATGGATGATCGGGGGTCGATGCATCCCCCCCTATGCCTGTCCCCCCGATCGATAGAGGAAGAGAAATAGCATAAGCGTAAACTTTGGGGAAGTCCGCGCGGATGTCTCGGATCTGCGCTGGAACCCCCTCCCTGGTGCGCGGAGCGCACAGGGGGTCGTGCCAGAGGCGCCGAGAGGGGCCTCCAGCGCAGATCCAAGAACTCTGGGGCTCGCCATCGCTCGGACGTCCATTCCCCGTGCATTTTTTGACTTCGTGCGTGTATTTTCCGCTCAATGATCAAAGATGCTCCTCGATGGTCCTCGCCGAGAAAAAATGCACACGTCCGAGCGATGCCAAGGGGGGGAGCTCCAAAAGTCTATGCTCGTGCCATTCTGTCCCCTTCGAATCGCTGCCCCCCCGGCGACGGCGTCCTGCGACAGGGAGCCCATGTCGACGAGCGCCGGCGGCCGCGGCTGAGGCAGCCCCGCTGGGGGCATGCCGAGCGACGCCTTCGTCATGCCGGCGGGGCCGCCGGGGGGCTGCTGCCCCGAGGGGCTCGCCTGCTCGCTGGCTGGGGGGGGGGGGGGGGCAGTGCGATGACGAGGGCGGCGGCGAGAACGGCCATGGTGCTTCGAGTGCTGCCTGGAAGCCGTTTCAGATGGTTGTGGGGCGACTTTGGAGCCCCCCAGGCGGCTTCGGACGCCCAGAAGACCGCCGTCTTGGAGCGTCGGGAAGCCGAAAAGAGGAGAACCCCCAACTTCACCAAGAACCAACAGAACATCAATGACTTTTGCCTCTTGGGGCCTTCTTGGGAGTGCTCTTGGAGGCCTCTTTGGGGTCAGGTTTCTGCTGCTCCCATCGTACTTAAGGACCCCACCCCAGAAGCAACTTCGAGCACCCGGGAAAGTGTCGAAAGAGTGTCGAAACAGTGTCGAACGAGTGTCCCCCAGGGCCCGATACGTGAAAACCCCTGAGTTTCGGGGTACTTTTTTCTGGTGCTCGAAATTAGTTCTGGTGATCCAGGCTAAAGTAGGTTGGAACATCTTAAGCCGAGGTATGAGATCGAGGTCGCTTCGCTTCTGGTGCATCCTGGGGGAGGGTGCCCTCGGATGCTCCTCATTTTGGCTGGCGGAGGGTCTCGTGCTCTTGAAGGATGTGATTCCGTCCCAGGTCCGCGACTGTCGGAGATCGAAATGATCAGTGTACCCCAGAATGGCACTGTTCGTCGCACCTGCCTGCGACAGAAAAGACGTAGATTTGTCGTCGGCCTGCGGGCATTTTACACATCTGTGGTCTATTCGGGAGCGGCCAAGAGGGGGGTGTCCAAAAGGGGGGTGGCCAAATCATGACCGGCAGCATGTGCGCGGGCCAGCGGGGGGGGGGGCAGGGACGTAATGAAATTCGCCGGCCCAACGGGCCAGAGGCGTGCTAAGATCTCCGGTAACTTGTTAACAATATTTCTAGTTCGCGCGCGCGGAGCGGCCCCTGGGGGCCCCCGGACGAAAAGTACCCTGGCAAGGTCCCGAGAGAAGCCCGGGAGAAGCCACCAGACCACTCCAGGGGAGGGTATTTTTCGACACCCCTCACGAGGATCGTGGCCTCCGAGGGGGGAGCCGCAATCGACTACCCCCAAGAGCCCCCCAAGAGGCCCTGGGGGCCTCCAAAACGCCGCCAAGGAGCCCCAAGAGACTCCCAAGAGGTCCCCAAGAGGCCCCCAAGAGGCCCTAAAGAGGGCTCCAGGGCCGGCGGCATGAGCGAAGCGATTAAATAAGAAGCGGCGCCAGGAAATCTGGGGAAATATCATGGCCCCCGCCATGATATCCCCCCCCCCTAGTCATCACCCCCCTCTTTTCCGCCCCCGAATATCTGTGGTCTGTTCGACGACGAATCCATTGCCGGGGCACGTCAATTCTGCAGCGGAGACCTCCTGCTCGGATGGTGGCCGTGGCGATGATGCCTCGGTCCTCGGCGGCCCCGCGCGGTCGAACTGGGGATCGCTGCTCGGGGATCGCGGATCAAGGTTTCAGTCGGGCCTGTCCCCCTACAGGGGGATTTCCGACGAAAAATTCGCCGGCACAACGGGCCAAAGGCGTGCTAAGATCTCCGGTAACTGCTAAACAATACTTCTAGTTCGCGCGCGCGGGGCGGCCCCTTGGGGTCCCCCGGCGAAAAGTACCCCGACCGCCGCCCGACCACTGCTACTCAGAGATGGTTTTCCTCCTGGGTGTGGCTTCTCAGGCCCCCCAGAGCGCGCCAAGAGCGCCCCAAGAGGCCCCCAAGACTGCCCAAAGGGCCCCCGAGACGCCTAAAGAGCGCTCCAAGACGCCGATGATGACCTCAAGACGGCCCAAGAGGCCTCCAAGTGGCCTCCAAGAGGCCTCACAAGAGGGCCCTGAGAGGCCCAAATCAGACATTTTACGATGGTTTTGAAAGAATTTGGGCCTTGTCCCCTTTTCGGCCATCCGATGCTCCAAGACGGCCCAGGAGGCCCCCAAGAGCACCCCAAGACGGGCCAAGAGGCTTCCACGAGGGCCCCAAGAGGGCCCAAGAGGGCCCCGAGACGACCCAAGAGGCGCCCAAGACGGCCCAAGACGGCCCCAAGACGGCCCCAAGAGGGGCCCAAGAGGGGGACCACGAACCAAAACCTCGAGCCTTCCGCCCCAAGAGGGCCCCAGGAGGCCCCGAGAGGCCCCAAAGAGGCCCCAAGATGCCGCCAAGAGGCCCCCAAGAGGTCCCAGGAGGCCCCCAGGGGGCCCCCCAGAAGCAAAAATGCCTCACAGGCGCCCTCGAACGGCTTCTGAAAAGACCCCAAGAGGCCTCCCAGAGAAGCATCTTGACGACGACCCTGTTTGGCCCCAAGAGCAACACAAGATGCCAACGAGAGGCTTCCTCCTCCGCCCCTTCCTCTTCCTCCTCCTCCTCCTACTTATCTTCATCCTCCTCATCTCCTTCTCATCCCCATCCTCATCTTCTTCCTCCTCGGCGGCGCCACAATGGCCCCGGGCCCACGGCGAAGCAGTAGCGATCATGCAACATGGGCCGGCGGAATGAGCGAAGCGATTGAATAATAAAAAATACCCCCCAAATAAGCAACAAATCATAAAATAATAGCCTGGGGACTATGTTTGGAGTATCCGTTGACATTCTTAGGGGCATTTTTGGGGCCTGTTCTACTTGTCGTCGAAAATCCCCTTGTGGGGGGGACACGCCCGACACAAAAATCAGGGCTCGGGGATCCAAGCTCGGGGCTCGAAGCTCGGGGCTCGGGCCTCCGACGGCCCGTGCTGGGCCCCTTGCGACGGTGCGTGACGGCGACGACGACGAAGGGCCACCACGGCCGCCCACCGCCCGGCCGGCCACAACCGGGGGAGCTGTGGTC
>CAUYUJ010005825.1:475970-520970 GCA_963575745.1 Prorocentrum cordatum
CGAATACGACTACGACTACGACTACGACTACGACTACGACTACGACTACGACTATACTGCCTGCTTGCTCGCTAGCAATGCTGCTGCTGCTGCTGCTGTGCTGCTGCTTATACTGTACTACTACTACTACGTTACTACTACTTACTACTAATACTACTACTACTACTACTACTACTACTACTACTACTACTACTACTACTACTACTACTACGACTACTACTTAATACGACTACGACTACGACTACGACTACGACTACGACTACGACTACGACTACGACTACTACTACTACTACTACTACTACTACTACTACTACTACGACTACTACGACTACGACTACTACTACTACTACTACTACTACTACTACTACTACTACTACTACTACTACACCTCATACTATTAGTACGAGTGCGAGAACTACAACTACTACGGCGACGACGACGACGACGACGACGACGACGACGACGACGACTACTACTACTACTACTACTACTACTACTACTACAACTACTACTACCACCACTTCAACTGATTACAGCCTCCAGGCATCCTGCCACTGCGAAGACAAGTTCGACTACTAAGACAAATATGGCGAGCGATAGTACTGTCACTGGTGCCACCTTTCAATAGTTACACGATCCGTACTAGAACAACCACTACGGCCGCGGCTACAACTACGCCTACGATTGCCACCACTACTACTACCACCAATTCTACTGCTACTATTAGCACTCTTAGTTCTACCACTACTCCTACTCACACGAATCGTACCACTATTGCTGAACACTCCCGCGCTTTCGCACTGGATCTGTAGGGGTCTATGTACCCCCCCGAACCAGCTTGTGCACAGGGCCTCGTCACATAATAGGTATCGCTTCTAACGCCCGGTGAGGAAGCCTGGGCCCAAGAAATCGCTGGTCAACGGTGGCAATCGGCGGCTCATCGTGGGCCGCCCACATTGCCTCCCCATCGCGGACTGTGTAAACTTGTTCAGGGCGTTCTGCCGCAAGGGCTTCATTTTGTTTTTAAGAATACGGTGCCTACGGAAGCCTCCACCCTTACCCCAGGGCCAACTGTTCATCCAAACTCGTTCCTTGATCTTCGGGGACCCTGTACGGGCACCCAGAAGCCGAGAGCCGCCAAACAATTCCTCATCCTGCCTTTGTTCACGACGGGAGCTGGGGAGGCACTTCTGGCCGGCGGCCGCGAACAATCAAGCAGCGTGCGAGCGACGCCGGGATGTAATCGATGCGAATCGGCGAGCGAGTCAAGCATTATGTCGGGCGTGTCCCCCTACAGGGGGATTGTCGACGAAAAAACAAAACACAATCCAAGAATAGCCCCCAGACTATTATTGGATTATTTTTAGGGTATTTTTTATCGTTCGTCGAACATCCCCCCTGTAGGGGGGACAGGCCCGACTCGAGTCAAGCTGCGAGCCAAGCGACGTGCGGCACGCAGGTGAAGGGGTACTGGGACACACAAATAAATACACACAAATAAACAGATTCCCTATATTTTCCCATATGTTCTGGGTGTTTGTCTTCCCCCCCACTTCCCATAATTTCCCATATTTTCTGGGAATCGCCGACTCCTTGTGTCTGTGTGTTCTTTTTCCTCTCTTGAAGAGGGCACAGGGCGGCGCGCGCGGGGCGGAGGTGGGGAGGCACAGCGGACGTCGGCAAGGGGTGCCCCACCCGACGGCGGGCCTTCGTCTGCGCCACGCCCAGGCCGGGGGGCAGCCCCGCGGGCGGCCCCAGCCCGGGCGGCCCCAGCCCGGGCGGCCCCGGCCCGGGCGGCCCCAGCCCGGGCGGCGCCAGCCCGGGCGGCGCCCCGACGAAGCCGCCGGACAGCGAGGCCTGCTCTGCTCTCTCGCGGGGGGCGGCCGAACACGCGGCGAGCAGCGCATCTGCTGGCTCCCTTCGCGTCCTTCCCCCTCCTCCCTCCTCGCCCCTCCCTGCTACTCTCGGGCGTTGGCGGGACAATGATGTGTGGCGAGAAGCCCCCCCGCCCCACTCTGCCCCATTCCACCAAGCAGACGAAGCACCGGCTACGGCAGACCTGGTTTAGTGCTTCAGGCCCATTTTCGAGCCTCGGGGCCCAATCACTAGCCGGGCTGGACACCCGATATAGGTACAGAACATATGGACACGATGCCCAACAATAAAGATTGTCTAAAACCGACAGCGGCCGCTGTTGGGCAGGCGAGATTCTGTCTCGAATGGACGACGACGGCGGCATCGCCAACAACGAAACCTGTTCAGAATGCACAAGAAGTGCTGTCGGTCGTTGTGCCCATTCTTTCCGTACCCATGTCGATCGTCCCGATCAAGGACCTGGGGTCCTGTATTCGGCGGCGCACAGAGGGGGTGGGGGGAGAGGGGAAGGCTTCTTAGAAGCACACCTGCTCCTTACAAGGCGCGGGCCTTGTCTGTAGATGTAAGGCTGGCGCCTTCGCTACAGTCAACCCGTATAAGAAGGACAGGCACGATAAGGATACAAGGGCCTTGGGAGGCCACGTGGACACTCTGCGAGCTGGGCGCGGCCAGCGAGAGCGGCCAAGCATGGGTCGAGGGGGAAGGATGGATGCAAGGGTAACCTTGGAAAGTGGCTCCTCCTTACTTGACTACCTACCAGACCACCCCAACTCAACCCGAAGACCCGAATTTCGGGTTCGGGGGGGTATGGGCTCCATGTGTTTTCTGTGTTCCCTAACGCCAGCGCAGACGGCCCCTGCCTAGCCGCCGACGCAGAAGTGTTTTCTCAATGCTCCCCGATCCCCCCCCCCAACGGAAGTGGGACGCCTTCGGGATGGGCTGGGGTGTAAAACAGGGCTACTGGGATGACCGCGGGGGTTCCTAAGTGGATAAGGGGGGTTACAAGTGGATGCCAAGGTGGGTTATATCTGGCCCAACCTGGCTTATAAGTGGGTTACAAGTGCCCTAAGTAGCTTAGAGGGGTTAACGATCTAGGCTAGGTGGGCTCCGCCCACTTAGCCGAGTTATCGACCCCTCCTCAGCTACTTAGGGCACTTGTAACCCACTTATAAGCCAGGTTTGGGCCAGATATAACCCACCTTGGCATCCACTTGTAACCCCCCTTATACACTTAGGACCCCCCGCGGTCATCCCAGTAGGATCGGGATAAATCGCTCCAGAGCGTTCCGGAGCGCTCTCAGAGCGTTCCGGAACGCTCTGGAGCGGCCGCGGCGCCCAATATATCCTCCAAACCCGCCGACTCTCAGAGATGTCGAGCTATCCCGATCCGATGTTAGTCCCGATCTTCGCGTCGTTTTGGGGTGGCCTGATGGGTGGTGGCCTCTGTGCGGGTGGACTGTGCATCCGATGCTCCTCCCGCCCGCCCGCGCACATGCACCACGACTTCAAGGACAGCCGCCCCCCTCCCCCGCCGCCGTCGCTGCCGCTCGTGTCGTAGTGTGGCTAGGTGTCGTTACTTCGCTTCGCGATCGGTCCATCCTATCCTATCCTATCCTCCTCGCTTTCCTCCCTCCGCCGCCCGCGGCGCGAGGGCGGCGACGGCCGCCGCTCGCTGGCACGGCGGGCGGCGGCGGGCGGCGGCAGGCGCGGGCGGCGTCGGCGGCAGCCCCAGACGTCCAGCGCCTCGGCTTTCCCGAGGCTGTGTAGCCTCTCCTAGTGGGGGGGGGGGTGCAGATCCCGGCCTGAGGCATGTGTGCAGCGGACCAGGGGGGGCCAGGGAGCGCATTGAAACAAGGAGAGGCGCCGTGAAATCTGGGGGGCTACCATGGCCCCAGCCATGATGTCCCCCCCCCCCTTTAGAGTCAGCACCCCTTTCTTGGCCGCCTCCGAGGAGCCCCGAGATCCAGGCGACTCATTTTTTTCGAGCCAGGCGTTTTCGCCCAATTTCGGGCCCTGGGACCCACTAGATCGGTTTTCAAAGATTAGGTCCTAATTAGGGGATGGGGTCCTCAGGATGAGAAGGGATCCAAGGGTGCATTTACGTTGTTTGAGGCACCTCGTCCGCAGGAACCCATCCATCAGGATCCCATCTTTGAAACACCGACTGGAGGCCTCCTAGATGGGGTCCGAGCACGTGGGGCCAGAGGATTGCACCGCACCGCCGATGCATCGCCGTTGCATCGGCGACGCCGGCGATGCATAGGCGACGGCAACTGGTCTCTCCTCCCGAGTCGTTTCTGACGGTCCCGACGCCCAGGAAAAGGGCCCCGCGAGGCCGCACGTAGCAAACAAAAACCTGCCGTCTTGTTTGTTGTTATGAAGGGGCCCTGGGACACACAACTAGATAGACACAAGTAACAGGATTCCCCATGTTTCCCCAAATCTACGGGGTTTCTGCCCTCCCCCCCACTTCCCATATTTTCCATATATATTTTTTCAGGGGCATCGACGGTTCATTGTGTCTGTGTTTCTCCCTCCTGAGACTTGCACCACAAGACTTGCGCGTTCTCGGTCGAGGCGCCTGCTGCATCTCTCACGCGCGCTCATCCCCGACGCGCCCGCAACACGACTTCTCTGGCGATGCGCACATCGCATTGATGACGCGTTTGTTTGGGAACTGTTTCTGGCCGCCGAATTTCGCACCAATGCAAACACCCTTTCAATCACCCCTGCTCTCACCGCCAAATGACCTATGTAAGTCCCACGTTAAAGTTGGGTATACAAACCCGATGGGGTCTGGGTCGGCGGCAGGAGGGGCCCCGGTCGGCGGCAGCGTCGGTCGCCGGCGCCGGCGGCGCTGCTCGGCTGCTCGCAGGGAGTGGCCTCTGGGCAAGGAGTGGCCTCTGGTGCGCTGCCTCTTCGGGTCCGCGGGGGGGCCGACCACGGGCGCGCAAGACGCTACAGCCGCATCGCGCTCGACGATCGGGGGGCCCTACAGCGGACCCGCAGCAGAGGTCGCTTCGGCGGAAGGTCACTCCTACGTCCGAGAGGGAGCTGGGTCTAGAGGCAGAACAACTGCGTAAACATGCACTTTTGGCGCTCCGCGCGGATTTCTTGGATCCGCGCTGGACCCTCCCCCCATCCCTGGTGCGCTGAGTTGGGCGTGGCTTCATGGGGGGGTCACAAATAGGGGGGTCAGAAACGGTCCCCTTTCGTGCCCCTTTCGGGCCCCTCCGGAGCCCCAGGGGGCTCGTTTAGGCACCGTTTGGGTACCTTTTCGGACCACCCTCGCCACCCCCCCATTTATGACCCCCCTATTACGCAACGCCCAACTGAGGGCGCCAGGGGCGGCGCCGGAGGCGCTGCCAGGGGGGGCCCCAGCGCGGATCCAAGCCATCCGCGCGGAGCACCAACAGTTTATGTTTGTGGCGTTTTTTCTTCTTCGATGGAGCTGGGTCTGTGGCAGCGTCGGCCGCCGTCGGCTATGCATCGGCGACGTGGGCGATGCATCGCCGACGTCGACGTGAAGCAAGTCGGGCCCCAAATCGAGCCGAATCGCCGATGCATCGGCGATGCGTCGAGATCCTTCGACCCCATCTAGGATTAAATCGTGCCTGGTTCCCTGCAGAGGGATTTTGTTTTTAAATGAGTATTTTTGAAGATTCCTCCTGTAGAGGGACGGGCCCGACTTACAAAATCTAGGAGGTTGAGAGGGTCGGCTAAACGCAAGAGTGACCCTGGGTAAGAGTGACCTTTGGTGCGCGGTTTCTTGAGGGCCGCGGAGGGACCGAACTGGGGCCAAACACAAGCGCGCAAGACGCTACCATCGCATCGCGTTCGGCGATTGGGGGACCCGAATGGGCCCGCACCAAAGGTCACTCCGGGGAAGAGGTCACTCTTATCGGGGATCTTGCGACCCGGGTCAATCCAGACCCCGGTCAGCAGGAAACCAAAAAACTGCAATGCATGAAAAAAAACCTTCAACGCAGGTCTTCGCAAACCCGGGTCAGCCAATCTGCGCGGCCGCCTCGCGGCCACGAGCGGCTCGCTCACCCGGGTCAGCCAGAGGGGGTCTTCGCAGGATCCTGCAGGATCCGGTGCCCTGGCTGACCCCCGTTTGCACTGACCCCCGTCTCTTGAGCCCCGATGTTACGTGTAGTCGAGGGGGCCGGGTCGGTGGCACTGCTTGCCGCAGGTAAAACAGGGCCAGGATCGGGATAAATCGCTCCAGAGCGTTCCGGAGCGCTCTCAGAGCGTTCCGGAACGCTCTGGAGCGGCCGCGGCGCCCGATACATCCTCCAAACCCGCCGATTCTCAGAGATTTCGACTTATCCCGATCCGATTCTGTCCCGATCTCCGCGTCGTTTTATGGCACTGCTTGCCGCAGGCGCCGGCGCGGAGGAGGAGGAGGAGGAGGAGGAGGAGGAGGAGGAGGAGGAGGAGGAGGAGGAGGAGGAGGAGGAGGCCGCCGGGGCGGCCTTCGTCTGCACGGGCGCCGGGCCGGTCTGCGGCTCCAGGGGGCCGGCGCTGGGCGCGGACTTGGGCCGCTTGGGCGGCGGCTGCCCCGCCAGGATGTCGGACAGAGCCGCCCCCGCCGCGGCGCCCGCGGGTGGCCCAGCGCCGCCGCCGTCCCTGCGAGCGACGAGCGGGGGGGGAGAGTTCGGCGGCGAGCGTACAACGACGCGAAGATCGGGACAAAATCGGATCGGGGTAAGTCGACATCTCTGAGAATCGGCGGGTTTGGAGGATGTATCGGGCGCCGCGGCCGCTCCAGAGCGTTCCGGAACGCTCTGAGAGCGCTCCAGAACGCTCTGGAGCGATTTATCCCGATCCTAGCCCTGTTTTAGAGCGAGGGGGGATGTTCCCAGACCCCCCCGCGCGCGCTGAAGACATCACGACGGGAGGTTCGTCTAACTGTTCGGCCTCCGGGGACCCTCCCCGTGCCTCGGGACCTTCAAAAGAGGACTCGGGATGAAAAGCGGGCCTCAGGGAGAGGTTTTAGACCTCTGGGGGTCGACGTTGTGAAAAATCGCGTTCTCTGGGGTCTGGGTTCTGCGGCGAGCGGGGGGGGGAGAGCCTTCTGAGAAGTCCCGCCCCTTCTCACTTCCCCCCCTCGCTCGCCGTCGAGGGGGGCCCGCTGACACTGGAGGCGGAAATGGTCGCAGGCGCGGGCGCCAGGTGGTGTAAGACGGTCAGGCGCCGGTCAGAGCGAGTGGTGGGATGCACAGGCGAACTGAGGCACGAAAGCGAACGAGAAGAGGACGCGAGAAGAGAAAACATGATGCCCGCTCAGACCGTGAAGGACAGCGCGGGAGTGCCGAGGGCGAACATGCGGGCTGAGAAAAATAGCAACACACACAAACCAACAGGGAGGACAACAGGGGAAGGGCAAGGGGATGAAAGTGCTATAGTTATGGGCGCGGGTTGTCGGTCCCCTTGGGGGTCTCCCGTTCGAACTGGTGCCCCCATCTGGCAAGACCCACCCATAGCCCTCCAAGGAATTCCGCCCGACACATCTAGGGTTCGAACAAGTATGGGTGCTAGTTGTCAGCTCATGACATAAATATTAAGAGGAATAGTTGTTTCTCTCGACTAAAATATCCATCCCCCGGGCCGGGGTTCCAGCCTGGTCGAACTTCCGTCGCAGATCAGTGTGTGACGGTCTGGGGGCCGGGAACGGGCACTTCGAGACCAAAAATGTAAGGGTCATGTCCTGGCGATGAAGGCGACCGAACACGATCTCCAACAGGCTCACAAGCTATTAAGAATATGAACCAAACGGCGACATTCAAGACGACCGACGACCACCGACAACAAGCTGACAAGCTACGACGAACGACGACGATCGGACGACGACGAACGACCTCGACGACGGCGACAGACGGCGACGAACAACGACGAACGACGACCACCGACCGACAACAAACGGCGAAGACGACGACAGCGACGGGACGACGACGACAGCGGCGGCGACGGCCGACGACGACAAACGACGACGACAGACGACGGCGGCGACGACCGACGATGAAGGACGGCGGCGACGACGCCCGACCCACCGACGGCGCAGGCCGACGAACGACCTCCACGACAACAGCGACCGACCGACCGACCCCTCGGCGACGACCCGCGCCGAGGGCGCCCGGCGGCACCTGCGGTGCCACGGCGGCACGACGCCCGACGCCGCCGCCTTGAACGGCGGCGGGGCCCCGCCCCAGCCGGCGCCGGCGCCGGCCATGGCGGGGCCCGAGGGCCCCTCCCCGCGGGCGGGGGGGCGGCCCGACGGGGGCCCCACGAGGGCGGCCTGGTCCGATGGCCACGGCGACGCTGCCGTCGGTGGCACCGGGGGGCGGAGCGGGAGGAGCTGTGGGGGGAGAGGTCGGGGCAGGAGCAGGAGGAGGAGGAGGAGGAGGAGGAGGAGGAGGAAGAGGTTCGGTCCCGGCGAGGAGGGGAGGGGGGAGGGGAAGGGAGCGCGAGATGACACACGACCCATCCGAGGGCCACACTGCCACAGGAGTGCGGAGGGCATGGGTCGCGAAGCACAGATCACGATGGGTACCCTGGATGTGGCAAGGTCGATGTGCTGATCAACCTTGGCTTCACCCTCATCCTGCCTCTCTCTTCCTCCTCTCGGGCACACGCTAACATGGATCTGGCGTGTGGGCGCCAAATCCACGGATCGGGGAACGTGCCCCGCGGAAGATGGCGCCAATGCCGCCCGATTCGGCAACGGATCGCGCCGAGTCTGCACGGAAACGGGACCCGCCGCTAATCCACGTTGCCTTCATCCATGCTGTCGCTCCCTTGATCCTCCTCCTGTTCCTCCTCCTCGTCCTCGTCCCCCTCGTCCTCGCCCCTTGATCCTCCTCCTGATTCTCCCCCTCGTCCTCGTCACCCTCGTCCTCGTCCTCGTCCTCGTCCTCACTGTCGCTCCCCCTCGTTCTCCTCCTCGCCACGAGGAGGGCGTCCAAAGGGACGACGACCCCTGGGGTCCGGGCGTCGCGACGTTCTCACCGAGGGCGTCCGCGCGCCCAGCCTCCCGGGCCAAGGAGGTCCGACGACGCAACAACAAAAAAATCGTTCGGTGGCAACTCATGGGTGCCTCTCGAGCCGATCGACGCTGATCGACGCTAAACTGACGATCATCAGCGCTAAGTCGACGCGACATCGGCGCCTTCTCATCGACTGCCAGACGCTAGCGCACGCTAGCGCACCTGAAGACGGCATTGCGAGGGCACGCAAGGCTCCCATGGCTTGCTACCGAAACAGACTGAAAAAAACCGCGAACAGAATCCGAGACCCGATCGTTCTGCGCCGTGCTCGAGCCAGATCGATCTGCGACAGTCCCGGGGCTCGAAACGAGGCAGCACACGCCCCCCGCGGGAAAATGGAGGCGCCCAGCTCTCGACCGCCCGGCGACCTCCCCGGGCCCTGGAGGATGCCTTGCCGGGGGAGGGCGGCTGTGGTGCCCATGGCCGATCCACGATGGGAACCTGCACCAGCAGGGGGCCACATGCGAACCCTACCCCTACCCGCCCACGATTTCTGAGGGGGAGGGTGGGGTTCACTTCATTCGGGAGCTCCCGAGCGCAGTGAACCCCACCCTCCCCCTCAGAAATCGCCGGGGGTAGGGGTAGGGCTCGCGTGTGGCCCCCTACGAGGGGGGGGGGGGGGGGGGAAACGAGGAGGAGCCGACCTCCTCGGAAGGCTCGGAAGCTCCCCGGCCTCCTGAGACGTTGTCGGAGCCTTCCCCGGAGACGCAGAGAGCGCCTCAGAAGGCCTGATGGCTTCCGATCGGGTCCCCCGCCGCCATCTGAGAAGGCCCTCTCCTTCTCACTTCCCCCCCCCCTCGCTCGTGTGCCCTCAGAAGCTGAGGGAATTCTTGAGATCCTCACCGAGGTAAGGTAACGCCAAACACTGGGATAGGGACATGTTTCAAGCTGGTAAGGATCGGCCACGCGGCGTTGCGCGTGTCTGGCGTCGTCCGCGCGGGGCCCCGAGGGCCACGCCAGAGGCTGCCCGAAGGGCTGGGTCAGCGGCTGCAACGGCTGCACTGGCTGCACGTGCTGCAGCTGCACAGCCGGAGGCACCTCGGCGATAAGAATCAGTTTTGGCTGGGACGCAGAACGACATACTGGTACTGAGTGCCTCTGTCGGAGGTGCACGTCCGAACCGAACATGTAGTACAAACATCTTGTAGTGCATCGTTTCCCGAGCGGAATGGCCGAAATCCGCCCACCACGGAGCTTACACTATACGATTTCTCGGCGCGCGCGTCGCCCCTTCAGGGGCGATGCACACACAGTATTAGTCTGTTGGGGTGATGCCGAGTGGTGGGTCGCGGGTCGAATCTTTCGGATCGACGTTCGAGGTTTCGAGGATCGATCTTCGAGGTTTTGGAGCGGTGTTGGACCTTTGTGGACCTCTGGGAGGGTTCTCGTCGCAACGGCTGGATTCCCTCAGAACGCTGGCCAGAATGCACCGCACGACATGGGAGGGGGTCCGAGGAAAGCACCTCGAGCACCGCCACAAGGCAGGATGATACATAGTGGTGTGAGAGGAGTCTCCGATCGAAGAACTCATCACGCTGGCCCCCCCCCCGGCCAATCCTCGAGCCGAACCTGGTCAGGATCAGGCTGCAGCAGAGAAGGAGGCTGTGGGCGGGGCGTGGGGGGGGGGTACAGCAGTTCGATGTTTCCACCATAGGGGTGCTCATGGCACTCGTGCAAACGGTACCATGGGATGATGAGCCCGAGCACCATAAGATCGAACGCGGGAGAATGACAACGACTATGCCAGCGATCGTAGCGACGAACTTGGCGATGACGATGACCCAAGGTGCCTGGGTATATTTCTAGGGAGTCTTGACGAACAGCTCGAAGAGCTAAACCATCTGGCCCAGGACATCATCGTGATACCATCGAGGCATCAATTGGGAAACACATCGGGACACCATCATTAAATCAATCTGGAGACTCATCAGGACAGCGTCTCGAATCAATCGGGACACCATCGAACACCAGTCGGAAAGCCAATGGCGACAACATCATAACATTTATGGGGACACCAGCGGGAGATTGTCTCATGCGGTCTGGTACTGAGTGCGATCAAGAACAACATATGCACAAACGACCCTGCAGCTGCCATGCTTGAAGAAGGCGTGATGTTGCAAGACGATGGTTGTAACCTGTCAATGCACAAGTACCTGGGATAACGCTCGCAGGGAGATCTCCCAGAACGCGGAGCATGCAATGTAGAATGCCGAAACCAACATATTCACAAACGACCCTGCAACTGCCATGCTTGAAGAACCCGTGATGTTGCAAGACGATGGTTGTAACCTGCCACTGCACAAGCACATGGGATAACGCTCGCAGGGAGATCTCATAGAGCGCGGAGCATGCAGTTTAGAATGCCGAGGCAAGTGTACGTGGTCCAAGTGGCACACGTTTGAAACATGTGTTGTCTGTGAGTGCGTGTTCCTGAAGATTTGCCTGAAATCATTCGAGAGGGTCGCGACGCCGACGGCCGTCTACAGCCTTGCCACAGCACCGCTAACTGCATGACTCAAGTAGGGGGGTCGACACCAGAATTGATTTACCCCACAATTGATGTTCCACCAAATCTGATACAACAAACGTGTAATGTCCCGTCGATCTACGAACATTCTACGCGTTTCTGATATAGTCGGCGGGCGAATCAGTCCTGCAGTAATTCAATCATGTAGTTGATCCCCATGTTCGAAGGACATGGAAGAACAATAGCCAATGTCCGCGTTACGAATGATGTTTGGGCGTCGCAGATCAGCTCGAGCCTTGCGAGGCTGCGCGTAGGGTCATCTCCACCTTTGGGCTGGCGTCCAGAAGGTTCCCGCAGAATTAGCCGTTCGAGAAATAGGTGGACCGATTCGAGCGGATCGCTTTTTTGCCAGTTTGGAGCGCTTCAATGCCAACTTGAGGCGTGAATTACACAACGTTCACGGCAAAATTTCGGAAACTCTCCGGCATTAGTGGATTGCATGCTTTCTGGCAGTATTTGTCATACATGCGCCCATTTGTGCAGCAATACACGCCAATGGTGTGTTGAACATTTGCATGTCGCCGACGCCATTCTCTCTGCACGAAGCGCGCCGTTCCCGCAGGCGGGATGCAACTTCCTAGGGCGCTCGATCGGACTCTCGCTTTCGCATGGGGACACCCGCAACCCGCCGCAGCAGCAGAGACGATCTTCCTCTATCCACCCTGGCGGCCTGGGGAGGTTCTATCGAACATCCGCTCAAAATCGATCCCCAGGTCCCTCCTGGGCACCATCCTCACACCATCGAGCCGCGCCCGGCCCCCGCGGCAGGAGACGAGCGGTACCCGCCGCAGGCCCAAACAAGAGGAGGACCACGACGAGGAACGATGACGACGCCGAAGACCACGGCGACGACGGCGAGGGCGCGGCGAAGACGGCAGCGACTTCGACGACCACGCGCCGACGACGCGACGACGACTTCGACGACGATGGCAACGACGACGCGTCGTAGCGACAGGACGACGACGGACGCCCACCGAAACTCGATCCCCGGATGCCTCCCGGGCACCACCCCGCCAGCGTTGTTCGAGCCGCGTCCAGGCGGGGCGACTAGGGTTATGTTGCTCCCTTCGTACTTAAAGGCCCCATCCCAGAAACAATTTCGAGCACCCGGAAAAGTGTGGAAAGAGTGTCAAACGAGTCTCTCCCAGGGCCCGGCACGTGAAAACCCTCGAGTTTTGGAGTGTTGGTTCTGGTGCTCGAAATTCTTTCTGGTGATCAAGGCTAAAGTAGGATGGAGCATCATAAGACTAGGGGGGGCCCGAAGGCCCACAAAAATGAGGACGAGGGTGAAGTCGATCCAGACACAGGGCAATAGTCCGGCTTCGCAAGATCCTGCAAGATCCTGCACCCAAGCCCGGGTCAGTGCGTCCCTGGCTCTGCAGGATCAGGCCAAATCCGACGCTCTGGCTGACCCCGTTTGCATTGACCCCCGTCCGTCTCTTGAGCCCCCAATGACGAAGACGGAGACGACGCCGGTGACGACGACGCATCAGCGACGGCGACGCGACGGCGCAACCGGCAGCCAACTAGATGCCGATATGGCCACTCCCAGGATGGCCAAGTCTCAGAGGCGAAGCGCGCCGTGGCGACGGGGTTCCCCTCCCAGAACGCCCGAAGAAGCGAAAACCCAGAGAGAAAGAGAGAGAGAGAGAGGGAGAGAGAGAGAGAGAGAGAACGTATCGGCGGCTCATGGGCATCGGTACGTTGTAGTAGGGGCCCGATCACAAGAAACCGTCCACAAGAAACCCAACACTGAGAACCCAGGACGTCCCTTGATCTTTTGGAGCGTCACGCTCTCCATGGCAAAACCATCGAAACCCAAGCAACCCAGGGCACCCTGGAGGCAAGCAAGGTGCTTCTTGGCAGGGGCCTCCGCTGTATGCCCGATCTTCGACAGCAGAAGGCCAGGAAAAGGGTCCCGGCTACTCACGGGGCCACAGGAGGAGGAGGAGGAGGAGGAGGAGGAGGAGGATGAGGGGGGGATCCTGGCCGATGGTTCCGAGCTGCGTCCAGCCGTGGCGGCGCCAACGCGCGCCCGACGACCGTCCGGAGCGAAGACGATGAGGTGATGCCGAGGCAGGTACCTCCCTCCTCCCCTCCCCTCCTCCTCCTCCTCCTCCTCCTCCTCCTCCTCCTCCTCCCTCCTCCTCCTCCTCCTCCTCCTCCCTCCCTCCTCCTCCTCCGCCTCCGCCTCCGCTCCTCTGACCGTCGGCGACGGCGACCGCGACGGCGGAGGCAGCGGCAGCAGCTCAAGGCGGCGGCGGCGCGGATGACGCAGGCGAGCGACTTCGACCACTGCGCGGTGGCGACAGCAGCGGAGGTAGCGACGAGGACGCGCGCGGGGCGGCGGCGGCGCCAAACAACCCGTGCTGCGCCCTCCTCCTCCGCTTCCTTCTCCACCTAGTCACCTCCCCTCCTCCTCCTCCCCCTCCTCCTCCTCCTCCTCCTCCTCCTCCTCCTCCTCCTCCTCCTCCTCCTCCTCCTCCGCCTCCGCCTCCGCCTCCGCCTCCGCCTCCGCCTCCGCTCCTCTGACCGTCGGCGACGGCGACCGCGACGGCGGAGGCAGCGGTGGCAGCAGCTCAAGGCGGCGGCGGCGGCGATGACGCAGGCGAGCGACTTCGACCACTGCGACGGTGGCGACAGCAGCGGAGGTAGCGACGAGGACGGCGCGCGGCGGCGGCGGCGGCGCCAACAACCCGTGCTGCGCCCTCCTCCTCCGCTTCCTTCTCCACCTAGTCACCTCCCCTCCTCCTCAATCCTCCTCCTCCTCCTCCTCCAACTCCGCCTCCGCCTCCGCCTCCGCTCCTCTGACCGTCGGCGACGGCGACCGCGACGGCGGAGGCAGCGGTGGCAGCAGCTCAAGGCGGCGGCGGCGGCGATGACGCAGGCGAGCGACTTCGACCACTGCGACGGTGGCAGCAGCGGAGGTAGCGACGAGGACGGCGCGCGGCGGCGGCGGCGGCGCCAACAACCCGTGCTGCGCCCTCCTCCTCCGCTTTCCTTCTCCCCTAGTCACCTCCCCTCCTCCTCCTCCCCCTTCCCCCTCCTCCTCCTCCTCCTCCTCCTCCTCCTCCTCCTCCTCCTCCTCCTCCTGGCCTGAAGAAGAGAGGGGTCCTGTGGGAGGCTCCTGGACCCCAGGGCGTGTTTTTTGTTGTTGTTCCTTCAGCCTCGCAAGCGCCGCTGTCGTGCAAACGCCAGCGGATCTGGCTGAACAGAACACTTCAGCACCGAGGCGAGCAGGGCACTGCCTCGAATCTGGGAGAGCGCTGCCTGTGGAGCGCCGTCGAAAACTACGGGCCCTGGCGCCCGCCCGGCTCCCGGGCCCAGGGCGTCCCCTCGGAACCAGCCCTTCGCACCCGAGCCTGTGCTTGCGGTCCTGGGGGCCCTGGGGAGGCCTCTGGAGCCCGAGAGCAGCGGCACATCTTTAGAACCTTTTCCTCTGGAGCCCTTCCCTGAACGTCGCTCCTCCTCTCGGCGGCGACGATAGTGGCGAATAGCCCAGGAGATGGCATCACACGTACTCGCCCGGGAACCTTTTAGAAGACAGAGATCATCGGCGCACCTGAATACATGTATTGCTCTCCCCTGGGCTATTCGCCCCTGTCGTCGCCTCTGATCCTCCTGCTCTGCGTTCTCGTGTCTCTTGCCTGCCAGCGGGGGGGATCCTGGCAACATAGGGGAGATCAGAAGCACAAACGGACAAGCAAGCAACACTCATGCAATATCCGTTAACCCCCACCAACAACTGCTGCGACTGGTTTCTGCTACGTGTGCTGATACAATGAGAGGTGGTACATCGATGCTTCTGCAACGCCAAATGCGTTTGGTAATTGTGCATGGTGTGACGCATGCTGTTTCACACGTGCGATTCGTGAACACAAGATACTTGGGGTAATGTGCAACGTACGTGCCTCCATTGCGTACGTCCGCTGTGTAAGCGATGTAAGGTGGTGTGTGTGTGTGTGTGTGTGCGTGCGTGCGTGCGTGCGTGCGTGCGTGCGTGCGTGCGTGCGTGCGTGCGTGTGCGACGTATGCGTTCTAGTGATCTATTTAGATGTATAATTAGATGTATGTGTTTACAAGAATAGCATCGCATGTTTCATGTGTGACTGCGTGCATGATGTATGGTTACCCGTACTTGTGATCCACGTCAAAGCTGACTGCCTGACCTGGGTGAATACTTTGGTTGTGTTCGTAATGAACGTGCGTGCGTACGTGATGAATATTGTGTGCTGAGGTGGGCCAATGCTATGTACTCGCGATGGCAATGTTGCATGCCTGCCATCGAAACAGGGTACTGAGCCGTGTTTGTGCGTATGCTCTTGACGTAAACGATTGGTGTACGGAAATTGGTACGTGGGGTAAATGTGATTGGCCCGTGGCATTGGTGCATTAATCCTGGTGTCCTCCTCCTCCTCCTCCTCCCCCTCCTCCTCCCCCTCCTCCTCCTCCTCCTCCTCCTCCTCCTCCCCCTCCTCCTCCTCCTCCTCCTCCTCCTCCTCCTCCTCCTCCTCCTCCTGGGCACGGCGTGTGCACGTCCTCGGGCCCCCTGCCTCCTCCCTGGGGGCCTCCGCCCCCACTTCTAAAAAAAAGAGCCTGGCCTTCGGGGGGCCCCGGGCCCGACACCGCCACGCCCTCCCCGCGCCTTGGCGCGTGCCCCCGACGGCACTCCCGGCAGGCGGCCGCGCGACCTCCTCGGGCCCCCGAGGCGGCCTCCGAGGGCCAGGGCCCTTCTGAAGAGGCGCCGGGAGGCCCCCCAAGAAGCCCCAGGAAGCCCCCCGAGAGGCCCCTTCGGAGGCCCACGGGAAGCGCCCGGGACGCCCCCAGGAAGCCACAGGAGGCCTCGGGAGGCATCCTTGTCCTCCTCCTCCTCCTCCTGCAAGTCCGCCTTCTCCTCCCTCTCATCCTCTTTTCTCTTTACTCCCACAGGCTCTCTCAGCGGCTGGGGGGGCACATAGTCCAACAGCTTGGCGGACCGACCAGGCCCTCCGAGAGACCCCCCGGACGGTCCAAGAGGGCCCCGAGACGCCCTGGGATCGCAGCAAGACGCCCACAGTGGCCCCAAGACGGCCAAAAGGAGGCCTCCGAGATGCTCCAAGAAAGCCCCAAGAGCCTGCCCAAGAGGGCAAATGGCAAAATCATTGATGCTCCACAGGTGTTTCAATCGTTTTGGGGTCCTCGACTTTTCGAGCTCTCGACGCTCCAAGGCGGCCCAAGAGGCCCAAGGGACCGCCACAAGGCGGCCGAAGAGGCCTCCGAAACGACCCGAGAAAGCACCGAGAGCATTCCCAAGAGGGCCCCGAGATGCAAATTCATTCATCTTCTCGTGCATTTTCAATCATTCCGGGGTCCTCGACTTTTCGAGCTCCCGACGCTCCAAGACGGCCCAAGAGGCTCCCAGGACCGCCCCAAGACGGCCCAAGAGGCCCCCAGGAGGGCCACAACACGGCCCAAGCGAGCCCAAGACGGCCCCACAGGTGCCCACGACGGCCCAAGAGAACCCAAAAACAGCCCCAAGACGGGTCCACGAGGGGGAACATGAACCGAAAATCCGAAGCTTCTGCTCCATGAGGCCCCAGGAGACCCCAAGAGGCCCCCAAGGCCCCAAGAGACCCTCGAAAGGTCCCGAAGTCGCCTCACAACGGCTCCCAAGAGGCCTCAAAACGGATCGGCCCGCGCGAGGCCTGCCGCGACATCCCAATGAACAACACAGGCACGGTAGCGGGATGGGCTGAAGGCCTTTGAGTACATATAATGAGAATCGTACCAGTGGTACTCATAGTAAGAATAACGATCGCACTGATACTCATGCTAAGCATGACACGCATGGGTCCGACGAATAAGAAGAAGAGCAGCCATACTTCTTACTTACTATTAATCTTACAACTGTTAGTACTACGCATGCTACTATTAATGATGAAATCAATGATAATGATAGTTCTATTACTTTTAATGTAATAGTAGTACTCATTGTGTGTATATATATATGTGTGTATGCTCTGGATGCGTGTTGACGGCGTGGCGCAGTGACGCCTGCCAACTTGCGATTGGTGTGCGTTGTTGAAGCATGCCCTTACCCTAGGTAAGCGATGCTGCATCGGTTATTGGTGAATGTTCTTGATGTCTGTTCTGGGTGCAGCAGTAAAGTCGGACCTAGGCGAGAAGAACATCCCTCAAGAACACCAGACCCTCCGTCGGCCAACACACACACACACACAGAACATCCAAGGGCACCCTCCCCGGGATGCACAGGAGCATCCGACAAGCACGAATAACACCGAAGCACCCACCCCGAACCGACCTCGATCTGATACCTCGGTCCGGCTGTATTGAAGTATGCAGTCTTTTCAAATCGGTTTTTGGTGAATGTTCTCGATGCCTGTTCTTGGTATAGCAGCACGCTCGCTGGCGGGCGAGGCTGCCTGGCGGCCACGGCAAGCACGACTGGGGCATGGCGGCAGCGGTGTGCGGGGCTGGCGGGTGGGCTTTGCCTTCTCTCCTCCTCCTCCTCCTCCTCCTCCTCCTCCCCCGCCTCCTCCCCCTCCTCCTCCTCCTCCTCCTCCTCCTCCTCCTCCTCCTCCTCCTCCCCCTCCTCCTCCTCCTCCGCCTCCTCCTCCTCCTCCTCCTCCTCCTCCTCCTCCTCCTCCTCCTCCTCCCCCTCCTCCTCCCCCTCCTCCTCCCCAGCGACGATCAAAAACGGTCCTCCGCAGGATGGCGTGGCGACCTCACGCGGTGGCCTGCGCGGGCCGCCGGCGCGCGGCACGCGACACTGGGGACGAGGGCGCCTACGCGGGACCCTACGCGGGCAGCCTACGCGCCAGTGCTGGCGCAGACGACCCCGTGTTTTTTTGCGCCGCTCACCTGGCAACCCCAACCTTGAAGGGGCCCCAGGACACTCAAAGAAATACACACAAATAAAACAATCCCAATAGTTTCCCATAGTTTCTGGGTTTTTGTCTTCCCCCCCACTTCCCATATTTTCCCAAATCTTCCTGGGAGTCGACGATTAACTGCGTCTGTGTGTTATTTTCCCTCCTGAATCTGGCAACCCCAACCTGTCTTGTGGAGAGAAACGAGGCAACCTCCGACAAGCAAGAGCACTCAGAAAAATTCATGACAGGCCTCGTCCGACCCCCAAGCCACCCTCCCTGGTCAAGCCACGATTCGCGCCAGCCCCGTGTTGGAACTTGCCATGCCTAAGCATCCCCGGACGGCGACGGCGCGACCCGTGACGCCCGATGTCGCCAGGGGATCAAACGAAGGCCTTCTCCTCCTCCTCCTCCTCCTCCTCCTCCTCCTCCTCCTCCTCCTCCTCCTCCTCCTCCTCCTCCTCCTCCCCCTCTCCTCCTCCTCCCCCCTCCCGCGGCGACGGCGCGGCGACGGCGCGGCGACTGCGGCGGCGGGCGGCGAGCGGCGCCAGCAGCCCATGCTGAAAGCCCAGCGGCGGGGGGGCCGCCGACGGCGCGGTCGCCGGCGGGGTGGCGAGGGCGGCCACTGGCACGGCTGCCTGGCGGGGGGGGGCCGAGGGCCCCAGACCCGGAGGCCCCCCACAGAGGGGCGTCCGGGCAGGCGGGGTCGCAGGATCGCGCCGCCTCGCCCGGGCATCGGCGAGGCGTCGGCCCGGCGCCATCGCCGCAGGGAAGCTCTGGCTCCACATCGGGCCGCATCGTCGACGCGGAGCGATCCTGCGACGCCAGGGAACTGCTCGGACACCACTTGGGGGGCCTAGACCACAGCTCTTCCGATGCATCTGGAGGGGCCCTGGGACACACAGAGAAATAAGCACAGATGACAGGATTCCCAACATGTTCCAATGTTTTCGAAGTTGTTGTGTTCCACCCCACTTCCCACATGTTCCCATATTTTTTCGGGGGAATCGACGATTACTTGTGTCTGTGTGCTTTTTGTCCTCCTGAGCATTACACAGAACAAACAAGCCCGATCCGCGTCTCTCGGCCTCGGAAGGGGCGGGGGGCGCTGCTGGGCCTCGGGCCCTGGTGGGGCCCCCACAAGACGAGAGGCGGCTCGGGCTGGAGCGCTTGCCTCCGGGACGGCGTCGACACTCGCGGGGGGACCCCTCGACAGCACCCCCCAAAACAGCGAACTCTCTCGCAGGGAGGGGATAGTGGCATCGAGGGCTCTCCAGGTTCTGGAGGAGGGCGGAAACGGGGGCGTGGGCGGGCAAGGGGGACAGAGGGAGGGAGGGAGCGGGACCGCGCAATCCTTGGCGGGGTGGACCATCAGGTACCTATCGGCGACATATGGGCGACTAGGGGTCGATGCTCTGCCCCACTCTACAATTTTGCGTCCCCCCCTGGGTCTGTTACCCCCCCCCCCGGTATGTCGCGCGAATGCTGTCGCATACACGCAAGAGTGACCTGGGCAAGAGTGACCGTTGGTGCTTGGCTTGAGGAGGCCGCGGGGGGGCGCCAAATCCGACCGCGCATGCCAGTGCTTGGGGGACACCAGCGAACCCCATCCTAAAGTCGCTTCGGCGCAACGTTTGCTTCCCGCTGCAAACATCCGACCACAGAAGGACTGTCAAAACCCAGGACGGACCCGTCAAAAAGTGTGGGCAAACCCGAATGAGGGCGAACTCGAGTCTTGCGTTCTTCCCCCTCCGCCCCGCCCCCGTATTGAGCATAGGGGATATGGGTCCTGTGGTAAATGGATCCTGGACCCTGGGGCCTTCCCCCAAAACCAGCTCTTCATCCTGAGTCGTTTTCTGACAGCCCCCAGGGCCCCTGGCCATCGCTCGGCCGTCCATTCCCTGTGTTTTTTTCGGTTTCGTGCATGGTTGTCGTCGCCAGATGATCAAAGGATGCTCCTCGATGGCCCTCGCCGAAAACATGCACACGTCCGAGCGATGCCAGGGGCCGGTGGAAGGCCCGAGACCCGTCTTCTCCTCGGGGGAGGATGGGGGAGGGGGATGTGGAAGAGGAGGAGGAGGATGAGGAGGTGGATAGGGGAGGGGGAGTGGGAGGGGGGGGAGGCGGAGGAGGAGGGGGAGGCGGAGGCGGAGGCGGAGGCGGAGGAGGAGGAGGAGGAGGAGGAGGAGGAGGCACGTCCCCGCGATGCCATCCTGCCCGGCAACAAACCCCAGGACCCGTCCCCCCCCCCCCGCATGTCGCCGCCCCACGAACGCATTCGGCGACCTCTCGGCGATGCCTCGGCCGTGCACCGTCGACGTCGGCGCTGTGCCGGCGACGTCGGCGAGAAGCCCATCGGGCCCGACATCGAGCCGCAGCGCCGAGGCAGCGGAGATGCGGCGCGATCCTCCGACCCCACATGCTCGGACCCAGTCTGGCAGGCCTGGAATGCCGCTGCCCCACGAGCTCGCCATCGCTCGTACGTCCACTCCCTGTGCCCTCTTTTTGTTCTCGTGCGGGGTTCCTTTTTCTTCGGAGGGGGATCGACGATGCTCCTCGATGTGTTCCTCGCCGAAGGAAGAACGACACCCAAACATGCGACGTCCTGACTTTTTCAGGACGGCGTCCCCGGAAGTCCCGACCCTTTCCCCGGGACCAGCTGTGCGTCCTGAATCCTTTTTGGTAACGGTCCCGGGGCCCGGCGAGGGCCCTCCGGGGCCGAAAATAGCCGAAAACCTTCCGCCCTGTTTTCTTCACGACGCAATCATGTCTGGGCACACGTCTGAGCGACGCCAGAAGAGCGTACTCCTGACTTGAGCAGGGACCGACCGTCCCAGCATTCCTATGGTCCTACCACAAAATGTTCTAGAACCCCAAAATGTTCTAAGAACAACAACAATGTTCTCATAACATAAGCCCGATGTGTCAAACCAAGACAGACTCCGCCAGACATGTTCTAAGAACATCTCGTGGAAGCCACAAAATAGGCTCTCAGATCATTGCTTGGTAGGGCTACAGGCGAGCCAGGACGCTTCGCCACTGCTTGAGTACTCCTGACCCCCCCGAGCCGCCGGCACCGCCGCCGGCAGGGCCGCCGGCGCGGCTGCGGGCGCGGCCGCGGCGGGCCTCGGCGGGCCCCCTCTCCCCGGGGCGAAAGAGCCCACGGCGTCTCGCGGGGCGCTCCGGCCTCCCTCCGTGCCGCCGTGCCGCCCCCTCGCTCTCCGCGCTCTGGCACCGATTGTAACTTCAATACTTTCCTGAGACGTCAATCTGGATCAGATCCAGATCTGATGCCGTGCGACGGTAGAGAAAGTCACCCTGAATGCGTCCCTCCTCCTCCTCCTCCTCCTCGCGCCTCCTCCCTCGCCCCAGCGCCCTCCTATCGCTGCTCCCCTCCCCTGTCGCTGCTCCTCTGCCCCTCCTCCCCGTGGCCTATCCTCCTCCCTGGTCGCCGTGCATGCTCCGCCTCTCCTGCCTTCCGCCCTCCGCCGCGGCTCCCTCCCGGGACCCCCCCCCCCGCCCCGCCTCTCGCCGGCGAGCGGGCGGCTTTTGACGCCCTCCGGTGTGTGCCGTCGTGGCCGTGACCATCCCGCCTCCCTCGGATGCCTCCAGCCTGCTCCTCCTCCAGCCTGATCGCCCCGCTTCCTCTTCCTCCTCAAAGGAGACAGGGAGAGAGAGAGAGAGAGAGAACAAAAAACAAGTCAAAAGAGCAAACAAACAATGAGAGAGGGAGGATAACGAGGACGTAACAAGGAGGAAGACGAGGAGGGAGATGAGGAGGGACTACTCTTTCTGCTTGCTCGGCCTCCTACTCGCTCTTGCAATCCTCCTACGCCCCCTCCACCCACTTGTCCCTCGCCCTCTTGTCATTCTGGTCGAGCTGCCGCGCGAAAAAGAGGCCGAACCAACGACGGGGACGAATTGCCGCCGTCGCCGTCGCCAAGGTCGTCTTTCACCGTCGTCGTCGCCGTCGCCGTCGCCGTCGCCGTCGTCGCCGTCGTCGTCGTCGTCGTCGTCGTCGTCGCTGCCACCGCCAGCAGGGGCTGCCGGCGCCGCTGTGGCCGTCGCCGCGGACGCCGCTGCTCCGAGGCGACGAGCACAGGAATGGCATCTGCGTCCCGGAGGGTCTTCGGGCGTCCCGGGAGCGCCCCGCCGCCGCAGCCCGACGCAGCTCGAAAGGCTGGCCTGGGCTTGGGCGCGAACTCGGGGGGAAACGATAGCATGGGCGCGAGCAGAAAGCTGCTGCGCTTTCCGGGCCCTCACGGTCCCCTTTCGGGCCCCGGAGGCCCCATCTGAGGCCCAGCAGAAACGCCCGAGGAGGAGGAGGAGGAGGAGGAGGAGGAGGAGGAGGAGGAGGAGGAGGAGGAGGAGGAGGAGGAGGAGGGAGGGAGGAGGAGGAGGAGGAGGAGGAGGAGGAGGAGGAGGAGGAGGAGGCCCCTTTCACGCCCGCGCTTCCCAGCAGAAACGCGCACTTGTTCCGAGCCCGAGGGGCCCCCTGCTCGCCCCAGAGGGCGCCTCTTCTGCAACCCCCGCTGGCCCCCCTCGCCTACGTATCGCACCCTCACTATACGCGCCCCCCACCACACGGAACCCGGGAGGGGCCCGGGGATTGATTGGTCCTGAGTGGCTCCTGATCCAAGACGAACTCGACTACCGATGCTGTCGGACCTGGGACAGAAAAAAACACCCCGTCGAGAGCATGAGACCCTCCACCGGCCCAAATTAGGAGCATTCGAGGGTACCCTCCCCCAGGATGCACAACATCCAGTGCCAGGCCTGCCCGACAGTGCGGGCCCCCCAGAAGCCACGAGCCCTTCCCCGGATCCCGTCTTTCGCCTCGGCCAAAATCCTTCAGCATCGTATCGGGAAACTCGGGCGTCAAGTAATGGGCGGCGATGGAAAGGGGGGAGACACGTGCACCTTTCCTGCCCGTCTTGGGCCCCAGGCGCCCCCTATAGGGCCCCTGTGGGAAACCGAAAGGCGCACCTTTCCTCACCCCCCCCCGCCTGATCGCACCTCCATCGCTGGATGCCCGACGGCGTCGGGAGCCTCGAGACGGGGGTCGATGCAAGCGGGGGCTCAGCCAGAGCGCCGGATCTTGCAGGATCCTGCAACATCAGGGTTGCACTGACCCGGTTCAGCGCGCAGGATCCTGCAGGATCCTGCACAGCCTGATGGACCTTCTTAGAAGGAGGCTGCTTCCTAGAAGGCGCCGGCCCTGCATCTGCAGAGAAGGCCCGTGCCTTCTAAGAAGCAACCGCCTCCCAAGAAGCCTGGCCCTCTCCCGCTGCTGGGGAAACCAAGAGGTACGGATACCGCTACTGCCCCCCTGGACCTCGCCCAGCGCGCTCTGACCAGGATCTCGAGGCGAGTCTCGCGGTGGCGACGAGGGACTCCCAGGAGGGCCAAAAAGAGGAAAACGAGGCAGGGATCGCGGTCTGGCTACCTCTTACTCCTCTGACCCTACCCCCCTCCGCGCGTGGCTGATTATGTTGAGCCGGGGCCGACCATCCCAGCAGTCCTATAGGCCTACCACGACATGTTCTCAGAACGACATAATGTTCTAAGAGCAAACGCAAGGTTCTTAGACCATGCACCGGATATATCACAACAAAACAGGAACGGCAAGACATAGTCGAAGAACATTATGTGCAAACCTCTTTGGTCCTGAAGAAAAAGTCATAGTCAAAAAACAGTGGGCAAGTCATAGTCGAAAAACAGAGAAGGTTCTTAGAACACTCTTTGGTGGGCCTGTGGGGCAAGCCAGGACACATCGCCACTGCTTGAGGTATGGCTACCCCTTCCTCCTCTGGCCCTACCCGCCTCAGCGCGTGGCTGGCCATCGAAGGCTCTTCCTCCTCCTCCTCCTCCTCCTCCTCCTCCTCCTCCTCATGGGGGTCTCGGGATGGGAACGGCTCCGAGGGTGGATTTCGGTTGCTTGAGGCAACTTGTCCTCAGGACCCCATCCCTCAGGACACCGTCGTTGAACCACCGAGATCACAGTGGAGGCTAGTCCACAAGAAGCCTCCCACAAGAAACCCGACCCTGAGACCCCAGGACGCCCGTTGATTTTTGGTGTGGGCACGCTCTCCATCGCAGAACGATCGAAGCCCAAGAAACCCAGGGCACCCTGGAGGCAAGCAGGGCGTTTCTTGGCATGGGCCTCACCTTGAAGGGGCCCTGGGACACACAAATAAATACACGCACAAATAAAAGGACTCCCCATATTCTCCTGTGTTTTCTGGGCTTTTTTGTCTTCCCCCCCGCTTCCCATACTTTCCATACTTTCCAGGGGATCGACGATTGATTGCGTCTCTGTGTGTTTTCCCCCTCCTGACAACTGCACTCCGACGAGCCGCCGCCGGCGGGCCCGCCCGCCGCCGCGGCGCGGAGAGCCCGAGCCCCGCGCGCTGGCGCCGCGGGCGGCGGTGCCGCGGCCGCCGGCGCCGCGGCGGCGGCGGAGCCTCGCGCACGCCGCCTGCGGCCGACCTGCCACGGGGCCTGGCGGGGGCGGGGGTTCTGCAACGTGCTGTTTCTCGCGCCCCAAAGCTGAAGGATTTCCAGTCGTCCTGTCTGCCACGGCCGCAAAAATCTGACCGTGCAGCACATGGGGAAACGCACGTGCGGCCCGTGTACTGCGCAACAAGATACGAGCGGCGCCCATGCAAGACCGTAAGAAACACGCGCCCCGCCGCGGGGGCGCAACCGGCCTCGAGCTTCTCCCTCGGTCGGAAGAAGTAGGCAGAAGCATGGAGCAGGAAGGCGTCGGGAGCAGACTGGGTGTCCGCCCGCCCCCGAAGGGAGGGCGGAAGAGGTGAAGCCACTCGACCATCGAAGCAGGAGGGCGCTCAAAGTAGACTGGAATCTGGGAATCCAGAACCACCCATCCTCAATCCTATCCCTATGGGTATCCCTATCCTTGGGCGCCGCTTAGAGGGGGGGGGATAAAGAGGGGGGGGGGGGACCCGTCTGGGGACCCTCGAGGGCCCCACTCCGTCTGCGGCCGGCCTGCCACGGGGGCCTGGCGGGGGCGCAACAGGGCCTCGAGCTCAGCCCCATCCTTGGGCGCCGCGCACGCTCGCCGTCGCTCGGGCCGGGCATCCTCTCCCCGTGCATTCTTCGACGACGTGCGCGACTCTGTTGCGCAGGCTGATCCCTCGGCTCCTCGGCGGTCCGCCGAGAGACAATTTTCACAAGTCCGAGCGACGCCAGGTAACCAAAGGGGAGCTTAGGGGGGAGGAAGGTTCACTTTTTCCCGGCCCCAAGGGCCCCCCCATTTGGGCCAAAGGGAGCCCCTTCCGGGGCCCTGAAACGGGCCCCTGTTCTGCAGCCCTCGCTGCCCCCCAAGTCGTCGCCACCCGCCATTACACGCGACGCCCAATATCCCCAACTGCCGGCGAGCCAAGGGGGAAGAGGGAGAGGGGCGGGCCTTCTCCGAAGGCTTGGAAGGCCGGAGGCCTTCTGAGAAGCCCCGCCGCCTTGTGAGAAGGCTTTCTCCTTACCATTTCCCCCCTCGCTCGCCGCCGACCCAAGATCGGCAAAGGGATGTGCCCTCAGAAGCTCGGGGGATCCTTGCGATGGTCTCCGAGGTAACGTGAGGCCAAACATAGGGATAGTGATATGTTTCAAGCTGGTGAAGGCGGGCCGGATTAGTCATCTCGGAACGCTCTGAGAGCGCTCTGAAACGCTCTGGAACGGATGTATCCTCGTCCCCCCGTCCGAGAAATCGGATCGAATCAGAATCTTCGTCGGATCAGGCATCAAGCTGCATTGACATGGAGTCGGAACCGCATCGGATCGGCCGCGCCAGGATGCACAACAACGCCACACAATTATCGGGCAACATTGTATCGTCGGAGTATCGGACCCGCGCTCCCTTCCCTTCGAGAATTTCGCTGGGATTTCAGTCCCTGACCTCTCGCACGCTCCTCCTCCTCCTCCTCCTCCACCTCCTCCTCCTCCTCCTCCTCCTCCTCTCCCCCGTGCGGAAGCTCCCCCCTTCCCCCTTCCCCCCCCAGAGCAACTGCGGAGAAAGAGAGAGAGAGAGAGATGGAGGGGCGGCTGTGCACCAGGTCGCCCGGGGCGGCCGCCGCCACCTGCGCAGGGCAGGATGCCCCCTCCTCGATTTGGCGATTGAGATCGTGCAGCAAGAGAAAACCCGAACCGAGGTCGGAATCCAGGGTAGGACCGATCCGATGGCCCCTCATCGAACTGGCGATCGAGATCGTCACTACGCCAGCCTTGCAGACGTGCTGCAGGGATTTTGTGCATGGACTTTGGTCCATGCACGATGCCGGCACGGCGAGCGACAAACGAAGGGAATGTCACGTGGACTTGTCGTACTCTTCAGTCCTGGCCAAAAGCAATCAACGCGAAATTCACTTCGAAATCCAGGACGAAATTCTGCAGGACAATCCAGGCCCATCCCGTTGTTTTCCGAGCGAAATCCGCTCTGCGATGTTGGCGACATGACTCATCGAAACGGCGATCTAGATCGGCAAGCAGATTGGAAGGCATTGGAATCGACGTCCGCTGGCTCAAGCCGAGGCGTGCACGAAGAAAAATCCGAACCGACGTTGGGTTCCAGGGTCGGGATCATGCGAATCGAATCGATTCGGATCGACAGAGTCGAAAGTCGTGCCGCAGGAGCGGCCAGCGACGTTGTCAGCCCAAACGTCCAGGAGACTCTGTAAATCGATAGTCTTCGGTCGGGCACTGAAGAAAAATCCGCCGGCCCCCTTGCGGGGCCATCAGGCTGCGAAGATTAGGCTTTCATGCTCCCTGCACCGGTTCCAGTTTCAAGTCTGCAATGTTACAGTCCTTCTTTCTGCGTCCTACTGTAAGTTGTTGCTTTCCGCGCGAGGGGGGAGCCCCAAATCAGCTTTTTTGTCCACGCCCAGGTCGCGTTGTCTGAATTACTGGGGGGGCGTGGGACACGTCAAAATACTTGATATTCGCGTCCCCGAAGCCAAAATCCATAGTCAAGTATGCCATAGTCGCGTCCCCGAGGCCATAAACCTCTTTGTGAATTATGCACGATTCGCGTCCCCGAAGCCATCATCCATCGTAAAGTAAACAGTATGTGTGTCACCGAGGCGATAAACCTTTGAAACTTGTATAATGTTTGCGCCCCCGACGCCATCAACTTTTGTAAATCATTCGGTATTCGCGTCCCCGAGGACATACTCCCCCGTAACTTACACAATAATTGCGTCCCCGACGCCATACACTTCGCGCGTTACACAAGATTTGCGCCCCCGAGGCCGCACCCCCTCGTAAATTATACAATATTCGCGCCCTCGAGGCCATAAACCTTTGTCAATTACACGATCTTCGCGTCCACGAAGCCATACGACCTCGAAAAATACACAGTAGTTGCGTCCTCGAGGCCATGAACCCTCGTAAATCACGCAGTATCCGCGTCCCCGAAACCATAAACCCTCCTGTGAAGTCCCGACATTGCTTCACGTCAGCGTCCGGACATTCGAACACAGCTCTTGCACGTCCCATTCTAAGAGAGGGGGGCCAGCGGCAAGGGGCGAAGCACTTACGGATACAATAAATCAATTTATCCCAATGCGACCCTACCTAGGAATTGGAACCCCTAGGAAAGCAGCATTAGTCGTAACGGTAAAGCTAAGCTAAAGCTAAGCTAAAGCAAAGCTAAACTTACGCTAAAGCTAAGCTACAGCTAAGCTAAAGCTAAGCTACAGCTAAGCTAAAGCTAAACTAACGTTAAGTTACAGCTAAGCTAAACTTAAGCTACAGCTAAGCTACAGCTAAGCTACAGCTAAGCTACAGCTAAAGATAAGCTAAAGCTAAGCTAACGCTGAGCTAAAACTAAGCTAAAGCTAAGCTACAGCTAAACTACAGCTAAGCTACGGTAAGCTAAAGCTAAGCTAAAGCTAAGCTAACGCTAAGCTAAAGCTAAGCTAAATCTAAGCTAAAGTTAAGATATCTCTAAGCTAAAGCTAAGCTGCAGCTAAGCTACAGCTAAGCTACAGCTAAACTAAAGCTAAGCTAACGCTAGACTAAAGCTAAGCTAAAGTAAGCTACAGCTAAGCTAAAGCTAAGCTAAATCTGAACTAAAGACAAGCTAAAGCTAAAGCTAATGCTAAAGCTAATGCTAAGGAGACGTACCTGGGGGAACCGCGGGGCGGATGCTGGGGGTACCGCCCGGGGCGCATTACACTGCCTGGCCCTTTAAGCATACCGAGTAAGAACCCTTCTAGGCAGATCCTAGGTAGGGAACATTACCCAAAAAGATTTAAGAATAGTGAGAATCGTCCCCATACTATGTTTTGACTATTCTCGAATACTCCTCCTGTATAGGGACATGCCCGACTTACCGATATTCACACGATTCTTGAGCCGCTCGACGGCAAAGCGTTCGGATGCCCCAACGCCTTATTCAATGCTGTGCGGCACCAGGGCTGGCGTGGCCGCTGATGCACCTCCCTCCCTCCCTCCCTCCCTCCTGTTCCCGCACTTCCTCGATATATTCCTTCTGATACTCGTGCCAGGGAATGCTCTCGCCACTGCCGCTGGTGCTGCTCCTGTCGTTGCTACTCGTCGTCGTGCCTCTCTCGCAATCCGTCTACTACTACTCTTCATCTGCATCTCACTCGCAGGTGTCGAGTGGGGGATCGACTGCAGCATCGATGCACCCCATAGCTGCTTGATCGCCGAATCTTAGAAGAATGCGCAGGATGTTCAACTCGACAACCATTCTGCGCATTCTCCGTAGATCCGTGGGATCGACTCCAGAATTGATGCACCCCAGAGTTACTTGTTCGTCGAATCTAAAAAAGTGCGCAGGAATTTCAGAAACTCGACAACCGTCCTGTGCATTCTCCGCAGATCCGACGAGCAAAATCAGCGTCGGGGCAAGTAGTCGCTATGCATCCCCTACTCGAAGATAGGGTTCAATCGGGCCCGTCCTCCCCCAGGCCGATGTTGGACGAAAAGTTCAAAATAGTCAAACAACTACTCAAGCATCGTCCAGAACAGTCGGGAACAGTACCCAGACTATTTTTTGACTTCTTTGGACTATTCCCCCCCTGGCCATCGCTCGGACGTCCATTTCCTGTGCTTTTTTCGGTTTCGCGCGTGTTTTTGTTTCGCGAAATGATCAAGGATGCTCCTCGAGGGTCCTCGCCGAAGGAAACATGCACACGTCCGAGCGATGCCGAGCCCCCTGTCGAGGGACAGGCCCGACTTCAAAGCAGTCGCTACTCCAGATTTCGTAATAAAGGGAGGGGGGTCTCATTTCGGGGGGGGTCTCTTCCGGGCTCTCTTGGAGGGCCTGGGGGGGGGCTGGGGACGACGTTTGGGAGGGCTCTCCCACGAGGGGAGGTCTGAAATGGCTCGTCTTGGAGGGTCCAGACCCCCTCCCTTTTAGTACGAGATCTGGAGTACGCATCCCCTGCTCGAGAGATCGGGGGGCGCCCACCGCGGCGGCCGGCGCGGCGGCGGACGCGGGGGCGGCCGCCGGAGCCTTTTGGGGGGAGGCGCGGGGGGGGGGGGGAGGGCGAGAGGGAGGCGCCCTCGGAGGGTGAGGGCAGGCTGGGGCGTCCCAGGAGGAGGAGGAGGAGCAGGAGGCGAAGGAGGACGGGGAGGAGGACGAGGAGGACGAGGAGGAGGATGAGGAGGAGGAGGAGGAGGAGGAGGAGGAGAAGGAGGAGGCGCCTCGGAGGGTCAGGGCAGGCTGGGACGTCCCAGCGGGGGACGACTCAAAGGTTACAGCACTGAATTGGGACGCACAGAGACGTACGGATACTATATGCCCTCCTTGGGATGCGCGCGCGTCCGGCCCGAACGTGTAGTATGCCCATCTTGTAGTATATCGCTTCCCGAGCGGTGTGGCCAGAAAGCGCCCGCCACGACGCATATACTATAACATTTCTCGGTGCGCGCGTCGCCCCTGGGGGGCGACGCGCTTAGAGTATAAGTATGTTGGGGTGACGCCGATCAAAGGTTACAACACTGAAACTGAACTTGGTGGGGACCTTCTTGTCTCCAGGCGGCGGGGGGGGATCCTCAGGGGGAGGAGGCGAACAGCGTCATGGAGGGCACCTCGGACGCATTTTGGGGGGAGCTTCGAGGAAGGAGACCTCGGAGGGAGGAGGGGGCAGGAGCACGGCAAGGAAAAGGGACAGCCGAGCGGATCACGAGCAGGACGATGTCGAAAAAGGAGAGCAAGAGAGAGAGAGAGAGAGACATGGGACAGAAGAGGGGTGAAGGGGTGGAAACGAACGTTGGGGGAGACGAGGGGAAAACAAAACTACTTTCCGTGTGATGGGTCTGGCGGAATGGCAAAGGTAGTGGCCTGGATCCAGCGATTGCCCGCGCCCTCCCTGTAATGCTGCGTGCGCGGAGCGTGTCGTCGCCTCCGTGCTCCTCTACAGGGTGGGTCTCTACGCCGGTGGAATTATACTCAAAACTGTTAGGACTGATGCGCGATAAGGATGCAAGCCCTTTGGGAGACTCTGTCGAAACTCTTCGAACGGGGTTTGTCCTTCGCGAGTGGGTAAGAATGGACCGAGAAGGCAATCATGCAAGGGTGCTGTTGGAATGATCCATCCTTACCATCATTGTCGACTGTATTGCAGCTGCTTTCCCTGTGAGAAGCGAAACGATCAATGTGCTCCAGGACTTCCAGCTGGGCGGCGTCTTGAACAAGTCCAACCATCACCCTCGGCCCCCCCTGGGTGCTGCAATACATTCACATGTCGCCAGTTTCCTGTCTCCCTAGAATTCGCAAACCCAAGGCGTAGATCCGAGGTGGCTCGCCTTCTACGTTTGCCCGGAACACAATTGCCGTCACTTTCCTGAGCCTGTGGGGGTCCAGCGGGGTGGCGTCATGCACGGACCAACTGTGTGAGATCTTGCCGCCATGGGGTTGGCCGCGCGCGATGGCCCGCTTTGTTTGGTGCCCCGATGACGTCTCTACCACTACGGTGAAAATTGGCACCACGCCCCCGCGTCCTTTGTTCTCCCTTGTATTTTCCCCCTTGCCTCGTAGTTTCACTGGTTATCCATCCTTGCACCCATGCGTCGCATTTCGTTGACATTGGCTTCATCTTCGTCACCGTTGCGAGAAACGCTTCGGATAAATAAGCGTCGTCCCAAACGGATGCCCAAGTTACGTGAACATGGCGTGATCTCAGTTTTTTCATAGCTTTTCCTTGCGTGCGTCTGGGTTCTCGCTGCGACGGGGCCTTTGCTGTCCATTATTTTGGATTCGACAACGGGTCTGGTCTATCGTTGACGACCCCTGGGGCCCGCACAGGGCCCCCCCCCAACGCCCAAACTGAGGGACAACTTCCAGCGCGTTTTGTCACATGCCTCGGCGACCTCGTCGTCCGCCGTCGCCGTCGCCGTCGTCATCGTCATCGTTGGTCGTCGTTCGTCATCGTCGTCGTCGTCGTCGTCGTAGGTCGTCGACGTCATCGTCGACCCATGATCAAGGATCACCTCAAATTAGGTCCCCAGGTCCCTCCCGAGGTCCGTCCTGGCCAATGTCTCAAGGCGACGAGAACCCTCAGACGCGCAGAAAGTCTCCGAAACCAAAGTCGTCGTCGTCGTTGCCGCCACCGCGTTGTCCGTCGCCGTCGAAGCAGTGTTCGCCGTCGTTGTCGCCGATGTCGAGGTGTCCGTTGTCGTCTTTCATCGTCCGGTCGTCGTCGGAGTCGTCGTTGTCGCCGTCGCCGTCGTGGTCGTGGTCGTGCTCATGGTCGTCGTCGTCGTGGTCGTCGTGGACATCCTCGTCGTCCCCCGATGTCGCAATTGCGATCGTCGCCCTGCGAGCGCCGGCACGGGGGCCGCCTGGGCGGCGACGGCGGCCGCCGCTGGCGCCTGCGCGCGGGGGCGCTCAGGTAGGAGTTCAGGAAAGCAGCACCGCCACCAAGTTCTATGGCAACTCATGGGAGCCCCCACATGCCATCTTGCCGGCTCTTGCGACTCGACGCCAATCGGCGCTAACCAGCCCAGCCGACGCTAAATCGAGGCTGCTCGACGTGAAATCGGCGCCTCACCAGCCATTACCAGACGCCGACTAGCACATGCTAATGCAGTCTCACGGACATACAATCGGGAGCGGCCAAGAGGGGGGTGTCCAAGAGGGGGGGGTGCAAATCATGACCGGCGGCATGTGCGCGGCCCAGCGGGGGGGCCTGGGACGTAATAGAATAAGAAGAGGCGCCATGAAATCTGGGGAAATATCATGGCCCGCGCCATGAAATCCCCCCCCCCCTAGTCATCACCCCCCTCTTTTCCGCCCCCGAATACAAGGCTCCCATGAGTTGCCACTGGGCACCAAGGAGAAAACGGCACCATCACCACCACCGCCATGTTTTGGGCGTGCGCTGCCCTTGTTGGCCTCCAGGAGGCTTCTCGTCGCAGCAGCTGGATTCGCCTTGGAATTATGGTCTCAACTTACAGTCGGGGCGTTGACCCAAGGAACCCTAAATAAGGAACGAGGCCGCTTTGCTCCAAAATCAAGTTTCGATTCTTCATCGAAAACCGACGGAAAACCTAAGGCAATCTAAAAAACAACTAAGAAGCACTGAGCCCCTCCCAAACGAGAAGGGTTCCTTCTTCAGCGCCACGACTGTACCCCAGGACAGAGGCCCTGGGGTCGATGCTTTACCTCCGAACCCAAACCCTCTCGCGACGTCAACAAATCACCACAACAAAATTGTTCCAGCTTTTTCGGCCTCTGCTGTGGGCCCTTCCACCTGGCCACCCGGCCCTCAGGAGACGACTTGAAACGAAATGCCAGTCCCTGAGGAAGGGTCCAAACCTGAAGGGATCCACGTTTTTATATAATTATGAGTTTATATATATATATATGCATGTTATTTGTTTAATGGAAGCAACACGTCGAGTATCTGGGACCACCACCACAACCATCGCGAGGAGCAAAGGAAGTTCCCCCTGGTGAAGCTGTCCCCCGGTCCTGTGGCGTCCCGCCCGAGGCAGCTCCAGCCTCCGGCTCGGGGAGGCTTCGCTGGCCCGCTCGCGGGAAGTGGCCCGCTGGTGGTGGTGTCGCTTCCCCTTCGTCCGATCAGAGGGGCACGCGACTGCCGGGTGCTGCCACAGGTGAGCGTGGCCGAAACTGACGAGCAAATGCGACGAGCAGAGAACCTTCGGCGGTGCGTCTGGGTTTCTCGGCTCGGCGCGGGACCCCCTAGCTACCCACACCCCCCGCGTTGAGAAAAGAGGACGAGAGGGCAGACAGTGCACGATGGACATGTGCCCACATGCGAGAGACGCAGCGTGAACGAGGCCAAACAGTGGCAAGGCCGCATGGCATGCGTGAGAAATGATAGCGAAAGATCGCTGCCAACCCAACCCTACGACATCGTGATTACAATGATTACTCCACGACGTGGGTAAGGGGCAAAAACTAGAGGCCTCCAAGATGGGTTCCGGGTAGACCGGGTCGGAATCCGAAACGCGTCGACGATGCATCGGCGACGCCGTCGTGCAAAAAGTCGGGCTCCGCATCGAACCGCATTGCCGATGCATCGTCGATGCGTCGGCGATTCGGCGAGATCCTCGGACCCATCTGGGCGGCCCAGAACGATGGGGGGTAAACATCGCCCTGGAATCGCAGATACATCGACGATGAATCGGCGATAGGCACCCGATAGCGGAATCGAGGGGAGGGCTGCGCTATCGGTCCCCAATCGGCGATTGGGGATCGATGCATCCCCCCATGAGCCTCCCCCCCCTAGCGTTGCCCCCGAGTCAAGAAGAGGCCAGACGAGGATAGCGTCGGGCGAGGATAAAAAAAACATCTCTGAGACCCCGCAACTCTGGGGTATGTCTCGGGCGCCGCCGCCTTCTCAACGCTCTGGAACGGATTTATCCTCGTCCTAACCCCGTCCGAAAACAACCACACGAGACATTACGATTGGACGTCCGCGCGGATGTCCCGCTTCCCTGGCGCGCGAAGCGCGCTAGGGGCGGCGCCGCTGGCTCCGCTAGTTGTCCATCGCCGACCCAAGACATTCGCGCGGACCTCTGACGCGAATGCTTGCTCATTTCTCTCGTTCCGTTATTTTCACGACGCTGCAGGTATGGGGTAGACAACGATCGCTGGCAAGGCTGACTCTAGCGCGCTGGGCGCTCTTTTCGGCAAGCCGCGGAACTTCTCGAAACACACTCAGCCTGCCCGCTCTGCGGCCTTCCGGGACCGCTCCTCCATCACCACGTCGACGGGATCCCGCGTGAAAATGTCGCGGACCTGTTGTGCACCCAAGTGCAAACGAGGCCCAGGATCATACAATCTGTGGGCCAGAGGAGACAAAGGTTGGAAAAGAGCGTTAGAGTCAGAAGACGGAGGGCAGACACGGAGTCAGAAGATGGATGCAGAGTGGCATACAGGGGGGCAGATGAGGGGGGGGGGGGGAAAATAACATTCGCTTCTCGGGAACACTTGTGCACTATCTTACGCAATCTTGGGGCAACCACTTCTGCATCAAGGAATCGGAATCCTTTGCAGACCATCTTGGAAGGCTTGGAGAGACAAAAGTATTTGGAAGGCTTTCCAGGGTGGGGTGTCGTACGGGCGGACGGAATTATGGAACCCAGTGGGATATCACACCAGCAAGTGATGGTAATAGTAGTGGCAATCACCACTACTGCTCCCGCCATGGGGCCACGAAACGTCTGAAGTGTGTGCGGAAGAGCGAAGGGGAGGCAGGAGGATAATGAGGAGGACGAGAATGAAGATCTGTGTAAACCCAAAACTCATCAACGATGTTGCAATACACCCTCCGTCCAATTTTTCTCTTCATAGTCCCTACAAGAATTGATGCTCACTGCTGGAAGTGCCCCGTTGGAAGACAACCGTCTGAGAATCCTCAATCATCCCAACAAGCTCCTTCTTTGACATTAACGCGGCGAATGAACTTTACTGTTGCATCGTGCCAAATAACCGCTCCTGGGATTTCAGCACTGCGAATCGACATGACTCTTGCGCCCGTGCAATCCTAACTCGAACCAAACACCATTTCCAGAACCATAAGAACCCACGAAACGATGAATCAATCCTAAAACGAATATGCGCGGCGCTAAAGCGAGAATCACATGTTGCAAAATACCCGCCCTCCATCCGTGAAACCCTTGCAAACTGTGAGGCGCAAAGTCGCGGCGCTGGGGCGATAACTACATTCTGAAAATGATCCGCACCCCATCGTGAAGCTCTCGCGAACTGTTAAAACGAATGCGCGCGGCGCTGAAACAAACACCATTGGAAACGGTCCGCCATCCTCCCGTGAAAAAAAGAAGACTCTCAAGACAAACGTGCGCGGCGGTTAGGCTAGAAACGCATTTTGAAAACCAACGGCTATCCATCTGTGCAACTTTTGCCAACTTTGAAGACGAATGTGCAAGCTGGTGTAGCGATAACCACATTTTGAAAACGACCCACCTCCTTTGAAACTTCTACAACCTATTATAGCCAATGCGCGCAATGTTGAACCGAGACCAACATATTGAAAACTACCCGCCTTCCGTCAGTGAAGCTCTTGCAAGCTTTGAAGACGAACGTGCGCGGCGCTAAGACCAGAACACGTCCTCGATCCGTAGAACTTTTGTACAATGATTCTGCGCGAGGCTGAAACGAAGACCTCATTTTGAAAAACACCCGCCCTCCATCTGTGAAACTTTTGCAATATTGAAAAACGAACGTGCGCGGCGCTAAAGCGCGAACCACATTTTGAAAACCATCCGCCATCAATCCGTCAAACTTCTGCACAAACTGTAAAAAAAACTAATGCGCGCGGCACTAACGCGGGAACCACATCTTGAAAACGGCCCGTCGTCCACCGTGAAAATCTTGCAAACGTTTACGAGAACTATATGTTGGAAATCACTCCCCCTCCATCCACGAACCAGATGCAAAATGTAAACTTCAGAATCGCACATGGTGAGGAAATCTTAGGCAAAACGCCCAGTCCGCTCTACGGACACGTCTGGGGGTGCGAACTGATAAGGACAAGAAATCGAGGGGGCAGCGCGAAATGTGGATTCGTGGCGATGCTTGTTCAAAACGAGGACCCGACACGACAGGATGGGTGGGAAAATCTTCGATTCACTCGGCGGCTCGGCAAAATTATTCTGGCGAAGGTCCCAACCATATGCAGTTGTGGGTACCGTAATTGTGAATATCTGCTTCGGTGAAGCTCCCTATGGGGCCACGAAGCACTGCACTGGGCGGGGGGGAACGCTGTACTTTGTGGGTGGTGTGCCGAATTGGGTTTCCGGGACGCATGCGGACGGTCCCACTGAGGGCTTCGGTGGAGCTCCATGTGGGGCCACGAAACGCTCTACTGACTGAGTGAAAATGCCAAACTGTGTTTCCGGGACGCATGCGGACGGTCCCACTGGGGCTTCGGTGGAGCCTCCTCCTATGGGGCCACGAAACGCTGCACTGCGCGTGTGAAAATGCCAAATTACACTTCCCGGACGCATGCGGACGATGGCACTGGGGCCTTGGGTGGAGCCCCCTATGGGGCCACGAAACGCTGCACTAGGTGAGTGAGAATGCCAAATTGGTCTTCCGGGACGCATGCGGACAGGGGCACTGGCGCCTTCGGTGGAGCTCCCTATGAGGCCACGAAACGCTGTACTGGGTGTGCGGGACGCATGCGGACGGTAGCGCTGGGACCTTCGGTGGGGCTCCCTATGGGGCCACGAAGCGCTGTACTGGGTGTGCGGGACGCATGCGGACGGTAGCACTGGGACCTTCGGTGGGGCTCCCTATGGGGCCACGAAACGCTGTACTGGGTGGGTGAAGCGCAGGTAGGAGGGGGAGGAGGGCCACGAAACGCTGTACTGGGTGTGCGGGACGCATGCGGACGGTAGCACTGGGACCGTAGGTGGGGCTCCCTAGTATGGGGCCACGGAACGTTGTACTGGGTGGATGAAACGCAGGCAGAAAGGGGAGGAGGGAGGAGGAGGGAGGAGTGGGAGGAGGAGGGGGAGGAGGAGAGGAGAGGAGAACGCGGGGCGACGTCTCTTCAAAACGAGGACCCAACACCACAGCATGGTTGGGAACAAATGGTTGATCGAGATTCGACCAGTACTTCGACGATCGTGATTGGAGCTTCAACCACCGAGGTTCGATGATCACGATCCGATCATTCCAGCGTTCGGACACTGCAAGCCCGCTGCGGGCCTTCGACCCTCAGAGACACCGATCCTGGATCAGGGACCTGCTCAGGAGAGACCCTGAGACGGGTCCAGGGATCACTTGAGTTAAGTCGGGCCTGAACCCCCTGCAGGGGGATTTTGGGCAAAAAATAAAAATACGCACAAAAAGCACTCCCAACTTGTCAAACATAATAGTTTTGACTATTTTCGAACTTCCCTCCTGTAGAGCGACAGGCCCGACTTAACACTTGAGCGAAGATCAATAATGGATCTTACGCGAGATGGCGTAGCGACCTTACGACGCAGCTTCCGCGGGCCGTCAGCGCGGCACGCCGCATCGGAGACGAGGGCGCTTGCGCGCGACCTGACGCGTGCAACTTAACTACGCGCCAATGTCGGCGCAGACGACCCCGTTTTTGTCCGCCTCGCTCCCTTGTGAGCAGATGCTGGCCGCCGTCGCCAGAGCAGGAGGAGCAGCGTGTTGAGCCACGGGTTGCGGGCGCATGCGATGGGGCACGGGAGAAAGGGGGCACGGTAGAGGGGGTGGGCGGCACGGGAGGGGGGAGACGGGGGCACGGGAGAGGGGTGCGGTCCAGGGATCCACCGCGAGCAGATGCCGGTCGCCGTCGCCAGAGCAGGAGGAGCAGGGTGGTGAGCCGCGGGTTGCCGGCGCACGCGACGGGGCGGGAGAGAGGGGGGCGGCCTCTCGAGAGGGCATGGGGGGTGTCCCAGACGGGCTCGGGGGCTTTCGGGTCGGGCGGGGGGGGGATAGCAAAGGGGGGGTTTGAGAATCAGCTCACGTAGCTGATTTTCCCGGCGCCTCCCGGCGCCGGAGGCGGCTATGTATCGAGGAATGGGCCCCTCGGTGAGGCCGAAACCAGCTGCATGCAGCAAATTTCGTAACCCCCCCTTTCCCAATCCCCCCCTTTCGCCCGGCCCGAGGCTTCTGGCACAGGAGGAGTATCGGGACGAGGACAGCAATCCCCACCCCCACCGAAGGACTCGTGGCCCCGCTGGTCAATTTGCCCCGCCGTAGGTTAGGTTGAGATGGCTACCGTCTCCTTCGGGCTGCGGAGCGCCCATCCCCACCTGGAGGGGTACGCTGGGAGAGCCAACGTGCGCTGCCCCGGTGGGCCAGTGATGGTTGCGACGAGGAGGAGAACAAAACCACACGAGCATACACTATTCAGAACTCCGTGCCGATTTCTCGGATCGGTGCTGACCCCCTCTCCATGGCGCGCCCACCGCGCCAGGCGCGGCGCCGGAAGCGCTGCCAGGGGGGCCCAACGACGATCAAAGAAATACGCGCGGACCTCTGAGAAATTATGAGTATGGCATGGCTTGCTTATAGATCGTGGCAGAAACATTGGGGGGTCGTCGGGGCTCCTAGGAAGGCGTCGTGGAGACTGGGGCGGCTCGTGAGAAACCACCCTGCCTTCCCAATGCAAACCGCCCTCTCGTGGCTCCTGCGCGTCATGGCGGAAACGCCGCGCTGCGTCGCGCTGCAAGAGATCGGACACCGCGTTTTGCAAGCGTTTCTGGAGGTGCCCAGAAAGGAGACACAAAAAGATCGGCACACACACACACACGCACGCACGCACGCACGCACGCACGCACGCACGCACGCACGCACGCACGCACGCACGCACGCACGCACGCACGCACGCACACACACACACACACACACACAACACACACAACACACACAACACACACAACACACACAACACACACAACACACACACAACACACACACAACACACACACACAACACACACAACACACACAACACACACAACACACACAACACACACAACACACACAACACACACAACACACAACACACAACACACAACACACAACACACAACACACACACACACTCCAAGAAACCCCACATCCTTACACGTTTCTGCGATCTTCCGCTTCCCGTCCACTCCAGTGATTTCCCATAGTCTGTAAAAAAGGAAAGCGCCTTGTATTGTGACACCGACGGTGCCCCGAAGAAGTGGGCCATCCGCAGGCGCCACGGCGGCCCGAGACAACAAAGGCGATGACAGATTAAGAGTCTGTGCAGTATGTTCCTCCGCTCTCTTCCCTCCGTCGCCGACTTCTGATTATTATTATGGTTATGTGTGTGTTCCGATGTTTAATCGGACTATTATTATTAGTAGTAGTATTATTGGTATGATATGTATTATAATGTTTCGTTACTTTTCTTCGTCGTGGTCATCTGTATTTAGGGTTCATGTTTTTGCGCGCTTGTACACTCCGTTGTATCTTGTTTCGCACCCTTTTGCCCACGCGTCCGCCAGGGATGCACCGTTTCAGCAGTCACGGTTCCTTCCTGCATTCTGCATGCGTTTCCAGCGCCACCGGCCCAAACAGTCCCCAGGGGTGCGCCAGCACCCCCATGCGCCAAAGAAGCGCCCCGCCGCGAGCGGGGCGCATCCGGTTCGTACGGATCCATCCGTTGTTCGGCCCACCCCGCTTTACTTACCAGCCTGGAACCTATACCTATCCCTATGCTGGGCATCTCCTCGTCACGATGCCAACCTTAGGGATTATCCTATTTGTTGAAGGCGAATCCCTAAGATTGTCACCGCCTTTTGGCGTGCCGATCTTACGGACAGGGATAAGTTCGAGGCTGGTAATTTACGCGTCGCCGACGCCAGCTCCCGATCCGCTGCTTGTACAGGACCCCCTGCCGCCCGCGCGCCGTGGGCATGTTCGTGCGCCTGGGAAGCCACGGCGCCCTCCTGATGCAAACGCGGCAGCGGAAGACCGGACCACGAGCTGGCACTGCTTGAGCATGCCTGCCATGACTGTTTCGACGGCGTTTCGAACCCAATGCCTTTGATATGGCATCTCTTCGACATGTGATGCTTCCACTGGCGGAACAACCCTCGTTTTGCTTCCGACGCGTACTTCTCGATTCATCGAAGTAAACCCGCACATTGCATACACGTGAACTTTTGGGGGGTCCCGCGCGGATTTCTTGGGCCGGCGCCCGGCGCTGCAGAGCGCGCCGGACGGTGCGCCGGAGGCGCTGCCAAGGCAGCGGGCAAGGGTGCTTCGTCGCCGATCCACAAGGACCCGCGCAAACCGTCATAATTGACGTGCCCTTGCGCATTTGTATGAATTCGTGTTGTCGTACACGCGAAAGCAAGGCCGTATCTGACGCTGGCCCTGCTTAATTTTAGCTTGTGACTGACAAGAACAAGCGGGGCGAGCGATTGAACAAATCGTTCCCCTGCTCGGACGGGTCACGGGGTGGGGCGCCCGCCAAATGGAAGCGCACAGCGGCGGCGCAGGTGATTCGCAACGACGCCCAGCCGACAGGAGGGCGACAGGCGCGACGCAAGCGGCGCCGCTTCAACGGAGGGGGACAGGAGCGAACGCTATAGTGAGGCGGTTGGGCCAAAGTGGTTGCTACAGAAAGAAAACAAAGAGCAAGGGGGGGAAAGAGGCGCCTCAGCTGGCGGGCGGTGCTCCAAAAAACAAGAGGACAAAGGAGGGAGAGGGAAGCGACAAAAGCAGGCGGAAAGAGCTCCTCCTTTTCCGTCTCCGCCCCCCCCTCCACTACAAGGTCCTACGACAGCGACGACGACGACGACGACGGCGGGCGACGAAGCACTGCGGATGCTCCATGCGGGCTGGGGGGCTGGTGGGCTGCGCGTGCCCGCTGTGCTAGTCGACGACGACGGCGACGAGGAAGTGGAAGAGGATGAGGACGAAGACGAGGACGAAGGCGAGGACGAAGGCGAGGACGACGACGAGGACCACGACGATAACGGTGACGACGACGCAACGACGGCAAGACGACGATGACAACGCGACGACGACGGCGACGGCGACGCACTGCGGATGCCCCATGGTGTGTGTGTGTGTGTGTGTCTGTGTGTGTGTGTGTTGTTGCGTGTTTTGTTGTGTGTGTGTGCGTGCGTGGGTGCGTGCGTGCGTGAGTGCGTGGGTGTGCTGAGTAGGCGCGCCACAGTCGACGACTGGGGCCACAGACCACGACGAAGACCACGACGACGACGATTACGACGACGACTGTGGCGTGTCAGAACTTAGCCTGGGAGGGGGAAACATTGAGGAAAAGAACTTCGCCTCATATGTATACGACCCTTACAACTTATAACAACTTCCATTCGAAAAAGGCGATCGTTCTGAAGCTGCCGCGAACGGGGGTGCACGATCCCCTCGGCGGCGCCCGCGACGACCCCCTGGCGCGCGTGATCGAAAAATTGTGTCGCATCCCGCGGGATGTGTTCATCAGCCATGGGGGGCGGGAGTCATTCGGCGGCGACGATAAGGGCGAATAACCCTGGGACGGGCATTACACGTGTTCGCCCGGAAGCCTTGTCGAAAACATAAATCAGCGGCGCCCCTGGATACATGTATTGCTCTTCCCTGGGCGATTCGCCCTATCGTCGCCTCTGAATCATTTGTTAATCGCAAGTTGACATCACTTTGACTGGGACAGGGCACGTGGTGTCGGAACTGGTGGAAAGGGGATCCCGAAGAAGAGCGGAGGAGGAGGAGAAAGAGGAGGAGGAGGAGGAGGAGGAGAGGGAGGAGGAGGAGGACGAGGAGGAGGAGGAGGAGGACGAGGGGGAGGGGGAGGAGGAGGAGGAGGAAGAGGAGGATTTTTTCCCCACGGGACTTCAACTCTAGACGGGCGTGAACAGTATCAGCTCCACGCAGATGATGAGGGAGGCCACGAGCACTACAGAGCCCACGTCAACGCCAAATACGAGCGGATAAATGACGAGGCCCATCTTGAGCACCCCATCCAGAGACCATCGACCCATAGCACGCATGACGAGCCCCACAGAGCGACCAGCACAAAAATGGAGAAACTATGATGCATCAGTAAAACGCTTAGGATACCCACGTCTGAACCAACCAGTGCATACAGACACGCAGAGACGCATAGCGTCCATGATATCAGGCGTCACCCAACGACGATTGTGATAAGGCCCCCTGTATGATACTCTACGCAGGTGAAGAAGAGGAGCATGGCCATGGAGAAATAATACCGACACCACCCATAGCCACAAGGCGACGAGGATGGCAGTACACACCACCCCGATGAAAAACAAACACGGCGTACACAGCCACTTGGTACGCCCAGGGCGAGACCCCAAACAAGGAACCTGTCGGCATCGCCCTGGGGCAGAACTTTCCCAAGAAGAGCAAGAAGGATGTTCCAGACCAAGGCCCAGACCAACCGAGCTGCCCAGAGAGCAAGCACCACGAACCAGACGACGCGGTACGCCCAGGGCGGGCCCCCTAACGAGAAGGAACCTGTCGGCATCGCCCTGGGTCGGAACTTGCCCAGCACGTGCAGGAAATGGGAGACCAAACGACCAGCCATCATGCACGGATAGGCGAAGCACGACGTAGCGAAAGAAGCCAGCGGCAATTGCAAGAAAAGCGAGACCACGAAGACGCACCAGGACGAGGAGGAAGAGGAGGAGGAGGAGGAGGAGGAGGAGGAGGAGGAGACACCGCGGAGGGGGAGGATGAAAAAGAAGGGGGGAGGGGGGGAAGGGGGCAAGCTCCATCGGAACATCAATCACCCCGCCGAGGATAAAAACACCCCGTCCAGAATTGGTACTGCCGCCGCGCGGCCTTCTCCGCGGTCGACTGACGCATGGGGCTGTCCGCCACCTTCGGGTCGGGCGAAAGGGGGGGATAGCAAAGGGGGGGTTTGAGAATCAGCTCACGTAGCTGATTTTCCCGGCGCCTCCTGGCGCCAGAGGCGGCCATGTATCGAGGAATGGGCCCCTCGGTGAGGCCGAAATCAGCTGCATGCAGCAAATTTCGTAACCCCCCTCTTCCCAATCCCCCCCTTTCGCCCGGCCCGACACCTTGGCCGGGTCCAATTCCCCCGTGGCGACCCCGAAGAGCACCCTGAAGCCTCACCGGCGGGGGCGAAAGCGCCCCGCCCCGCGCCGGGCGGGAAGGGCGGCCTCGCGTCGCGGCGGCCCGGGGACACGAGCATACGGCGCGTCCCGAAGAGAGAGGGAGTCCCTGCCTGTTGCCTTCGCCCAGCCCTGTTTCCGCCTGCCCTTGGGCGTGGCTTCATGGGGGGGTCACAACTGGGGGGGCCAGAAAAGGTCCCCTTTCGTGCCCCTTTCGGGCCCCTCCAGAGCCCCAGGGGGCTCGTTTAGGTACCGTTTGGGTACCTTGTCGGACCACACTCGCCGCCCCCCCCATTACGCAGCGCCCAACTGCCCGTCCACCCCGTTGGCCCCGGCCCTTCGCCCGCGCGTTTGTCGTCGGCGGCCTGTTTCTTTCCTCCCCTTCCCCTTCCGCCGGGCAGCAAAGCCTGCCCCGGACCAACGTGGCGGCGCGCAGGGCTCTGTTCTTCCCATCCCGATGTGAGCCCCGACTTTGCGGTCCAGTCGAACGCCCCCTCACAATCGGGGGCTGGGATCGCCATGCCTCGAGGCCGAACGGCATCTCCGTGTCCGAAGCCTCGCGGACAAACGCCCCGGACCGCGCCTCCGCAGACACGAACCCTTTTTCCTCGCAACTGCCCCGCGCGGCCCGCATCCGTGAAACCGCATGTCCGCGGGACCGCGCCCTGGAATCCAGACCGCGAGGGCGCGGATGCGGATATGTTTATGTCGGGCGTGTCCCCCTACAGCTACAGCTACTACTACTACTACTACTACTACTACTACGACTACTGCTACTACTACTACTACTACTACTACTACTACTACTACTACTACTACTACTACTACTACTACACCTACCACTACCACTACTACTACTACTACTACTACTACTACTACTACTACTACTACTACTACTACTACTACTACTACTACTACTACTACACTACTACTACTTACTACTACTACTACTACTACTACTTACCACTACCACTACCACTACTACTACTACTACTACTACTACTACTACTACTACTACTACTACTACTACTACGACTACTACGACTACTACTACGACTACTACTACGACGACTACTACTACTACTACTACTACTACTACCACTACCACTACCACTACCACTACCACTACCTCTACCACTACCACTACCACTACCACCACGACTACCACTACCACTACTACTCGTGGTCGTAGTCGGAATCGTAGTCGTCATCGTCGTCGTCGTCGCGGCAGAGACTCTTTTCCCTTTACTGCTGGGCGGGCGTGATAACGTTGAAGGCTTATTCCCCCAGTGGCTAATGCTCCCTGAGCGACCCTGCACGACAAAGAAGTTTTTTTGAGCACGTTTACAAAAGGATTGCTATATACATCGACACATTCTTCGCCGACGGCGTTGCTCATATTATCCTCCTTCATCGCGTGGTTGTCGTCGTTGTTGTGCGGCGGCTGACGCGGAGAAATCCCACCAGCCCTCTGGGCGTCGGTGGTTTAGAGCGTTTCCTCTTCCACCCCTCCTTCTTCCCCTTCGGGGAGGGGTTGCTGTAATTAGTAACCTCCCCTCCTGGAATCGATCTCACCCGAGATGG
>CAUYUJ010005825.1:528470-542412 GCA_963575745.1 Prorocentrum cordatum
TATTTTCGAGAGGTGGGGGCTCAACAACGCAATAACAACAACAATCCGCACCGTGGATCCTCATTTCAGCCACGACCCCAAGGACAATACATGACCGCTCGGCCCTCTCATGCTGACATTGCCATTTTTCACAGAAAGAAACGTAGCGTAATCCTCCACAGAAGGGACCCGATGCAATCCTCCATCAACAGAATACGACTGCATTCCCCCGCTAGAAACCAAATTGGAATCGTTCCCGCCAAAGAGACGATCCGATCGAAATTCGCAATGAGCAGGATTATACTGTAACGATCCTCAGAAGAAATCGGATCGGAAGCCCCGGGGGACAAATCGAATGCAAAAAGGACAGCGGAGGTATCTCTCTACAAAAGGAAATCCCGTGGTAACCTTCCACAAAAAGGAATCCACATGCAACCCTCCATTGAAAGGAATGCGGATGCAATGTTCTAAGGGGTTCTGATACAATTCTTTACACATGACAGCCATGGACCAGGGAAATCTTCCAAATTGTTTGAAAACGAAAACAGAGGTTCCACTTCAGACCTCCAAGGATCCTGATCCGTTGTTTCGCCTGGTGCTGGGCGGCTCTGAACGAATATCAAGCAACATCTGATAGTTTAGTGCGTCTCATTGCTTTTACACCATGAACTACATGTTCGCTTGACGCTCTCTCGGGATTCCACACAAGGCAAGGCCAATGGGTTTATAGCGTGCAGTGGGTTTCGTAGGCGTGCAAGACTGCGATCGGATTTCTTTGTTCGTAGAGGATTGTCATCAGACTCCTGTTGTAGAGGATTACCACGAGACTCCTGTTCTGCAGCATTACACTCGCACTCCTCTTGAACGGGTTCAACTATGATTCCTGTCGAATGGGATTCACATTGATGTCCACAAATCGTCCTCCGCACGTGGAGCCCACTCGTAATCCCCCACGCACACGAAATTCGACTGCAGTCCCCCACACGTGTTTGTTGTCCATGTTTTTGTTGTTGCTTTGCTGCGTAGTTCTAACTAACAGCAACAGAAAAAAGAACAAATCACGATACCGCAGATACTCTCGCAGAAAAGTTTGGTGGGCTTCTCAAGCGAATCCCCGTGCCGTTGCCAGACTCATGGGATTGTTTCACCCCCCCCGCGTTGGGTTGTTGTTTTGGTAGAGCACTACTTCTGCGATCTTCTCCTCCCGCCTCCCTTTTCCTCCCCGCCTTTCTCCTCCTGTTTTATTATTCGCCATCACATGTAGGATTGATTGGAGCACTGCGGTGTCCACTCCTTCTCACACTTGCCTCCTCGTTGTCCTTCCTGCCTCTTGCTTCCTCCTGCGCTGCTGCGTGGGAGCCTGCGAGGTGCGCAGCTATTGTCTCTGTCATGCGCTCCTGGGAAGCACGGCGGAAGCTATTGTCTCTGTCGTGGGTTCCTGGGAAGCTTTGCGGAATCGCAGAATACGCGCACCCATGCGGGACCTCGCAGCTCCCTGGGGACTGCAGACTGCACAATTGTTGCCACATCTGTGCGTTCCTGGAAGGCACGGTGGAGTAGGGGACTGCGCACACCCAGCCGAAATCTTGCAGCTCGTTGGGTGGCTGCGATCTGCTCAATTGTCGCCACCTTCGTGCGCTCCTGGGAGGCACCGCGGAGGCGGAGTAGCGGAGTACGCGCAACCAGCCGAGACGTGACCTCGTAGCTCCCTTGTGAGCTGCGGTCTGCGCAATTGTCGCCGCTGTCGTGAGTTCCTGGGAGGCACGGCGTAGTCGGGATGTACTCGCACCCAGCCGAAACCTCGCAGTTCATGGGCGGCTGCAACTGCGCAACTGTCGTCATGTTGGTGCGCTCCTGGGAGGTCCAGCAGAACCAGGGGCGATGCCAGGGCCCCCCGCCGCGACGGCGTCGAGGTCCCCCCCGACCCATCGGGCCGTGACGAGGCCGCTCTGGCAGTGCGGCCTCAGCAGCTCTTACAGGCCCGCGTGCGTCCACTCTGTGGGCAGTGCGCCGGCGCGCAAAGCCACAATCCCGTGGCACGCAAAACGCGGATCAAACGCGACCTTCACGGGTGCCCCGGCCGCCCTGACCGCGAACACTGCTGCTGAAATCTGCGGTCCGCGACCCGCCCACCAGCCCGTCGCGGCACCGTAAAACTCCGTCGGGCCCTGTCCAGCATAGACCCCACCCTGCCCAGGCCAAAGGCAGCGGGGGCGGCGGCAGCTGCTGCTTGGACTGGGCAGCCAGCGCGGCCAAGCGCGCGCCAAGCGGCAACACCCTGGTCAGCGGAAGCGCCGGCGGGGAGGCGCGCGAACAGGGCTGCCTGGCTCAACCCATCCGCCTGCAGCTCGGCGAAGCGGCGAGGCGGGCTGCGTCCCACTGAAGGGACGCCCAGAAGCTGTGTTCCTTGGTCTCCGCCGTCGCGCCGCAGTGCAGGCAGCGCGTGGGTTTGCCAGGCTAAGCTGCCATCGTCTCTGTGACGACGTTGCCCGTGAGCGCCGCGCGCAGGGCCCCGGCCGCGTCAGGCGCAAGCTCTTCGCACTCAAGCAAGCGCCAGCTGGCCCAACCCACCCGGAAACCACGGGACGCTCTGCCAGCACGCGATGACTCCTCCCAGGTCGAGGTCAGCCTTGCTGCGTCAGGCGGCAGCGAAGGGCCCCTGTTGCAGACCGTACCTGGCATCCACAACGCCCGCCACCTCGCACCAGAGTTCAAGCGGGAAACGCTGGCGGCGCAAAACTTCCTCGTCCTCGTCCTCGTCCTCGTCCTCGTCGTCCTCCTCCTCCTCCTCCTCCTCTCCTTTTCCTCCTCTACCTCATCCTCATCCTCCTCCTCCTCCTGCTCCTCCTCCTCTTCCTCCTCCTGCTCCTCCTTCTCCCCCTCCTCCTCCTTCTCCTTTTCCTTGTCCTTGTCCCTCCGCCCCCCCCTGGGGATCGACGCGCCAGCTCGGGCTGAGCACCGCATGGACCACCTCGGCGGCGGCGCGCAGCCCACCCCAGCACGGCCTGGCGCGCGGCCGCCTGCGCCCGGGGGCGGCCGCACGGGGCGCCACACATGCCGGCAGACGTCCCCGCCGCCGCGCCAAGGAGGCATCCCTGCCGGATGCCCACTGGCAGTCGATTGTTGATCTGTGTTGCCGCGGTTGGCGCGCAAGCTCGGGCAGCGGCGCGCGCGTCCCGCGGCGGGCGCCACGAGAAGGCGCAGACGCACGAACGTGGCGGGTGGGTCGGGTCGGAACCGTCAGCGAATCATCCCCCCCCTCTTCATCCTCCTTCCTCCCACGTTCTTCTCCTCGATCAAGCCCCTGGCCGCGCCCGCCGTTGAGGTCAACGTACTTCGGCTTGATGACCTTCTGGTCTTCCGTGGGCACCTTCTCGGCCAGGTCGACCGACTGCGCGATGCCGTCGGCCAGGCGGTCCCGCAGCCTACCCCGGGCCCAGGGCCCCTCTCCACTCCCCCACGGGGATCGCGAATGTAAGGGTGGAGGGATTGAGCTTCGAATACCGATCTGCACTTAAGTCTGGACGGAGATCGAGGGTGGAGAGATTGAGGAGAGATTGAGTTTCGCGGGTGGGGATCCAGCCCCGAAGATCGAGATGCCCATGCTTCTGCGGACTCTCCTGGGCCTCCAGAGGGGGGCTTCTCCTCGCCACGGCCGGGCTCGTTGTCCTTCTCGAACAGCCTGGCCGGGACGAGCCCTCCAGGGGGTCGATGTACAGTCGGGGCGTTGACCTAAGGAACCCTACAGAAGGAACGAGGCCCCTTTTTCCCATAAATTAAACTTTGATTTCCGAACAAAATCAGAAGGAAAACCTGAGGCGAGCTGTGAAACACTTAAGGAACACGGAACCCCTCCCCAACGAAAAGGGTTCCTTCTTCAGGGCACCGACTGCATTCCGGGAGCAGAGGTTGGGGTGGAGGAGGAGGGGCAGGAGGGGGAGGCGGACCGGAAGGGGGAGTGGGAGGGGAGGGATTGTTCACTCGTGGGCAGAAGGAACGTGGCTCTGACGCCCACGAGCCCTGTACCTGCAGCCTCGGTAGCAGCAGTCTGGCAAGAAGAATCCACTCTTCGAGGACGCATGCGATGGAGTCCAGAACCAGGGGCTGACCACACTTAGCCTAAACGGCGGAGCAATAGGCTCACTTGCTACCCAATATGCAACACAGAGCATCACATCCCACGACGATGTCGACGCCTGCTGATAGTTCTGGCAATGGTAACTCTGAGGCATGCGCAAGAAGAAGAGGCGAGAACGAAAACAAATTTAGGTGAACGACTAAGCGCTGCGCTCAGCCCGGGGTCAGCCGTAGCCATTTCCACGCGCAAACCCGTCGACACGAGGATCGGCGCGTACATGGCTATGAGGACAACTGCTGACGCGGAGATCGAACTTATCGGTGTCACCTGTCCCCAGCGCCGCGACCACGCACTTGGCAGCGGTCATAATTTGGAATTGCGTGGCAGACGTGTCGAAAATCTCCTTCCACCGCTCCGCTTGATCCTCCTCCGACTTCTGGCGCTGAACTACATCGGCGGGTTTGCCGACAAACTCGGCGAGGAGCAGCGGCACGAACTCGGGCGAGTCGCGCCTCAGGCCCAATCTCGAGGCTGGCGGGAGTCTCCAGCAGCCCGGGACCCAGCCGCATGCCGGAACGATCAAGGCCAAGTCCAGCTCATGGACGCCTGCAGCGCGCGAGGCGCCTCCAAGGCGAGGTCCAGCAGCCGCCGTGGCGAGGCCGCCGCGCGGGGCCAGGGCAGCATGCAAGGCTGCGTTCCTCCCCTGCCTCGCCACTCCTGGCGCTCGCTTGCCAGCCACGGCAGGGTGGGGGGCTGGGCGAGCGGCTGCCTCGCGGTCCTGCCACGATCCCGACTGCCCCCCGCGCCCGCGGAGCCCGCTCCCGCGCAGCACGGCGTGCCGCTGTCTGCCCGAACTGCAGGGCCTCCAGCGCGCGGCGTGGCGAGGGCTCCCGCCGTCGAGGGCTGCCCGCCGTAGCAGACTCCTTCTCCAGGCCGGCCTCCGACATCGCGGGGGCCGCGAAAAGTGGATAGAGACAGAGCCGCTCTCGAGCGCAGAAGCAGCAGGAGAGAGAGAGAGAGAGAGAGAGAGAGACAATGCGCACCTAGCCCGCCTGGCGCCCAAGGCAGGCTTGAGCCAAAATGGCTACCGTCGGGAGGGGAGGGAGGGGAGGGGAGTAAGGAGGGAGAAACAGAAGGAGCTGACGGAGCGGAAGGAGCGCCCCCATAATATCGCATCGCTATCACAGAGGGTGATGTTGATGCTGCTGCTGCGGCTGATGCTGATGTTGGTGCTGTTGCTAATGGTGCTGATCACGCTGATGATGATGGTGATGATGTTGCTGCTGATGATGATGAGGTTGTTGATGATGCTGGTGTTGGTGGTGACGATGATGACCAGTAGGTGATAGGGGAGGAGGAGGAGGAGGAGGAGGAGGAGGAGGAGGAGGAGGAGGAGGAGGATGGGCCCCGACTCGCCAATCAATCGGTCCCAAACGCCCACATTGGCCCCCAGTTGGCCGGAAAACATCCAAGACGTACCAATAGGCCTCCAAACATTTTCCCGAGAAGGCCTCGAAAAAGCGAAATCACCGACGTACGATTCTGGGGTTTCCACGTTTCAAACTTCCGACGCTACGACAAGTCCCCAGAGGCCCTCGAGACCCAAGCCGGCCCCACAAACCCCCATGAGAGCACCTAGACGGCCGCAGAGGGCCCCAAAACGACCCAAGAGGCACCCAAAACGGACCAAAGTGGGCCCCGACACACCCACAAGAGGGGCCCAAGATGGGGAACGCGAACCGAAAATCCGAGCCTTCCGCCCCAAGGGGCGCCGAACAAGGCTGCAAAGGAGGCCACAAGAGGCCCAAAAATCACCCCCCATCGGCGTCAAAACCATATCCAGGAGGCCCCCAGGAAGACCCCCACGAGATCCCAACGAATGTCCAAGAGGCCTCGCACCCACAACCCAGGCACGGTGGAAAGGTGGGCCGAAGGTCATTGGACAACGGAATAAACGAGCCAGCTAAGAAGGAAAAAGGACATCCAGGCCAAGGGAATGTAACCAAGTTAGTCTAACGCAGGAGAACACAATCAACTAGGGAGGAGGGCCACGGAAGCCCAAGCCAACCAAGGCATACACATGAAAGAGAGAGCGTGATCCACCGCCGCTTTACTGTGGAAAATTGCCAACCTTTTCCTCCGGAACCCGGGGGTCTCCCCCCCCCCCCTCCGAAAATCCCCCCCCCCCCCCCTGCCGGAACCCCCCCCCCCCCCCCCCTCTCCCCCGGCAAAACCCCCCCCCTCCCCTAACCCCCCCCCCCCTCCCCCCCCCTCCGAAAACCGGGGGGTCACTACCGGTTCGAACCCCTCCCCCCCCCCTCCCCCCTCCTCCGGAAAACCGGGGGGGGTCACTACCGGTTCGAACCCCTCCCCCCCCCCCCCCCCCCCCCCCCTACTCACCGCCAGCAAACGACTCCCGGTCCCCACCACCGTCCGCATCACATCCCCCACTGGTGTTCCCAGCACCACTGTCCTCACCACCGCTGTCCCCACTGGTTCCACCACCGCCCCTACTGTCCCCACCAGTGGCCCCACCACTGTCGCACTGTCCCCGCTGTCCCCAGAACTGTTCCCACCACGGTTCCACTCTCCCCACTGTCTCCACGGCCCCAACCACTGCCCGACTATCCCCACTGTCCCCACTGTCCCACTGACTCCTCCGCTGTCCCACTGAGCTGTCCCACTGTTCCCACCACTGTCCCCACTGTCCCCACCACTGTCCCCACTGTACCTCTGTCCCATTGTCCCACCGCCGTCCTCGCCACCGCCTTCACCACTGTCCCCACCACCATTGTACCCTCCACTGTCCCACTGTTTCCACCTCGTTCCCATTGTCCCCACACCACTGTCCCCACCACCACCGTCACCACCACTGTCCACTGTCCCCCCCTGTTCCCACCATTGTCCCCACCACTGTCCCCACCACTACCGTCCCCACCGCTGTCCCACTGTCCCACTGTCCCCACCACTGTCCCGCTATCCCCTCACCACTGTCCCCACCCTCCCCACCACTGTCCCACTGTCCCCCCACTGTCCCCACCACTGTCCCGCTGTCCCCTCACCACTGTCCCCACCAACACCGTCCCCACCACTGTCCGCACCCCCACTCGGTTTTCGAGGGGGGGGGGGGTTCGAACCGGTAGTGACCCCCCCCCCTTTTCATGATGAGCAGGGGGGGGGGGGGGGGAGGGGTTCGAACCGGTAGTGACCCCCCCCGGTTTTCCGGAGGGGGGGGGGGGGGGGGGGGGGGGGGGGAGGGGTTCGAACCGGTAGTGACCCCCCCCGGTTTTCCGCCAGCAGCGGTAGAACACGCTCTTTCACATGAAACAACAAAAACAAGCAGGAATCCTGGCCCGTTGTCCTCGCCACGGGCCCGCCCTCGCGGGCGCTGCGGGCCGCCAGGCCCCCCCAGAAGGCGAGGGAAGAGGGGGGTATGGAGCGATGGAGGAGAGGACAGGACATCCGCATGAGGTGGTCAACGCCAATGCGCCCGCTGAGGTGCAGTGTAGAACGTATGCGTACGCCCTGCGAAATGCTTAAGAAATCATGGGTTAAGAAATTCATAGTCTCAGAATTTGAATAAAAACCCAGAGTTTCGATTGAAATCTTAGGACTCACACTGAAACATTAAGAATCATCGAGACTCTGGCCGAAAACGCCAAGTTTTCTTACGCATCGCCTAGGGTGTAGGCGTGCACGCGGTCCTCCGCACCCCGAGCCCTCACCAGCGATGCAGGAGGACGGTTGGTAGTCCTCAAACGTGGTGGTGACAACACCTGGCGGTGAATCTCCGGCGATTTGGTGTCACCACCCCGTTTGGGGACTCGTGCGGTTTTCCGAGGATGTCCCGGACACTGGTGGGTCCAGGAGTCACAAAACCCGGTGGTGACCCCGCGTCCCCAAACCCAGCGGTGACCTTTTTGGGGATTCCAGGTCGCCACCTGGTATCTCACCACCCGGTTTGGGGGTTCCCAAGACGGGAGGAGGCACGAGACGGTGGCAAGCCCAGAGGGGTCGGCGCCCTCCCCCGGCCCCCGGTCCGCGCCTCTTCGAGATGCGCGCGGGGGCCTGCCCCGTGGGCGCCTCCACCTCCTGCTCGGCCTGCGGGCTTGCCTCGGCGGGGCACCGCCCTGCTGCCGCTGTCGACTGCGACTCCGTCCCCCTCCTCGTTCGCCCCCTCCTCAGCCGCCTCCATCCCTGTTGCCCTTCTTTCTTCAAGAGAAGCAACACAACACAAACACGCCGTTAAAACAACGCGAAGATCGGGACAAAATCGGATCGGGATAACTCGAAATCTCTGAGAATCGGCGGGTTTGGAGGATGTATTGGGCGCCGCGGCCGCTCCAGAGCGTTCCGGAACGCTCTGAGAGCGCTCCGGAACGCTCTGGAGCGATTTATCCCGATCCTGGCCCTGTTTTAGCCGTGCCTGTCGCGCCATGGGGCGTGTCGGTAGGACGGGCCGGGCGTTTCGCCCGAGTCTTCCCCACCACCTGTGGGTGAACCGTGAGCCCAAACTTTGCAGCGGCTTCACGGTTGAAGGGCGGGTGGTTGTTAACATCTGGCAGTGCTTTCTTTTTTAATAGATCAATATAAAATATCGGAAGTGAGGGGGTGCGATCGAAGTGGAACGGAGAGCCCCCCTACAGGGAAATCGGTTTCGGTTTCGTGTTCGTGCGTGCAGTGCGTGCGGGCGAGGCGAAGCTGCGTGGGCGGGCGAGAAATAAGTCTCCTGTAGCTGAGGCGCCGTCGGACCAACAGTCTCCCTTCCGGCAGCCAGAGCCCCGCGGTGTCCCGCCGGTGTCCCGCTCGGGGGCCGGTGGCGCGCGATGTCCCGCCAGTGTCCCCACGGTGTCCCGTGAGTGTCCCGATGATGATGATGATGATGATGATTATGATGATGATGATGATGATGATGATGATGATGATGATGATGATGATGATGATGATGAGATGATGATGATGATGATGATGATGATGATGATGGTGTTGACGATGCTGATGATGATGATGGTGGTGATGATGGTGTCCCGATGATGATGATGATGATGAAGATGATGATGATGACGATGCTGATGATGATGATGGTGGTGATGATGATGGTGCCCCGGTGATGATGATGTTGATGCTGATGACTTTGCTGATGATGATGGTACCCCGATGATGATGGTGATGATGTTGATGATCCTGATGATGTTGATGCTGATCAAATGATTTGATGATGATGATGATGATGATGGTTTCCCGGTGATGATTATGATGATGTTGATGATGAGGTTGATGATGCTGTTGATGATGGTGGTGATGATGAGGGTGTCCCGACTGTGATGCTGAGAATGATGATGATGATAATGATGATGACGATGGTGTCCCGATGATGATGTTGATGATGAGGATGATGAGGTGATGATGATGATTTTGATGATGGTGGCCCAATGATGGTAATGATGATGCTGATGTTGATGATGATGGTGTTCCGATACTGTTGATGCTGCTGGTGATGATGATGATGATGGTGACGATGATGATGGTGTTCCGATGATGATGATGGTGATGATGATGGTGTTGCTAATGATGCTGATGATGGTGTCCCAATTCTGATGATGTTGATGATGATGTTCATGATCATGATGATGAGATGATGATGATGGTGGTGTTCCGATGATGATGATGATGATGATGGTGACCAGATGATGATGACGATGATGATGATGTTGATGATGATGGTGACGATGATGGTGTCCCGATGATGATGATGGTGATGATGTTGATGATGTTGATGATGGTGATGGGGTGATGATGATGATGATGGTGTCCTGATGATGCTGACGATGATGATGATGTTGGTGACGTTGATGACGATGATGTTGATGACGATGATAACGTTGATTGTGATATCGATTATGATATCGATAGTGGGATCGATAGTTAGACCGAACGTGAGATCGATTGTGAGATCGATAGTGAGATCGATAGTGCGATCGATTGTGAGATCGATGGTCAGATCGATTGTGAGATCGATCGAATGAAATAGATCGAGTGAGATCGATTGTGAGGTCGATCGAGTGAGATCGATCGAGCGAGACCGACAGTGAGATCGATAGTGAGATCGATAGTGAGACCGATCGAGTGAGACGTTGGTTCCTCCCCCCCCGAACCTCCTTATCACCCGAAGGGTGGTCGTATAGCTATATCTATATGTATATACACATCTATTGGTTATATATAAACACACATTTATTGGTTACATATAAACACCTTTCTTACAAACGCGAAAAATTAAACAACTTCTCATTTTGCCGAAGATGATTGCAGCGATGATGACGATGCCTTGGGCTCCCGGTGACGCAAATCACGACGCCGATGGTGCTTGCTATCTCGGGCTCCCGGACACGGGCGATGATGAGGATGAGTGGCATGAATCAGGGGACTGATGGGATCTCGACAGTGGCGATGATGAGGGTGAGTGAGAATCACTCCTCCACATCATTGTCGTTTCCCTCCGCATCCTCATCCAAAGTCTCTTCATCACCCTCTCTCTGCCAAGCGTCAACCACATTATCGTCGCCATCCTCCCCCTCCTCCTCATCCTCTTCGTTGTACGTCTCCTGCTGCTCCTCATATCACTCACCTCCTCAGCCTCATTATTCTCTTCATTATCAAGTTCCGCCTCCTCCCACACCTCATCCGCATCCTCTGCACACTCATCTGCTACATGGCGTCAAACTGGATGGGCATGTGGCGTTGTCGGCTCTACTCCGTGCTCGGTGCTTCTCCTTTCCTCGTCCTCCTCCTCATTATCCACCTCCTGCTGATCAGCAGCATCCTCGCCGCCTCATCCTGCTCCTCCTCTTGCTCCCATCCATCCTCCTCCTCGTCCTCCTTCTCCTGCCACTTATGCTCATCGGAGGAGGGGGAGGAGCAGCAGGAGGAGCAGCAGGGGGAGGAGGAGCAGGAGGAGCAGAGCAGCAGGGGGAGGAGGAGGAGGAGGAGGAGGAGGAGGAGGAGGAGGAGGAGGAGGAGCAGGAGGAGGAGGAGGAGGGGGAGGGGGAGGAGGAGGAGGAGGAGGAGGAGGAGGAGGAGTAGGAGGAGGGGGAGGAGGGGTAGGCAGGGTAGGCCCCGTGGCAGCAGCATCGGGGCGACCGGCCGCGCAGGAGCCGGCCGCGCACCCGGGGGCCCCGCCTGCGCCGCGCGGGCGAAGGCGCCCCCCCTCGCCGCGCCAGCGGCAGGCCACGCGGGGCGCGCCGCGGGGGCGAAGGCGGCCGCCGTCGGCCGGGCGCCGCGGCGGCGGTGCGCTGGGCGGGCGCTCTGTTCTGACTCGGCGCCGCCTTCATCCTGCTGCTCCTCCTGCTGCTGCTGCTCCTCCTGCTGCTCCTCCTGCTGCTGCTCCTTCTCCTCTTCCTCCTTCTCCTCCTGCTCCTCCTGCTGCTCCTCCTGCTCCTCCTGCTGCTCCTCATGCAGCTGTTCCTCCTGCTCCTCCTGCTGCCCCTCCTCCTCCTCCTCCTGCTCCTGCCCCTCCTCCTCTATGGTGCAGCGCCATGCAAACATCAGGCCGCATCGACTCGTCAGAATACTGGAATAAAATCGAATCGGGCCAGCCGACATCGCTATGACACCCGATCGGTCAGATCGAACTGGACTCTGGATCCAACAATTACATGCAGCTTAGTCATCATGTCATTGCTGCTCCCCCATGTGGCCTCCTCCTACTCTTCCATCATGGCTACTTCTGAATCGTCCTCCTTTTAGAAGAGGACAGGAGGAGGGGGAAGATGAGGAAAGGAGATGACAGAGGATGATGAAGAGCACGAAGGATTGATGAGGTGCTGTGTGTCGGGCTCTTGTGGTGTCGGAGACGTGGGTCTTGGTGTGCTCGGGCTTCCCGCAAGAAGTCTGTCACCCCCTCCCACAAGTCAAACTGCGGAGCAGAAGGCAATTGATACACTCATGCAGAAGACGCTCCCACAAGGCCTCAAAGCATGGCCCTAAAGTCTGTTCCCACGCCTCCCTAGTGCGTCAAAGACCAGGACCACAGGTTTGCAGTTGGCTGTGGAGGAGGAAGAGAAGGAGAAGGAGGAGGAGGAGGATGAGGAGGGGGAGGAGGAGGGAGGGAGTGAGGGAGGCAGGAGGACGGATGAAGAGGGAGGAGGAGAGATCGAGTGGGGTAGGGAGGGAGGGAGGGAGGGAGGATGAGGACGGAGGAAGGAGGAGGAGGATGAAGAGGAGGAGGATTGAGGAGGAAGCAAATTAAACAACCGGGGGAACAAAAACAAACACAACAAACAAATCCGACGATCAGGCGTATGCGTGTCTGAGAGCGTGGACTTGAGCTCGCTCAAGCTTTGCTCTGCAGGGGGGGGAAGGGGGACGCCATTCCCGACGCACTTCGTGTTCGGGGGCGGGGGGGCTCACACCATTAAGGGGGGGGCACGCCATTCCCGACGCATTGAGTGCTCGGGGGCGGGGGGACCCATACCATTCCCGACACCGTCGCGACGCTCCGACCATGGAGGGGGAGGGGGCCGACGCCATTCAAAACGCCATTCCCGACGCATGTCGTGCTCGCAAGACGCCTCCAATACGCCCAAATAGGTACCTAACCACCTGCGAAGAGAGACCCACGAGGTCCACATCTACTCACCCCTCTTGGAAATATATATGTTTTCCCTTATACGACATTTCGGCCTTTACGACGTTGCCGATGGTCCAGAGGCCCCCGAGACCGCGTCAAAACGGCTCAAGAGGCTCCCAAGACGACCCCAAAACGGCCCAAGAGGGCGCCAAGACGGCCCAAGAAGCGCCCAAGCTGGCCCAAGAGGGTTCCAAGACAGCCCCAGGAGAGGCCCAAGAGGGGGAGTCCGAACCGAAAATCCAAGCCTTTCCCACCACAAGGTTCTCAAGAGGCTCCAAGAAGCCCCCAACAGGCCCCAACAGGCCACCCAAAAGCCCACAGGAAACCCCAGAAGGCCCCCAAGAGGCCCCAAAGAGGCCCCAAGAGGCTCAAAACGACCCCCAACAGGCTTCCCCAAGTCCCTTGCTCAATCCCCTGAGCCTCAGTCCTCAAGCCTGAGGATTCTTCAGACCCGGATCCCAAACTCGCGCGCCCTCTGGGGCCCCCAGAATGTTCCCGCATGACTTCTTCAAGCCCAAGAACGGCCCAAGACGGGCCAACAGGGCCCCAAGAGGCCCTCAAGACAGCTCAAGAAAGCCCCGAATCACCGAACGGTCGGTCCAAGACGCCCAAGATGGCCCCATGGCCATCATCATCATCATCATCATCATCATCATCATCATCATCATCATCAGCAGTAGCAGCAGTAGCAGCAGCAGCAGCAGCAGCAGCAGCAGCAGCAGCAGCGGCATCATCACCATCATCAACAACATCAACATCATCCGGAACGCCCCAGATCGGTGGCACTGGCCAGAGGCCAACACAATAACCACACGTTTTAGATAGAACGTATACACACTAATAATAATATCCGTGATACGCGTCGTAGTAATAATAGTACTAATAAACACAATCGTCATACAATGAATAATACTAGTAAAAAGAATGACCACGCTGATAAGACTACCTTGATCATGATGATTAGTATTATGGTTGCTACTACTTGTACTACTACTACTACTACTACTACTACTACGACTACTACTACTACTACCACTACTACTACTACTATTACTACTACTACTACTGCTACTGCTACTACTACTACTACAAATAAAACTACTACAACTACTACTACTACTACTACTACTACTACTACCACGACGACGACGACGACGACTACTACTACTCCTACTCCTACTCCGACTCCTACTCCTACTCCGACTCCGACTCCTACTCCTACTCCGACTACCACTACTACTACCACTACTACGACG
>CAUYUJ010005826.1:0-33413 GCA_963575745.1 Prorocentrum cordatum
GTCTCTCAACGCGGCCGCTATGCACGACGGTCGTCCAGGCACAGCAGGCGTGGCACTTTCTCGACACCACAGGGGGTGCGCAGGGGGTGGTCTCTCACCGCGGCCGCTATGCACGACGGTCGCCCAGGCACAGCACGCGTGGCACTTTCTCGACACCACAGGGGGTGCGCAGGGGGTGGTCTATTCACCGCGGCCGCTATTGCACGACGGTCGTCCAGGCACAGCAGGCGTGCACATTCGATCTCCGACACCATAGGGGGTGCGCAGGGGGTGGTCCTCTCACCGCGGCCGCTATGCACGACGGTCGTCCAGGCACAGCAGGCGTGGCACTTTCCTCGACACCAGAGGGGGTGCGCAGGGGTGGTCTCTCGACCGCGGCCGCTATGCACGACGGTCGTCCAGGCACAGCAGGCGTGGCACTTTCTCGAACCACAGGGGGTGCGCAGGGGGTGGTCTCTCACCGCGGCCGCTATGCACGACGGTCGTCCAGGCACAGCAGGCGTGGCACTTTCTCGACACCAGTGGGGGTGCGCAGGGGGTGGTCTCTCACCGCGGGCTCTATACGCGCCAATGTCGCAGGGCCTAGCAGGCGTGGCACTTTCTCGACACCACAGGGGGTGCGCAGGGGGTGGTCTCTCACCGGGGTGGTACCTCACCGCGGCCGCTATGCACGACGGTCGTCCAGGGCATAGCAGGCGCGGCATTTTCTCGACACCATGAAGGCTGCGGAGGGGGTGGTCCCTCACCGCGGCCGCCATGCACGACGGTCGTCCAGGGCATAGCAGGCGTGGCACTTTCTCGACACCATAGAGGGTGCGCAGGGGGTGGTCCTTCACCGCGGCCGCTCGCTGGCTCGAATCTGTCCTGGATGGAGGATGGAAGGCTAGGAAGAGGGAGGAGGTTCGAGCAATATGGCGTTGGATGACACAGAGGGGAACATTCGCGACGAGGGCTGAGAACGCAGAATTGCGCGTATATGATAAACTTAAGCAAGCACATAATATTTAAATTAAGTATGTGGGGTTCCTCGGTAGCGTAATTTCCATGACGCGAGGAAGCAGGGGAATGGACCCGTCTGCCAGGAGGGCGGACCAGGGGGAGGAGGGAGGGAGGGTGGGAGAGAGAGAGAGAGGGAGGGGGAGGGAAGGGGGAGGGAGGAGGGAGGAGGGTGGAGGGAGGAGGAGGGAGGAGGGAGGGGGAGGGAGGAGGAGGAGGAGGAAGAGGAGAAGGAGGAGGAGGGAGAGAAAGGAGGAGGAGGGGGAGGAGGAGGAGGAGGAGGAGGAGGAGGAGGAGGAGAAGGAAGCGAGGGGGGAGGGAGGAGGGGTGAGGAGGGAGGAGGACGAGGAGGAATGGAGGGGGGAGGGAGGCGGGGGGAGGATGGAGGAAAACGTAAAAAGGGGGGAGGAGGGCGGAGGAGGTAGGGCCCGTCTGCATGGTGGGCCCCCAAGATCTCCCGGCCGCGGCTTGCAACCGCGCGCCCGGACAACCTGGGTCGCCCCTTTGGAGCTACTAAGTGTTGATACAGAGAGGCCGGAAACAGTATGTATGGTCTCCCCGTTATCAATGCCTTGGTGATAGGGCCGGGCAATATGCATCCACTGCCCGACCACCAATCCAAACCTGCTTGACCATTCGCCGCCTAAATCGCTCCTTCCCCCTTTGTGGGGGGACTGGCTATAGAAACGCGGCGTCCTGAAATCGACAATACGGCAATTACTTGTGCGCCTAAGCATCCTGTAGATGTGCCGTGCTGTGGCATTTGTACTTCCATTAAAAAACGGTTCAGCCGATCTTGTACCGATGCTGACATCTCGTCTCGACGAACTACGATGATCTCTGGCAGCAGCCCGACGACCAGGCTTTTGCCTTAGTGTGGTTATGCTGCGCACACTCACTAAACCAGACTAAACACCCTACAGGCCGCCTCAGCATTAGCGCTACTGTCGCATGACGTCGACGCGCGCGAGGAGGCGAAACACGACAACGGTGGTCTCCAGTGGGCAATGTCAGCGAAGATGCGACTGTGGCCGACGATGGGAGCACGCAGAGGCAACCGAGCTGTAGAGCAGAGATGTACTCGCCACGCTGTCAACTACATCCTCCCCGTCCTCCTCGTCCTGCCCCTGCCGCCCGCGCCCGTCTCCCCCCCCTCCCCCCCTGGGCGGGCCTCACTATGGCCGCTTGGCTGTCCGAGAACGCCTGAGGCTGGGGAAGGAGGAGGAGTAGGAGTAGGAGGAGTAGGAGGAGGAGGAGGAGAAGCAGGAGGAGGAGGAGGCGGAGAAGGAGGCGGGAGGAGGAGGAGGAAGAAGATGAGGAGCAGGAGGAGAAGGAAGAGGAAGAGGAAGATGATGAGCAGGAGGTGGAGGAGGAAAACGATGAGGACGAGGAGGCTGGAGGAGGGGAGGAGGAGGAGGAGGAGGAGGAGGAGGAGGAGGAGGAGGAGGAGGAGGAGGAGGAGGAGGAGGCTGGGGGGGGGGCGGGCGGGAATCACTGCGCGTTCGGTAATCCTTGCCTGGTCCTTCGGCATCCCAGCTACTGGCCGCCCCGCGCGCGAGGACGGTGGGGGGAGGGAAACGATAGAGGCGGTGCGGGATGCTCTCGCCATCGCGCTGCCGCAGGAGTGGACGAGGAGAATGGGGCGGGAAGAGCCAGAGGGGGTGCAGGAAGAAAAGGGAGCAAGTCCAAAGGAGCTGAGCAAAGGTGGAGCTCAGAAGAAAACCAACAGCAGTGGCATGAACGCGGGACAGGCGGCGGAGAAAAAAGGGGAGGAGGAGGGTGCGGAGGAGAAGTAAGAGGGAATCTGTGAGTATCGCGGAAATTGGAATATCATAGCCGTGCAGTGCAACGACGGATGGATACAGAACAAAAAAGCTTGCATTTCGATGGTAAAAGATGGAAATGGGGAGGTGCTGATGATGCGGAGGACGAGTTACGCTCATGTGCTAGATTTTGAATGCGTTGGCACGTGTGCTCATCGCCAATGCCCATCTTTCACCCCTCACACCGGATCATGTAACATACAATTCGATCCCACCTGTGCAACATCTGGCGCGCGTTGTCGGACCCGTTATGCTAAGACGGTGCGAAATAACAATTCCCAACGGCAAACGCGTCGGCGCGCGTCAGCATGGACTCAGCACGCCCGCACATCTCATCAGACGCACTGCGATCGATCATTTAAGCAGGTTCCTTGCGCGCGAATGATCAAAGCGCGGGCGCCCCAAACAAAATCGAATCAAACAATTCCCCGGGCACTGCAAGGACATTGAGGCTCTTCTCCTCCTCCTGATTCCTGGTTCCTGATGGCCACATAGTCTTCAGGCGAAGCCACACTCCTCCTCCTGCTCCTGCTCCTGCTCCTCCTCCACTTCTCAGCGGGGAACTGGACCAATATGCGCATGGATTCTTCGTGGCCGCAAGTGGGTTGCGCTTGCTGGGGCCAGGATTTTGTGCGGTCATGCAATGTGCCATCAGCTGCGCCCGTGGTTTGCGCCCACGGGCGAGGCTGTCCCGCGCGGCCATAACCGGGGTCCAACTATGGCCTGCGCTTGGGGGTGAGAGCGAATTGAACGATTACCCCAACATGTTGTGTGCACATTAATACAACCTCTTCTCCGTTCAACCAAGAGGCTCCCAAGAGGCCCCAACATTCCTCCCAACAGGCCCCCGACAGCCTTCCGAAGAGACCCCAAGAAGCATCCCTGAGGACTCTGGCCCACGTCAACGTCGTCGTCGTCGCCGCCGCCGACGCTGTTGTCGTCGTCGTCGTCGTCGTCGTCGTCGTCGTCGTCGTCGTCTCCGCGAAAATTGTTGGAGAATCCTTGCGCGGCCACAAATCATAGTCGTCGTCGTCGTCGCCGTCGCCGTCGCCGTCGTCGTCGCCGCCGTCGTCGTCGTCGTCGTCGTCGTCGCCGTCGCCGTCGCCGTCGTCGTCGTCGTCGTCGCCGCCGTCGTCGTCGTCGCCGCCGCCGCCGCCGCCGTCGTCGTCGTCGTCGTCGTCGTCGTCGTCGTCGTCGTCGTCGTCGTCGTCGTCGTCCGCCCCGCTGGCGCGGCCCCCTGCGGCGAGCTCCCGCCCACCGTTGGAGGGCAGAAAATCCACCGCGATAATTAATATGATGGGCTTGCTTTCCACCACCACCACCAGAAGCTGAAGGGGGGAAGGAGGTGGAGGTGGAGGCCGAGGAGGAGGACGAGGACGAGGAGGAGGAGGAAAAGGAGGAGGAGGACCCTCTCCCCCTCCAACTTATGGTGGTGGTGGTGGAAAACATGGGGATCGGGCTGACCAGAGACCCCATCGACACCCCGAAACTGTTCTCGTGCATCTGCGGCACGGCGGCGCAAACTGGCCCAACGCCGCCTGCGCCTGCAACACCACTCTACCCAACGACCCCGACGCCGATTGTCGACCGACGCCCACGCCCTTTACCATCACGCCTGCCCTCACGATGACCTCCGCGACTTCTCCGCCCAACGGACCGAGGACTTCCTCCTCCTCCTCCTCCTCCTCCTCCTTACCGCCCTCCTCCTCCTCATTGCCGCCCTCCTCCTCCTCCTCCTCCTCCTCCTCCTCCTCCTCCTCCTCCTCCTCCTCTCAGGCTCGCACAGCGCCGCCTGCCCAACGGACCCTGCGACCTCCTCCGCGCCAGCCCGCGCGACCCCCCACCCGACCTCCGCCGCCGACGGCCGACCCGCCCGCAGCCCGCTCGACGCCCGTGCCGACAGCCGACGCGCCGCCCCCGCCCACGGCGCCCTGCCTGTCCCGCCCCTCTCCCGCCACCGCCCCCCGGGAGCAGAACCACGACGCCCCCCCCAGACCCCCGACGTCGTGATTCTTCCACGACGTCGGCCCCCAGAGGTCTGGACCCCTTCCCCGGGACCGGCTGTTCATCCCGAGTCGTTTTTCGACGCTCCCGAGGCCCGGGGCCCTGGCCGAAAATTGCGAAAAACCTCCCGTCGTGATTTTTTCACGACGCGAGGAGGTCTGGGCCCGACGGTTTCCGCGACGGCCCCCTCGAGGAGCGCCCCGACGGGAGACGGACCGCGCGGGAGCTGGCTTCGCCCCGGACCTGCCCGCCCGACGGCCGCACGCCGGTGCCCACCGCGACAGCAGCAGCGACGGCCCGACGCCCTTCCCGAATCCACGGCGCGCCCCCCGGCACAGGCGCCCCCAGAGCGACGCGCCCGCCGACTCGGAGCAGGATGAAGACGAGAGGGAAGGACGAGCCAGGCACAAGTCGAGTAATTAGGGGATCGACCGCCGAATTGCTCTCCCCCACACTTGAGGTCCCCGCCGGACCTGCGGAGCCACCGCGCATCGTGCCCAGCGGATCTGCGAACGTGCGACACGCTCCCTGCATGTTCGGCGGGGCAATTACCCCAGACCCCCGACGTCGTGATTTTTTCACGACGTCGACCCCCAGAGGTCTGGACCCCTTCCCCGGGACCGGTTTTTCGTCCCGAGTCGTTTTTTGACGGCCCCGAGGCCCGGCGAGGGCCCCCAGAGGCCCAAAACAGCGAAAAACCTCCCGTCGTGATTTTTTCACCGCGCGAGGAGGTCTAGGTAGACATCCGACGCCACGACTTTTGCCAATACGGGGCGCAAAACCCCCCGTCGTGACTTTTTCACGACGCGAGGAGGTCTGGGTTACCCTTGGAGTGGATTTTTCCACGACGCGAGGAGGTCTGGGTTACTACCCTTTTGGAGCGAGCCACTTCTGCAGCCGAAAACCCGTGCTCGAGCAGCGCAGCGCGCCGGCTCCGGCGCCGGGCCACGGCGCGCCCACTTGGCCGCCGCGGCTGGCCTCGCCGCCCGGAAGACGCGCCGGGGCAGCGGGGCCTCCTCCTCCTCCTCCTCCTCCTCCTCCTCCTCCTCCTCCCTCTCCTCTCCTCCTCTCTCCTCCTCCTCCTCGTTCCTCCTCCTCCTCCTCCTCCTCCTCCTCCTCCTCCTCCTCCTCCCTATCCTCCCTCCTTTCTCGCCCACCACATCCTCATGAGCCTGGCTCTCCTCGGCCTGGGGAGGGGAGGCCGAGGACGAGACCCTTCCCAGACCCCCGACGTCGTGATTTTTTCACGACGTCGACCCCCAGCGGTCTGAACCCTTTCCCCGGGACCGGTTTTTCGTCCCGAGTCGTTTTTCGACGCTCCCGAGGCCCGGCGAGGGCCCCCGGAGGCCGAAAATAGCGAGAAACCTCCCGTCGTGATTTTTTCGCGACGCGAGGAGGTCTGGGTTCGCCGCCGCCTGCAGAAGCCGGCGGCGGCGGGGCCCTGCCGCGAGGCTTGCGGCGGGCCCTGCGGCGGCCCCGCCCTGCACCGCGGCGGGGCCCGCGCGCCGTGCGCCCCGCGCCCGGCCCCCGGGGCCACGACTGCCTCCCCAGACCTCCTCGCGGCGTGGAAGAAGCACGACGGGAGGGTTGTCGCCTTTTTTGGCCTCCCCAGACCTCCTCGCGGCGTGGAAGAAGCACGACGGGAGGGTTGTCGCAATTTTCGGCCTCCCCAGACCTCCTCGCGTCGTGGAAGAAGCACGACGGGAGGGTTTTCGCCTTTTTCGGCCTCCCCAGACCTCCTCGCGCTGTGGAAGAAGCACGACGGGAGGGTTTTCGCCATTTTCGGCCTCCCCAAACCTCCTCGCGTCGTGAAAAAATCACGACTGGGGGGTTTTCGCAATTTTCGGCCTCAATGGGGCCCTCCCCGGGCCTCGGGAGCGTCAAAAAACGACTCGGGATGAACAGCCAGTCCCGGGGAAGGGGTCCAGACCTCTGGGTGTCGACGTCGTGAAAAAATCACGACGTCGGGGGTCTGGGTCTAGAGCGACTGCTCGAGCGAAAACCACGGCCGCCCACGACGCCCGGGCCCCCAGGCAGCAGCCTGATCGCCGGCACATCTGGCGAGCTGCAGCGAAGGCCAGTCCGTGAGAAACCTCCCACAAGGAACCCGACCCTGATGATGCCAGAACGTCGGATGGCTTTGGGCGTGGGAGCGTCACACTAGGAGGAGGAGGAGGACCCGTGAGGCGGGCCGGACGGGGCGAACATGAACCGGACCTCTGGGGAGGGCGTGGAGGGGAAGGCCACCGAGGACGACGCAGGTGCTCTAGCGCCAAGGCTCTGGGCGACGGGCCTCGTACCCCCCCCCCCCGACGAGCCCGACAATCGCTACCCATTCCAGCGCCTCCTCCGCCTGGTCGGCAGCGCAGACTGTAGTGTCCGAAGCTTCGTCGCAGGTGGCCTCTCTCTCTCCCAGCCCCTGTTCCGGCCCGTCCTGGAAACCCAGAACCCCGACGTCGTGATTTTTTTTTTCAAAACGTCGACCCCCAGAGGTCTGGACCCTTTCCCCGGGACCGCCTCTTTGTCCTGAGCCATTTTTTGACGGCCCCGAGGCCTGGTAAGGGCCCCCGGAGGCCGAAAATAGCGAAAAACCTCCCGTCGTGATTTTTTCGCGACGCGAGGAGGTCTGGGAATCGCTGCGTCGATCCCCGCTGCAGACCGCAGGGTCCGCTTCGCGGAGGACGGGGTTCGCCCCGCCACTGGCCACAGGTCGACGGTGCTGTCCCGGGCAGAGCCGCCGCCCCACCAGCCCAGACCGGCGAGCGGACGATACTGACGTTTCCTCGAGCACGCCGCTGGCCTCGATGACGACGCCGACGACTCAGAGGTCGAGATGGTCGGGCTCCCCTCTTGTTTGATCGATGCCCTCCAAGATGGCCACAAGAGTGCCCCTAAAGCTCCCAAGAGCGCCCCAAGAGGGCCCCAAGAGGCGCCCAGGCAGCCCCAAGAGGCGCCCAAGAGTCCTCCAAGGGGCTCCTAAGAGGCCCCTAAGAAACCCCTCGGAGGCCTCAAGAGGATCGCCGAGGCACCCAAGACGCTCAAACAATCCCCTGGGCTCGCCAAGATGCTGCTCTTCCTCCTCCTTCTCCACTGTATATTCCTCCTTCCTCCTCATCGCCCTTCTCCTTCTCCTCCTCCACCTCCTTCTCCTCCACCATCCTCCACCTCTTAGGGTATCGGACGGCTCTCCCCGCCCTTTGCTTTTCTGCATGCCCCCCCCCCCCTTCCCTAATCACCTCAATTTTTTTTACGACGACATGGGGGCGGTTACGGATGAAACTGGTTTCACAGGTGGGGAGTATCCACGTGTGGCGGGTGCGACCGCACCAGCAACACCGAAGCCCTGACTGGTACCGCCGTGCCCGCGAAAAGATTAGTACATTCCTTGCTCGTCGCTGCAGTGTCCAACTGCCTCTTGCCTGCTGAGTAGCATGGCCTGTCGCTACATCGGTGCAGCTCGCTTGATGCGGGCTGGCATGCGCTGTGCGTTGGAAGACCCTGAGGGCGGTTCTGAAGTGAGGCCTCGCACTGATCCAAAGCTGAGGTCTTACAGACAAACAACATCCTGCCATGGCGTGCAACAAGAATGGGGAGAGGGAAATGCTCCTCATCTCCTACTCCTCGGGGATAGCAGGAAAGGGGGGGAGAGTAAATCAGAGTCTAGCTACGGCTCTGGACGATGGGGGCCCTGGGAGGGACCTCTCGGGGCACATCCTGAAAAACAAAAATTCGGCAGCCTCCTCATCTGCGGCTAGATCGTGGATCTGTACCTCAGGATCAGCATTATCTGATGGGAGGTCACCTGTCTGATGTGTGAGGTCCGTCTCGGGAGCTACTGTGGGCCTCACTGCAGGTATTATGCCGCCAGATACCAATCGTAGCATCCTGTCGTTCGTCGGAAGTAGTCTAGCCATATCGATATCTCCTCCTCCAGCCAGCCCGTTGGGGCTGGGCCCAGGTGGTGCTTCGCGTTCCCTTCTGAGCATGGGCCAGCGGGCAAGTAGCCTCGGCCCTGCCAGTCCTTGGCGCCAAGGATCAGCTTGGCGGTGTTCGGGTCGCGGGTCTTGTCGATGTGCAGGAAGGCGATTTCAGTCAGGAGGATCTCTACGTCGATCATTGGCTCGGGCTGAGGGTCCTCTGACTGGCATTTCTCGAGGTACTCTTCGATCTCCTTGCAAACTCGACCTCCCACTTCGCATGTAGTTACGTTTCTTGGGGCCTGCTTTAGTGCCTGCACGAAGTCTGCTGAACTCGGCGACTCGTGAGAGGTCGCGGTGGCGGTAGGCTTCGGTGATTTGTTCGTCGAGAAAAGGATGCCACCATGCCCGTTTCCATTGGGCATGTTTGCGGAATCGGCGGGAAATGAGCTTGAAATAGATGTCGTCGACCGCCATGCCTTTGTCACGTAGTTGTGCACGTTCTCGGAGGAGTTCCTGTCGTATACGCTGAGCATCTTTGAACCAAGCTGGATGTCCTCCATGACAATTCCCTCGGGCATCGTTTCTGGATGGGCTGGTGGGGATATTTTTTTGGTCGCGGCCGCAAGCGAAGAGCGCAGGCGGCGAGCAGGGTGTCCGGGCCGACGGGGGAAGGCGGGGATGCTTTTTCGGTCGCGTCCACCAGCGAGAGCGCAAGCGGAGTCAGAAGCGCTCAGGCCGGCCGGTCCAGTCACCAAGCAGCGGCAGGCTGCGCGGACGAGCTGGCAAGCGGAGGGCGTCCAGGGGAGCTCAGGCACTTGCAGCCCAGCAAAACGCCGGGGAACTAGGGGTGTGCCGTGAGGCAAAGCCCGCTCGAAGCACGAGGACGAGTGCGGCGATGACTGCGTGTCCAACATGTCAGGTGGGCGTCCAGGGGTGGTAAGCGATGGGCGAGTCGCCAGGTGGGCGCCAAGCCCAGGTCGCGCCAACGGCGTGCGCGAGCCAGGTGAGCTGCGCTGCCGAGGAACGTCGCGAACCTGCCTCGGGGATCTTCTGACCCGGGTCAATCCAGACCCGGGTCAGCAGGAAACCAAAAACTGCAATGCAGAAAAAAAACTGCAACGCAGATCTTCGCAAACCCGGGTCGGCCAATACGCGCGGCCGCCTCGCGGCCACGAGCGGCTCGCCAACCCGGGTCAGCCAGAGGGGGTCTTCGCAGGATCCTGCAAGATCCGATGCCCTGGCTGACCCCCGTGTGCATTGACCCCCGGCTCGAGGCCCCCGACTGCCTGGAGGCTGAAGGGGCCCGGGGGGGCGGCCGCGGCTGCGAAGGCTGAACCACTCGAAAGCGGCGCCAGCTCCAAGGCCCACCATCCCGTGCACCACGGGGAACCCAGACCTCCTCGCGTCGTGAAACATGATCGACCCACGAACCCGGAAAGGAATGCAGAACTGTAACACATGGCAGCGTTTTCAAAGACACCTGATTGGGTGACGGGCAGATGCAATACGGAAGGTATCGATCTTGATGTACCCTGCCGAGGGCTGTGCTGTGCTGCGCCGTGCTGAATTGCGATGTGCCATGGCGCGACTGTGCTCTATAGCCTCGTGAATCAAGTCCTCCTTTGCATCCGAGTCCTGACCGAACTGATCTGGATCTTAAGCTCGAGCTGCCTGAACACATAGTAGCTGCCCCAGAGCTAATGGACAGGGGAACATGCCAGGAGGACGCGCCGCGAAACGTCCCAAGGGATGCGCCAGGCGACGTGCCAGGGGACGTGCCATGGGGTCGCACCGCGGGACGTGCCAAGGGGACGCGCTACGGAACGTGCCAATGGATGTGCCACGGGATGTGCCAGGGGACGCGCCACGCGACGTGCCAGGGGGACTCGCCAAAGGACGCCCCACGGAACGTGCCAAGGAACGTGCCAAGTTGCAATGCTGAGTGTATCGACCTTGATGTACCGTGCCGAAATCAGTGCTGTGCTGCGCCGTGCTGAATTGCGATGTGCCATGGCGCGATTGTGCTCTATAGCCTCGTGGATCGAGTCCTCCTTTGCATCCGAGTCCTGACCGAACTGATCTGGATCTTAAGCTCGAGCTGCCTGAACACATAATAGCTGCCCCAGAGCTAATGGACAGGGGAACATGCCAGGAGGACGCGACGCAGAACGTCTCAAGGGACGCGCCAAGCGACGTGCCAAGGGACGTGCCATGGGGACGCACCGCGGGACCTGCCAAGGGGACGCGCTACGGAACGTGCTGGGGACAAGCGTTTCGCTCGAGACATCCTGTCAAAATCATCTGAATTCCTACGCGCGGGACGCTGCACGCGCGAGACATCCTCGGAATTCCTGCGAGCGGGACGTGAAAACAAGCATTTCGCCTGAGACATCCTTTGAATTCTGGCCCCCCACGAGGCCACCGCTCGAGACATCCTCCAATTTTGCAAAACCAGCGTTTCGCTCGAGACATCCTCAACAAATTATGAAAAACAAGCGTTTCGCTCGAGACATCCTGTCAAAATCCCAAGAAATCCAAATACCCGCGCGCGGGACGCGGCACGCGCGAGACATCCTTGGAATTCCTGCGCGAGGGGCGCTTTTCCGTGTCGCGGTCGGCTCTGCAAAACCAGCGTGTCGCTCGAGACATCCTCAACAAATTCTGAAACCAAGCGTTTCGCTCGAGACATCCCCAACTCTGCAAAACCAGCGTCTCGCTCGAGACATCCTCAACAAATTCTGAAAAACAAGCGTTTCGCTAGGGACATCCTCAAATTTTAATTCGCCGGCCCTCTTCCCACTCGTTATTTATCGCAAAAGAAATTCGCCGGCCCTCTTCCCGTCAAACCCGGGGGGAAACCATCTAAAAGAGAACCCTGGGCTCAAGCCCTTTCCGGGAAAAATCACGACGGGAGGTTTTTCGCTATTTTCGGCCTCCGGGGGCCCTCACCGGGCCTCGGGACCGTCAAAAAACGACTCAGGATGAAAAGCTGGCCCCGGGGAAAGGGTCCAGACCTCTGGGGGTCGACGTCGTGAAAAAATCACGACGTCGGGGGTCTGGGAAGGCCCCGAGACTCCAGAGGGCTGACCCCTTCATCAGCGGCGCGAAGGTCGCCGACTGATGCGCTGCGTACGAGAGAGGCCAGGCCGGCGGGGATGAGCGTCGCCAGCGAGGCAGGGGAATCCAGGGTAGAACAGCCTGCAGGGAGGGCCGGCGGGGACTGACACCGCGGGCCCAACAGGCGGAGGGAAGGACGGCCGAGGCCCAAGTATGAGAACCAAGTGCACGACAGCCGCCCGCGTGAAATACGGAAGGGCGGTCACCGTCGGGGCGCTGTCTTACCCGTCGTATCTGCCATTCCCTGCGGGGATCCAGGGTCGCAGCTAACCGCCGCTATGAGTGAGGTAATATTACCGCCGTCAGCGCGGGGTCCTGATCAGACCTGAGATTGGGGGGGCGATCACCCCCACGATCCAGGGGTCTGCGAGCCCGGCAGCCTGCCCAGCCCGGGAGAGACCCGAGGGGGGGGGCGGCGGGGACAGACATCGCCGGCCCTCCACGTGGAGGGGCCCCCCAGGGACACCTGGCGAGCGATGGGGGGCATAGAGAAAGACCACCTCGCGATCCAGGGGCATGCGAACTCGTCAGCCTGCCCAGCCCAAGAGGGGCCCGAGGAGAGGGGCGGCGGGGACAGACATCACCGACCCTCCACGCGGAGAGGCTCCCAGGGAGACCTGGCGAGGGGGCAAGGGCGCCGAAGCCAGGGCCCGAACTCCAAGGATGCAGCTAACGGCTAACGGCTGCTCAGGGTCCGCTTTCACTCGTCCAGGGTGGCCTTCGGCCTCTTCCGCTTCGATGTCCAAGGGAGGGCCAGGGTGGCGGCCGGCTGCCGCCTTGGGTGCGGTCGGCATCTGTCCCCGGGAGTACGACAGCAGTCCGTATGAGAGACAGATGGGCGGTCCTCGTCAGGGTTATGTCTCGTGCCCGTAGTCTCTGCCACACCCCGCGTGGATCCAGGGTCGCGGCTAACCGCCGCTCTGAGTTGAGTGAAGACGGAGCGTCCATGGAGGGGACGATCAAGGCAGAGCACCCCCAGGGTTGATGCAGCCTGCTATGGATCTGTTGTCCAGGGGGGCCGTGCCTGCTGCAACGAGAGAGGGCCGCCTCCCACCGCTGTCGCGCCTCTCCGTTCCAGAGTGCACGACTGCAAGGGCACGGGGCTGATTTCTCTTGCTTCCAGGGTGGCCGCGGCCTCTACGGTCGCGAGTCCGATGCGCTGTCCGTCAGGGAGCAGGCGGGGGCCGCCTCTGAGCAAGGGCCCACCCTCTGCAGCACTCGGGCACGGGGAGGCGAGGGTGCCGAGAACGCCCGCGGCCGCAAAGCCCGAAGGGGGCGAGGGGGCCCCAAACGGACAGCCGGCGCCGAGGAGGGCAAGGGCACCGGGATGCAAGAGTACCTTGAGCCCCCGCGGATCCCTCCCCGCCGGGGGCGGCTTCGGAACCGGCGCCCAGGGATACGGCCGCTGGCCATGAGCTCGCGGTCATCGTCGGGGCACTGTCTTACCCGTCGTATCTGCCATTCCCCGCGGGGGTCCAGGGTCGTAGCTAACCGCCGCTATGAGTGAGGTATTATTACCGCCGTCAGCGCGGGGCCCTGGTCAGCCCTGCGAGAGGGAGGGGAGGGCAGAGTTGATCCAGGGTCGCAGCTAACCGCTGCTCAGTGTTGAGAGAAGAGAGCAGCGCGAACCCAGGGGAGGCGAAGCCTGCAATGGGTCAGATGCGACCGGTACCAACGGCCCGCCCGCGGTGCAAGCCATGTGGCGACTGCCAGCGCGCCGGGGGAACCAGGGATGCCGCTATAGGCTGCTCAGGGATACGTTGGCCCAGGGGGCCGCACCTTTGGCAGCGCGGGCGGCCGGCCGCTGACAGCTGCCTCGTCGCTCCAAGTGCGACTGCAGCGGTACGGGGCTGACTTCCCTTGCCACGCGGCCGCCCTGTCCCAGGGGCGGGCAAGTCCTTCGCTGCCGGTGCGGTGCAACGACGGGGTGCAGCTAACGGCTGCCATGAGTTTTGTGGCCTCTGTACACAAGGGGGCCTCGGTGCACCAGGGTTGGGTAGACGGCCGCCTGGGGTGAGGTGCCCGCCGACGCCCCGCGCGTGCAAGCGCTGTTGGACGTCGTCGGGGCTGGGGTTACACGCCGGAGGGACCCTCCGGATGTTTGGGGTGCAAGCCCGCGTCGCCCACTCCACATTCCCGTAGCGCCCGTCGCCACCGATGCGGTGCAGCACCCGTTTGTCACCGGCGACTGCTGTAACGGTCGTACCTAGCGTTGGCGGACGAGATCCAGGGATGCAGCTAACGGCTGCTCGGTTGGGAGAGAGGGCGGGGCATTCCAGGGAAGGCTAAGCCTGCGGCAGGCGGCATCTGTTCCCGGGAGTGCGGCAGCAGTCCGTTTGAGAGACATATGGGCTGACCTAGTCAGGGCTATGTCTCGCGCCCGTAGTCTCTGCTACTCCCCTCGTGGATCCAGGGTCGCGGCTAATGGCCGCGCTGAGTAGAGGTCTCGTAGTCGCCATCAGCACTGGATGCTGTGGGTCTGCTGTCCAGAGGGGGCCGTGCCTGCTACAGCGAGAGAGGGCAGCCTCCAACCGCTGTCGCGCCTCTCCGTTCCAGAGTGCACGACTGCGACGGCGCGGGGCTGATTTCTCTTGCTTCCAGGGTGGCCGCGGCCTCTGCGGTCGCGAGTCCGATGCGCTGTCCGTCGGGGAGCAGGCGGGGGCCGTCTCTGAGCACGGGCCTGCCCACAGCAGCACTCGGGCACGGGGAGGCGACGGTGCCAAGAACGCCCGCGGACGCAAGGCCCGAAGGGCCTTTCCGAAGGGGGCGAGGGGGCCCCAAACGGCAGCCGGCGCCGAGGAGGGCAGGGCGAGATGCAAGAGTACCTTGAGCCCCCACGGATCCCTCCCCGCCGGGGGGGCGACGGAACCGGCGCCCAGGGATGCGGCCGCTGGACAGGAGTCCGCGCGGGCCCTTCACTGCCAGTGCGGTGTCACGACGGGGTGCAGCTAGCGGCTGCTATAAGTTTGTGGCCTCAGTACACAAGGGGGCCTCGGTGCACCAGGGGTGCGGCGGACGGCCGCCTGGGATGAGGTCCACGCCGACACCCCGTGTAAGTGCTGTGGGAGGCCCACGAGGCTGGGGTAACACGTCGGAGGGTCCCCCCGGATGTTTTGGATGAAGGCCCGCGTCGCCCACTCCGCCTTCCCGTAGCACCCGTCGCCCCCGACGCGGTGCAGCACCCATCTGTCACGCCGGCGACTGCTGGAACGGTCGTACCTTGGCCTGCGCCAGTGCACGTGGCTTGGGGCGACCGTCCGGGGGCTTGTCTCCAAGCACAGGCCTGCCCTCTGCAGCACACGGGCAAGGGAAGGCAAGGGTGCCTTGATCGCCGTCGGACGCAAGGCAGCAAGGGTGCGAGGGAACCCCGAACGGGCAGACGGAGCCGGGATAGGGGCACTGGGAGGCAAGAGAACTTTGAGCCCTCGCGGATCCCTCCACGCCAGGGGGCAACGGAGCCTGCAACCAGGGATAGGCTGCTGGCCTGGTCAACCCCGTGAGCGGGGAGGGAGGGCTGACCGGGGGGGATCGGGGTGGTCTGGGCAGGGTCTGGGGGGGGGCATGGCAGGACCCAGAGTCTGGGCCCCCCGTTCCTGCGCGGATACGACCCCTTCCCCTTCGCCGCGGTCCGATCCGTCGATCTCCCCACCCTCTATCGGCGCAGTCGAAGGTGGGCCGACAGCGGCCCGCTGAGGCTCGTGTTGCCTGGCGGCGCTGCTGCCGCGGTGGCCAACGCATCCGCGGGGACAATGGGCCCGAGGTGATCCAGGGTCGCAGCTAACGGCCGCTCTGAATTGAGGTATCGCTGCGTCCGTCGGCACTGAATCCTGGACTACCCCGAGTGGCGGGGCCTGCTGGGTTCCAGGGGTGCCCTGCTGCTGCTGCTGCTGATGCTGCTGCTGCTGCTGCTGCTGCAGCGGCTGCTGCTGTTGCTGCTGCTGCTGCTGCTGCTGCTGCAGGCTTCCAGGGGTGCCCTGCTGTTGCTGCTGGTGAGCAGGGGGGCGCCGGGGGCGGCGGCGGCGGCTGTCGCCGCAGGCGGCCGCAGGGGCGGCCGCGGCGGCGCGGGCCACCCCCACCGCCGCCCGCCGCCGGCGGGGACCGGCAGGCGGCAGCAGCGGCCGCCGCGACAGCGGCCGACACGCCGGCCACGGCGCCGCCAGCCGGCCGCCGCCTCCGGGAGGAGGCGGCAGCGGCGGCGGCAGCAGCAGCCGCCAGGGGCGGGCCCAACCCGCGGCAGCCAGGTCCGCCCGCCGCCGCGCACGCCAGCCTCCATGGGCGAGGGGCGGCGGCGGCAGCAGCAACAGCGGCCGCCGGGCAGGGCCCCCAGGCCAGGCGGCCCGCCGCGGGCGGCGGCAGCCAGGTCCGCGGCGCCGCCGCCGCCAGCCGCCGCGCGCGCGCCAGCCTCCGGGGGGAGGCGGCAGCGGCGGCGGCAGAAGCAGCCAGGTGCGGGCCCAGCCCGCGGCAGCCAGGTCCGCCCGCCGCCGCGCGCACGCCAGCCTCCAGGGGGGAGGCGGCGGCGGCGGCAGCAGCGGCCGCCGGGAGCGGGCCGAGGCCAGGCGGCCCGCCGCGGGCAGCAGCAGCACCAGGGCGGCGCTGGCGCCGAGGCCAACGCGGCAGGCTGGGCGCGGCGAGCACGGAAGGTGGGGATACGCGAAGCGTCAACACTGTATCCTCAACCTGGCCCCGTCCAACTACCTCCCTGGGAGGAAGAGGAGGAGGAGGAGGAGGAGGAGGAGGAGGGGAGGAGGAGAGGATGGAGGAGGAGGAGGAGGATCGAAAAATGAGGTTTGAGGAGGAGGAGTGGGAGGAGGAGGAGAGAGGAGGAGGTAGGAGGAGGAGGAGGAGGAGGAGAGGAGGTGGAGGAGGAGGAGGAGGAGGGGGATACGAGGAGGACTCCCGCCAGTGCTATGCCCCCTCGGGGGAGCTCTGGCGGGTCTCCCAAGGCTAGGGCGGACCCACCCCCCTTCCTTTGCCCCAACATCTTGTCGCAGCCCCGCTTCCTCTCCTCCTCATCCTCCTGCCTCTCGCCCGTCCTCCTCCGGTTGTCTCCCTCGCCCCTGGGTACCCGCCACCATCTGACCAGCAAGACCAAGACGGGTCCATCCTGTGCCCTGCCAGATACTGCAGTTACTTGCCCCCCCCCCACGCTTCTCAGAACATGATGACCCACGAACCCGGAAAGGGATATAGACATGTGGAGCATGGACACGTTTTCATGATACCCAACTGGGCAACACCTCACGAAACATCCCACGAGACACCTCACGAAACAGCCCACGAGACACCTCACGAAACATTCCACGAGACACCTCACGAAACATTTCACGAGACACCCCGCGAAACATTCCACGAGACACCCCACGAAACATTCCACGACGACAGGCAACCACTCAACCAAGGCGGTGTGGTCGTGCTGGGGAGTGGTCGTGCTGGGGTGTGGTCGTGCTGGGGGGTGGTCGTGCTGGGGGGTGGTCGTGCTGGGGGGGTGGTCGTGCTGGGGGGTGGTCGTGCTGGGGCGTGGTCGTGCTGGGGCGTGGTCGTGCTGGGGCTTGGTCGTGCTGGGGCGTGGTCGTGCTGTGGTGAGGTCGTGCTGTGGTAAGGTCGTGCTGTGGTGGTCGTGCTGGGGTGTGGTCGTGCTGGGGTGTGGTCGTGGTGGGGTGGTGGTCGTGCTGGGGGGGGTCGTGCTGTGTCGTGCTGGGGCTGGTCGTGCTGGGGTGTGGTCGTGCTGGGGTGTGGTCGTGCTGTGGTGAGGTCGTGCTGGGGTGTGGTCGTGCTGGGGTGTGGTCGTGCTGGGGTGTGGTCGTGCTGGGGTGGGGTCGTGCTGGGGTGTGGTCGTGCTGGGGGGTGGTCGTGTGGGGGGTGGTCGTGCTGGGGGGGTGGTCGTGTGGGGGGTGGTGCTGGGGCGTTGTGTTCGTGCTGGGGCGTGGTCGTGCTGGGGCGTGGTCGTGTGGGGTGTGGTCGTGCTGTGGTGAGGTCGTTGCTGGGGTGTGGTCTCTGGGGTGGGTGTGGTTCGTCTAGGGTCGTGCTGGGGTCGGGTCGTGCTGGGGTGTGGTCGTGCTGGGGTATGGTCTGGGGTGGGATCGTGCTGGGGTGGGGTCGTGCTGGGTCTGGTCGTGCTGGGGTGTGGTCGTGCTGGGGTATGGTCGTGCTAGGGTGGGGTCGTGCATTTCGCTCGAGACATCCTGCCAAAATTCCAGGAAATCGTACAAAAACAAACGAATTAGTCGAGACATCATCGAAATTCCTTCGCGCGGGGCGCTTTTCCGCGTCGCGGTCGGCTCTGCAAAACAAGCGTTTCGCTCGAGACATCCTCGGCAAACTCTGCGGAGCAAGCGTTTCGCTCGAGACATCCTCAACACACGAAAAAGTGGCCCGCACCCTGTGATTTATCGATCGGGATTTCAAAAACAAGCGTTTCGCTCGAGACATCCTCAAATTTTAATTCGCCGGCCTCCTTCGACCTCGTTTTTATCAGGGAAAAAATTCGCCGGCCTCCCTCAAGTTGGCACCGGGGGACAGGTTTACCCACTAAAAGAGAACCTGGGCCTGAGCCCCCAGCACGACCACCCCCCAGCACGACCACCCCCCCAGCACGACCACACCCCAGCACGACCACACCCCAGCACGACCACACCCAGTCGCACCCCCGAGGAATGTTTCGTGGGGTGTCTCGTGGAATGTTTCGTGGGGTGTCTCGTGGAATGTTTCGTGGGGTGTCTCGTGGAATGTTTCGCGGGGTGTCTCGTGGAACGTTTCGCGAGGTGTCTCGTGGAATGTTTCGCGAGGTGTCTCGTGGGATGTTTCGCGGGGTGTCTCGTGGGATGTTTTGTGAGATGTCGCCCAGTTGGGTATCGTGAAAACGTGACCATGCTGCGCATGTCTATATCCCCCCCAGTTGGAGGAGGAGGAGGAGGAGGATATAGAACCGCATGCGTGGAAACGTTTTCACGACACGGGAAGGGAGCCAGCACGAGTTTTGGGAGGTGGTCGTGCTGGGGGAAGGGCCGTGCTGGGGGGGTGGTCGTGCTGGTGGGGGGGTCGTGCTGGGAGGTGGTCGTGCTGGGGAGTGGTCGTGCTGGGGCGTGGTCGTGCTGGGGCGTGATCGTGCTGGGGAGTGGTCGTGCTGTGGTGAGGTCGTGCTGGAGTGTGGTCGTGCTGAGGTGTGGTCTTGCTGGGGTGGGGCCGTGCTGGGAATCTAGCGTTTCGCTCAAGACATCCTCAAATTTTAATTCGCCGGCTCGTTATTTATCATGGAAAAAATTCGCCGGCAATTCGCCGGCTCGTTATTTACCAGGGAAAAAATTCGCCGGCAATTCGCCGGCTCGTTATTTATCAGGGAAAAAATTCGCCGGCCTCCTTCAAGCAGGCACCGGGGGACAGGTTTACCTAGTAAAAGAGAACCCTGGGCTCGTGCCCTTTCCGGGAAAAACAAGCGTTTCGCTCGAGACATCCTCAAATTTTAATTCGCCGGCTCGTTATTTATCATGGAAAAAATTCGCCGGCAATTCGCCGGCTCGTTATTTATCAGGGAAAAAATTCGCCGGCAATTCGCCGGCTCGTTATTTATCAGGGAAAAAATTCGCCGGCCTCCTTCAAGCAGGCACCGGGGGACAGGTTTACCTAGTAAAAGAGAACCCTGGGCTCGAGCCCTTTCCGGGAAAAAGGGAGGCTGTAGGGGGCGAGGGCGGGAAGAGGTGCCAGTGCTCGGCGCAGGAGGTGCCCTCAGCGCCAGCGCCAGGAGGACGACGCCGAAGGATACTCCAGATTTCGCAATAAAAGGGAGGGGGTCTCAACCCTCCCAGACGAGAAGTATTAGACCCCCCCCGTGGGGGAACCCTCCAAAACCTCGTCCCCAGATCCCCCCAGGCCCTCCAAGATAGCCTGGAAGAGACCCCCCCGAAATGAGACCCCCTCCTTTTATTGCGAAATCTGGAGCCTGGAGTAAGGGAGACGGGGCGGCAGGGACAAAGGGATGCGGCAAATGCCAACGCAGGAGCGGTTGACATCCGAAGCGGCGGCCACCCTCTCGGGCCCAGCCCCGGCCCGCCTCCAGGCATATGGAACATGCCGATGGGTACCTCGGCGGTGGCAGGGCCCGGGGGGGGCGGGGAGGGAAGGGGGCGGGGAGAAGGGAAGGACACGCTTCTGCTCCGCATCCGTTTTTTTTGCTGTTCTCTCTCCCTCTCTCTCTCTCTCTCTTTTTTCTCTCTCTCTATCTCTCTCTCGGTCGGGGGGGAAGACATGAGGAGGAGGAGGAGGAGGAGGAGGAGGGAGGAGGAGGAGGAGGAGGAGGAGGAGGAGGAGGAGCAGGAGCTGGAGGAGGAGGGAGGAGGAGGAGGAGGAGCAAGAGGAGGAGCAGGAGCAGGAGCAGCAGGAGGAGGAGGGCGGGGGAGGGGGGGGGGAAGAGGAGGGAGCGGAGGGAGATTGCGAGGGAGGGGAGGGCAGGAAGGGGAGGGGGAGGAGGAGGGGACGGGGGAGGAGGAGAGGAGGGGAGGCAGTGGAGGCGAGCAGAAGGTGAGAGGCGAGGAGGACAGCAGGGAGGCAGGGCAGGCGAAAGCTAGCCTCTGGCTGGCTGCGAGCCGTGCGCGGCGGCGCCCCGCCGGACGAGGACGCCACTCGTGTCCCGCTGCTGCCGGTGCCGCTCCTGCCTCCTTGAGGCGAAAGCCAAGACCCAGACCTCCTCGCGTCGTGAAAAAAACACGACGGGAGGTTTTTCGCTATCTTCGGCCTCCGGGGGCCCTCCCTGGGCCTCGGGAGCGTCAAAAAACAACTCGGGACGAAACACCGGTCCCGTGGAAGGGGTCCAGACCTCCGGGGGTCGACGTCGTGAAAAAATCACGACGTCGGGGGTCTGGGGACGAGGATTAACATCGGGTGGATACAGTCGGGGCGTTGACCTAAGGAGCCCTAAATAAGGAACGAGGCCCCTTTTTTCCCATCAGTGAAGATTCGATGTCCCACCGAAAACCTAAGGAAAACCTAAGGCATGCTGTGAAACAGCAAAGGAACACGGAGCCCCTCCCCAACGAAAAGGGTTCCTTCTTCAGCGCCCCGACTGTAAGTCGGGAATCCCTGAGATCCGGAGGATGTCTCGGGCGCCGCGGCCTGCTCAGAGCGTTCCAGAACGCTCGTGCACGAATTCATTCTCGTCCCAGCCCCGTCCGACTACCTCCCTGCTCCCTCCTCTGCTGCCCACCTTGGGGGAGCTCTGCGGGTGGAAAATCAGTTAAACCAGAAGCTCAGATCTGTGAGCTAGCGAGTTCCTTCTCTGAAAACCGAAATCCAGAATCAGTGAACTTGCGAGTTCACTGATTCTGGACCTCGTCCGGGCCCCAAATCAGTGAATCTGCGAGTTCACTGATTCTGGACCTCGAGCGGGCCCCAAATCAGTGAACTCGCGAGGGCACTGATTCTGGGCCTCGTGTGGGCCCCAAGTCAGTGAACTCGCGAGGGCACTGATCCTTGGCCTTGTGCAGGCTGGGGGGTAGTTTTGGGGCCGCGTGGTGGCGACGGGTGGTAGTTTTTGGGCCTCGTGAGGGCCTCGTGGGGGCCTCTTGAATGTGGCTCTTGCCTTAGCGCCGCGCACACTCGTTCAAACAAATTGCAAGAGCCTCACGGATTGAGGGCGGTTCTTTTTCAAAATGTGGCTCGCCGCGTACTTTCATTTCAAATGTTTGCAACAGGCTTTGCTGCTTCTCATGGTTAACGTACCACAGAAGTTGTGATTTGGAACAATTTAGATTTGCCAGGGAGCATCACTTACGTTGATTCGTGTTGAAGTCCCAGGGATGGTGTTCTGGCACGATTCAGGACCGTCAAGACATAACAGTCAGGTTAACTCGTGGCGTTGAAGTCCTGAGAACGGTACTTTGGCACGCTTCATGACGTTCACACGGTTGTCCACCAACGGGGCAATTATCTCAGTGGAAATGACCCCTTCCTTCTAGGGGCCTACGAAGAGGGATCTTGGAGGGAGGGTGTATATTTCAACATCGTTGATGAGTCTTGGATTTACACTGGTCATCCTGCGCCTCCTCCTCCTCCTCCTCCTCCTCCTCCTCCTCCTGGGCGTTCGTTGGGATATCGTGAAGGTCACCTCGGGAGGCCGTTTCAACGCATCCTGGGGGCCTTTTTGAAGCCTCTTGGGGGCCTCGCCCCTTGGGGGCGTCTTGGGGCCGATGGCTTGGGTACCCCGTCTGGGCTCCCTGCTGGAGCCGTCTTAGGCGCCTCCTGGGCCGCCTTGAGGCGATCTTGGGGGGCCTCTTGGGCCGTCTTGGAGCGTCGGGAAGCTGAAAAGGCGAGAACCCCAAAAACCTTAAAAACTGGCGAACAACCAATGGACGTTACATATTTGGGCCCTCTTGGGGGGCCCCTCGGGGCGTCTTGGTGGCTTCTTGGATCGCCTTGGAGGCCTCTTGGGTCGTCTTTGAGGCCTCTTGGGCAAGGCCTCTTGATCCCTCTGGAACCGTCGTAGAGGCCATCCTGGACCCGTCCTGGGCTATTGGAGAGGCCTGACGGCCGGTCTCGCCGATCCTGATCGAAAGAGCTAGGAGCGGGGGGAGAAAGCGGAGGAGGAGGAGGAGGAGGAGAAGGAGGAGGAGGAGGAACCGTCGTAGAGGCCATCCTGGACCCGTCCTGGGCTATTCTGGTTGAGGCCACTGGAGGCCCCTCGGGAGCCGGTAGGTCGGGGTGCTCGCCTGCCGCCCCCTCCTCCTCCTCCTCCTCCTCCACCTCCTCCTCCTCCTCCTCCTCCTCCTCCTCCTCCTCCTCACTCTCCCGACTCACGGATCGCACCGCGCGCCTTTTCCGTCATCCCATCCGCTGCCCCGTGCTGTCGGGGGCGACGATAAGGGGCGAATAGCCGAGGGGCGGGCATTGCACGCATTCGCCCGGGAGCCTTGTCGAAATCATAGATCATCGGCGCCCCTGGATACATGTTTTCGCCCCTGTCGTCGCCTCTGGTGTCGGCTTGTCACAGGGGTGCCCGGCGTGATGCACGTCTGACGAATCTGTGCTTCTTTGAGAACGCCCCCTGGGGCCTCGGCCCAGCGCACCCGTGAGGCCGCGCCGCTGCGCAACCATCGTCTCCAAGACGGATCAGATGGCCTCCAAGATGGCCAAGAGATGGTCTCCAAATTCGCCCAAGATGATCCAAGATGACCCAAGAGGGTCCGAGATGCCTCCAAGTCCGCCCAAGAAGCCTCGAAGACGACCCAAGACGGCTCCAAGATGGCCCAGGACGGTCCAAGAGGCCCCCTAGAGGCCTCCAAGACGGCCCAAAAGACATCCAAGAAGGCCTCCAGGAAGGCCCGAAGAGGCCAAACTCATTGATTTACCTTAGGTTTTGGAAGGATTTCAGCATTCGTTTCTTTTTGGGGCCTTCCGACGGCCCGAGACGGCCAAACAGCCCCCAAAGATCGCCCAAGAGGCCTCCAAGATGCTCCCAGGCCCAAGAGGCTCCCAAGACGGCCCAAGAGGCCTCCAAGACGCCCAAGATGGCCTCCAAAACGGCCTGGAGCACCCCAAGAGGGCCCCAGGTCGGCCCAGAGAGGCCCCCTAAGACGGCTTCCGACGGCGTCAGACAGGCCAGGACTCCCCTAAGACGGCCAAAGAGGCTCCCCAGAAGCCCCTCAAAGGCCTCCACGAGGCCCAAGGAGGCCCTCAAGATGCCTCCAAGAGGCTCCCAGAGGCTCCCAAGATGCCCCCTCCTCTTCCTCCTCCTCCTCCTCCTCCTGATCTTCCCCGCCATCCTCCCTCAAGTGTTCCCCGAAGGGTTTTCACAGCGGCTGGGGGAACACGTGGTCCGATAGTTTGGCAGAGCTCTTGCCACAACGCTCGGCCATGTGGGCGACTCCCAACTGGGACGCACAGGGATACACTAATACTATACGTCCTCCCTGGAGGCGCGCGCCCCGCCCGAGCACCTCCTCCTTCTCCTCCTCCTCTTCTTCCTCTTCTTCTTCCTCCTCTTCTTCTTCCTCCTCCTCCTCCTCCTCCTCCTCTTCCTCCTCCTCCTCCTCGTCCTACTCCTCCTATTCTACCCACCTTGTGGTATGTCGTTTCCCGAGCGGCGTGGCCAGAAAGCGCCTGCCACGACGCATACATATTATGAGATGTCTCGGTGTGCGCGTCGCCCACGGGAGGGGCGACGCACACACAGTACTAGTTACAGGGCAATTTTTATGATATGGATTTTTTTCCGAATAAAGGGTTTTTGATACATGAATAAGTTAATGCGCAAACTCATCCTTGTATTCATTAATCAACCCTTTATTTCTAATGCGTGGTGGGCACGCGGAGCATGTATAAAAAACGGCACTGTAGTATGTCGGGGCGCCGCCGGCAAAAGTCAGGGGGCGGCGGCGATTCGCCGTATGCGTCTTCGATCCGCCGCCCCCCCTCTTGGCTTGTCGCAAAAGTGCCCGGCATGCTGAACACTCTGCGGCTCGTTTTTTGTTGTTGTTGTTGTTGTTGTTGTTGTTGTTGTTGTTGTTGGTTTGTTTTGTTTTGTTTTGTTTTGATATGTTATTGTTTTCACTGTTTTATATATATTATTATAGAACATAAAAAACATTATGGACCCACGAACCCGGAAAGGGATATAGAATCGCATGCATGGAAACGTTTTCACGACACCGTATTGGGCGACGGGCACTTCCACGAGACACCCCGCGAAACATTCCACGAGACACGGGCGACCGTTTTCAACGTCTTCCTGGAAACATTCCACGAGACATCCCGCGAAACAGTCCACGAGACACCCCACGAAACATTCCACGACAACAGGCAACCACTCAACCTAGGCGGCGTGGTCGTGCTGGGGAGTGGTCGTGCTGGGGGGTGGTCGTGGTGGGGGGTGGTCGTGCTGGGGGTTGGTCGTGCTGGGGGGGTAGTCGTGCTGGGGGGTGGTCGTGCTGGGGCGGGGTCGTGCTGGGGTGGGGTAATGCTGGGGTGTGGTCGTGCTGGGGTGTGGTCGTGCTGTGGTGAGGTCGTGCTGGGGTGTGGTCGTGCTGGGTGATGGTCTTGCTGGGGTGGGGTCGTGCTGGGGTGGGGTAATGCTGGGGTGTGGTCGTGCTGGGGTTTGGTCGTGCTGGGGTGTGGTCGTGCTGGGGTTTGGTCGTGCTGGGGTGTGGTCGTGCTGGGGTGTGGTCGTACGCACATACGTAAAATCACATGGGTTCGTGCACCTGGAGAGGGCAAATCTACAGGCACATACGTAAAAACACAATCTACAGGCACATACGTAAAAACACACGGGTTCGTGCACCTGGAGAAGGCAAATCTCTGGTGCGCCCAGATCCCTCAAGTTCTACAAAACAAGCGATTCGCTCGAGACATCCTCGGTAACTCTGCGGAGCAAGCGTTTCGGTCGAGACATCCTCAACACACGAAAGAGTGGCCCGCACCCTGTGGTTTATCGATCGGGATTTCAAAAACAAGCGTTTCGCCTGAGACATCCTCAAATTCTAATCCGCCGGCCCACCTCGACCTCGATATTTATCAAGGAAAGCATCCGCCGGCCCACCTCAGTTGAGGCACCGGGGACAAGTTTACAAACTAAAAGAGAACCCTGGGCCGGCCCAGCGAGCCGGCCACCCGGAAGGCCGGGCAGCTGCGCAAGCAGTGTCTCCAAGGCAGCCTCGACGGCCACCAGGACGGCGAAGTGGGCCCACGATGGCCCTCAAGCTCGCCCAGGATGGTCTAAGATGGCCGCCAAGACGGCCCAGGAGAGTCCAAGATGCCTCCAAGTTCGCCGAAGAAGCCTCCAAGACGGCCCGACAGGCCCCCTAGAGGCCTCCTCCAAGAGTTCTTCCAGTTGGGTTCGAAGAGGCCAAACTCTGTGATTTCCCGTAGGTTGTGGAAGGATTCTGGCATCTGCTTATTCTCGGCCCTCCGACGGCCCAAGACGGCTTAAGAGGCCACCCAGATCGTTCTCTCCAGAGCGCCCAGAAGGCCTCCAGGATCTCGCCATCGCTCGGACGTCCATTCCCCGTGCATTTTTCGATTTCGTGCGTGCATTTTTCGCCAAATGATCAAAAATGCTCCTCAATGGTCCACGCCGAGAAAAAATGCACACGTCCGAGCGACGCCAAGAAGACGGCTTAAGAGGCCCCCAAGATCGTCCTCCCCAGAGCGCCCAGAAGGCCTCCAGGATGGCCCCGGGACGGCCCAGAAAGCCCCCGAGCCGGCCAAGAGGGAAGCCCAGGAGGGCCCCAGAGGCCTCTACGACGGCCAAGATGGCCTCCAAGACGGCCCTGAAGCACCCCAAGGGGGGCCCAATACGGTCCAGAGAGGCCCCCAAGACTGCTCCCGACGGCGTCAGACGGCCCAGGAACGCCCTAAGACGGCCAAAGAGGCCCCGAACAAGCCCCCAGTGGTCCCCAAAGCGCCGAAGGAGACCCCCAAGAGGCCTCCAAGAGGCTCCCAGGAGACCCCAAGAGTGCCCGTCTGCCCCTCCTCCTTCTCCTCCTCTTCCTCCTCCTCCGCCTCCTCCTCCTGCTCCTCCCCTTCTTCTCCTCATTCTCATCATTGCCCTCTTCCTCACGTGTCTCCCGAAGGTTTTCAAGGACGGCTGGGGGAACACATGGTCCGAAAGCTTGGCCAAGCTCTAGCCCAATTTTCGGCCACAGAGGCGCTTTCAAAAAGGCAGGGGTCGGCGGTGATTCGCCGTAGGCGTCGTCGATATGTGTATGTGTCGATCTGCCGGTGTGCAATTACAGGTGATTTTACCTATATATATATATATATATATATATGCATATGTCTAGATGCAGATGTATTCTTATATCTATATATGTGTATATATGCATATGCACATATGCGCATCGTTGCATGCACATGTAGGTATATGTATGTTTATATGCATTTGTATGTACATATACATATGGTCAGGTACACGTGCAGTTATATCTAAATGCCGATGTGTGTGTGTGTGTGTGTGTGAAAGTGCGCGTGTACATGTGTATGGTGCACGTCTACACATACACCCTCTCGAGGCCCGCGCATATTCATAATCGCCGCCACTCGGATTCCCCGAAGATCCGATTCCCCATGCGTAAATCCCCGCCTCGGACGAGGGTCGATCAAACCACCCGCCCGCTATCGGCCCGCCCTAAAAACTGGCCTCGGGATGCGACAGGGAGAAGTTATTGATAAGGAAAAGGAATGGAGGAGGAGGAGGAGGAGGAGGAGGAGGAGGAGGAGGAGGCGGGTACGAATTGGGCCGCCCGCTATCGTCGAACAAGTCCGGGTCGTACCTGCCGGGCCGGGGACCGACGCCGATCTGCACGGAGGCGCGCGCGCGCGGTACGGGCCAGGCTTCGCCGGGGACCTGCAGAAGCAGGGCGCCCTCGGGTGTGCATGATCTCTGCCCTCCTCTCCTCGTCTCCCCTCTCTCGCCATCGCTCGGACGTCCATTCCCTGTGCTCTTTTCGGTCTCGTGCGCGTGTTGTTTCCCGCCAGATGATCAAGGATGCTCCTCGATGGTCCCCGCCGAAGGAAACATGCACACGTCCGAGCGATGCCAAGCTCTCTGTCCTCGCCGTCGTCCTCCTCCTGCTCCTCCTCCGCCCCGTGCTGGCGGCGCTCGACGTGGAACGCATGCAGCACTCAGGGGGGCACACGGGGCGGCCACGAAGAGTCTTCGGGGACCGACGAGGGCCCTCGAGGAGCCCCTCGCCCAGGGAACGGCTGGGCGACAGAGGCGTGCGCCGCTGCCTTCAGGCCAGGCGCGACTCTCCTCAGGCAGGTCGACGCGCGGCTTTCCTCAGCCAGCGCCAGAGGGACAAAAACTGCGACGCGCGAGTGCCCACTTCCCAGCTGGCTCCACCTGGCGTCTCGCGGATGAAATAGAAGAAGAGACAACCACATAAACATAAACTTTTGGCGCTCCGCGCGGATTTTTGGATCCGCGCCGGACCCCCCTCCCTGGCGCGCGGAGCGCGCCAGGGGCGGCGCGGATCTAAGAAATCCGCGCGGAGCGCCAAAAATTTATGTTCATGCGCTTTTTCCCCCTTCGATCGTACAGTCGGGACTGCTTGGAGAGGACACGCGAGAGGACACAAGACCCTTCCGAGGGCCACGTTGCCATAGGAATGCAAGAAGCCGTGGGTCGCGAAACCCAGGACACAAGGGTACCCTTGACCTGGCAGGGTCGACCTACTAATCTGGGCCGGCTGTAGACGGTGTCAACTTGGCTCCGTGTTGGCCCAGCTGCCCCCTGGTCGGACAGGATGTCGCGGATCAAAGGAATCTGCGCGGAGCGCCAACAGTTTATGTTTGCGTGGTGCTTTCGCCGCCTGGACTGGCCTCCTCCGTGGGGGACCGGCGCGGATCTACGAAAAGCGCCGAAGGCGCCGCCAACGGGGCCCAGCGCGGATCTAAGAAACCCGCGCGGAGCGCCAACAGTTTATGCTCATGTGGCTTTTCCCCCCTCGAGCGCAGACGGTGCCAAGCGGGCACCGTGCTGGCCCGCTTGCCCCCTCCTCCTAATCCTCCTCCTCCTCCTCCTCCTCCTAATTCTCCTCCTCCTGCTCCTCCTCCTCCTCCTCCTCCTCCTCCTCCTCTTGCTCCTCCTCCTCCTCCTCCTCCTCCTCCTCCGCCCTCCAGCGCCGCCGTTTTTGCTCCCTCTCTCGCGCGCGCGTTCCGAGGTGACACACTTACTTGTACGGCATTCACTCTCATTACCACGTGGCTGCTGGCTAGCAGCGGGTGTATACACTTGCTATTCTCTCTTTCAATTGCCTATATGGATCGAATGCGCGGCTGGAAGATATAGCAGCAGAGGCCAGCAACTTTGGGATGATTGGACTGCAGGGAACATGTTGCAAGGCGTTCATGGGAGAGTCTTAATCGCGTCACACGAATATTGAACAGAGTTGCAGTTGTGGCGGGCTGGAGACATAGTAGATTTAGCAACAAAAGCGCAGGGTGCACATTCATGTTACCACCAAGGTGGCCGCAGAAATGTATACGACGGATAGACACGCCACCGACTCAATTACAGGGAAGGGGTGTGGGAGTGTACTTCAGATTCAGAGGCATGTCTTACTATGCGATGGCGCTGTATTATCCACCGAAGCCGTCGGACAGAAAAGCTATACCTAATTACCTATCGTGCTGTGAGAAACTGACGAGATGGGCATCCATATCGATCGGCAAAGCCCCGCACTCAGCCATCCCGTTCATCATGACAGACGTGAACGATGGAATGGGCATTTCTAAGCAGGACGGTCAAGGGAGGAACATAGGTGAGCAGGTGATAGGAATTGGAGTCACACAAGAACGACATGTATGCGGAGCTGGGCATAGACTTCGCGAGCTTATGGAGGAACACGGTTTGTTTTCCACGACCTCGTTCCAGAGAGTTGCACACACCTTCTACGATGCGCATGGAAACAAACGCATGATTGACCATGTCATTGTCCCACTATCGGTAGCAGCTAAAGTTCGATCTCACGGACCGTTGAAACGAATGGGCACCAAGCTACGCTCGGATCGAACTCAACATTGACATTGATGAAGAGATGACCCCGGCCTGGCGAGCTCCAGATGGAGCAGAATAGGAGGAAGTGAAGTGGGGCAAAGGCAAGTTAATGGCCGCTCTCCGAGGCACACGTGGGCGATATGATTTTGCGTTTGCTGTCGAGTCAAAGTTGTCGGAGCTGAACCTCGACACCCGCGCCGACGACACGCCCGAGGAGCTTCCCAAGACCCTGGATACCGTGATGCGAGAGGTGGGAAAACATATCTTCGACCGTGAAGCCAAGGACCACGTCGACACCGACAAGCAGGAGCGCCTTCGGCTACTTGCGCAGAGGCGCGAGCTACGAGCACAGTTGCATGAATGTGATCCATCGGAGCTCGAGGAGTTCACCACTGCGCTGAAGGCCATCACCCAGAAATGCCACAAGCAGCGCAAGCGGGCGTACGAACGAGAGCAGGAGGCACTCCTAGAGGAGATCTACGAGGCATGGAGGCGGCGCAGTTTGGCCGAGGTCCATCGCCTGAGCTTGCGACTAGCTGGCGGCCGTTTTGGCAGCGGCAAGCGTGACTTCTCTCACGCCCGCAGGGTGCGCTCCCGACCAAGGACGAATGGCTGGAGGCCTGGTCCAAGACTGGAGGGGAAGGGGGCACGTTGGCGTCGAGGTTGGAGTGGGGGGACCTGGCGCGGGACAGGGAGCGACTTCGGCGACCTCCTGCCCCGCCGTTGTTTCGGCAGGAGCGCGTTGACCAATCCCACAACGATGCCATAGGGGATATTACGCCATTTCAAGCGTATTTAAAGTTAGCTTCTAAAAGAAAGGGGGTCCCTAGGTGGTCCTTGCCTGTGGAGTTGTGGTGTTTGGGGGTTGGTGAGCCTCCCGAGGAGGACCCTCGTCGCTGTGCTGGACTTGGCTCGAAACTTCCTGCGGTGTCTGGAGAACACGTTAGAAGCTGGTTGCATCGCGTTTTTTTTCCTAATCAGGCAGTCTGGTCTTCTCCCGAGTCTGTGGTCTTGTAGTCAGGGGTTTGCCCTTCAGAAGAGCGCGTTGCCTGGCCCAGCTGGGCGTCGGGTTGTGCGCGGACGGGGCCCGCTCGGCAAAGCCTTCCTGAAACGAATAATGAAGCGTGGACCGCCGTACCAACACTCGGAGTTGGACCACGGTTTTTTGCGTCGTAGGAGGAGAGAAGATGCGATCGCCGCCGATCTTTGCACTTCTTGGCGACTGAACAAGGCAGGTATATACTGGATTGACTCGCTTAAAGATTTAAGCAATGCCTTTGCCTCCCCAGCGTGGCCAGCTGTTGATGAGGCCGTTTATGACATGGCCATGGGGAGGGAGACACGGTTCTGCCACCAGCGGCATAAGCAAACCTGCACTAGCATCCCAGCGGAAGGAGGACACCTCCTGCTGAAAACGGGGTGCGGAATGCTCCGAGGGGGTCCTTTCGCTGTGGAGTCGTTCGTCCACGTGTTTCGTCCTCCTGTCGATCGCTGGGTCTCGAAGTGTCGCGAACAAGGTCCCCAGGAGCGTGATCTAGAAGCACAATGTGATTTTTTACAACCGCCCAAGGTCTATCTGGGACTCACTAAATTCGCCGACGATCTTTTGAAAAAAACTGGTCCTAGGCCCGCGCTTTTCCCTGGACCTGGCTAGGTGGACTGTGCAGAAGAATGATGCGTTGCTTGACGCTGAGCTGGCGAAGATCGGCCTCAAACGTAACCCCAAGAAGCAAGAGGCTTTTTGTTTCGGCCCCGCCCTCAGCCAAGCGTAGAGTAGCTAGCATGTTGCTCAACATGGAGTGTAGCTGCGGAGAGGCCGTGAGATATCTGGGACCTCGGCTGACCTCCACCCAATCTTTTCAGAATGAACTTGGAAAACGGATCCAGGCCGCTAAGACGGCATATTTCAGACTTGGGCGTTTCGGCAGGCGCCTAACATTCCGTATACATGGAAACGCTGTGTTCTGTTATGTCATGTCGTTAACTCCGCCCTTTCGGCGGTTGAATGTTTCATTCCAAGCTCAGGCCAACTTCGCAAGCTGGAGCTCGCTGTGGCTGGCCTGTGCCGCAGAGCGATGAGGAAAAGCCAGCTGGGAAGATGCGCACAACGTTCGTTCGCTGTCATCCCAGCAGGTTCTGGAATACTGGAAAATCATCCCGCTCTGCGTCGAACTTAGAGTCCGACGGCTTAAATGGTTTCAAGGTATTTGCTCTTACCCCGAGTCCCACAGACTGCTGATAGCTGCGTGGTTTGGCGTTTTCTTCGGAGAGAATGTATTTGGCGAACAGGCTTCAATTAGACCCGATGCTAACCCGTGGGCTTTGAGAGTTCAGGCAGACATCGAGCAGCTTGTGCTCGTGTCTGAAGAGGCAGCTGACCTCTGGGCAGATTGTCAAGGTCGGTCAAACAATTGTTCGAGCCAGAATTCGCTGCGCGCTTCCGCCGAGTTGATATGAATATCCTCAGAGGAGCCGCCCTCAGTGTGCAGATCTCCCCAGGCTCCTTTGGACCCCAGCCTCCTGTAGATTCGTCGGTGTCCCCCGAGGCCGAGGAAGCTGGAGCCCTTCTCACCGAGCGCTTGCACACGTGCCCCTGGGAGGACAAATCTGGCCCCTGTGGAGCCACCTTTAGCTGTAGGCCTGGACTAGCAAACCATGTACGCATTGTACATAACAGTGTTAAACTATCGCATGCTCTCACTATAACGAATCAATGTATAGTATGTGAGGAAGTCTTCGGTGAGCGCCTCACGGCATGCAAACATCTGGAGGGGGCCCTACTGCATGGACGATGTCTTCGAAACAAAGCGTCGACGATAACAGAGCTCGTGGTCCCAGATGCGTTGGTCTGTAGAGTTTGTGGCTCAGGACATCACTGTCTTCGTGAATACAACCAACACGCTCGACTGCGTCTGCAGCATGCCCCTCCTCATAGATGTGGACACGGAGATGTTCGGCGAGGACTCGGCTCCACCATGGGCGGGAGTTCAACTGGCGCCGAAGCGGAAGGCCGAAGGTGCACCCGAAGGCGAGCAGCAAAGTCAGAAAGAGCTGAAGGGCAAGGGCAAGGGCGAGGACAGCCTCGTGACAAAGGTCGCCATGCTTTCCCTCGCCACCGCTCGCGAGCAGGCGCTGCTCTCGTCCGTGGTGCTGTCGACTTACCTCATCCCCGCGGAGTCGTACCTAGCCAAAGCAGGACTGGCCGCCAACAAGTTCTACGCGGACATGGTCAAGGCTCTCCACGACCGAAAGGCGGCGGGAGAGGATGTGGATCTGTCGACGCCAGGGCCGCCATTCATCACCGTGTTCTTCATGACGACCAGGGCGCTCATGAAAATGGCGCCAGAGGAGATCCAGCAGAAAGCCGAGGAGTACTTCAACAAGCACCTGAAGGAGAAGTCGCCGCAGTACATGGGCTCGATGATACGCCACTTCTCTGTGCGGGCGCCGCGCGGGCCAGGATCAAAGAAGATGGAGGGCAAGGTCAGGATGCAGTTCGCACTGGGGCCAAACCCGCTCAGCGCCGCAGTGAACGTGTTCCTAGAGGCGGCTTTGACGGACCTGAAGGCAACGCAGCTCGTCGGATCCGCTCCGAAGGGCCCACTGGAGAGGCAGATCACAAACATGCTGCAGCGTCGAGGCTGATGAGTGTGCCGGTGCCATTCAGAGACAGTGTGCGTTTTAGGGAGCTGCTCGAGAGAGGCCTGGTGACGCAGGCCGCGCCATCCAGCCACAATTTTTTAGTGACACTCTCGACTGAGAAGGGGAAGGGGGGGAGCCGTCGTCGTCGTGAGCGGGGTGACGGTGGGAAGGGCAAGCAATCCTGAGAGTGCTGCTAGTGCCAGCGGGCTCGCTGCGGGGCCTTCCCCGCCGTAGCGTTCCCCGCGGCCTAGCGGTTATGTGACCGCCGCAGGGTCACGATCCGAAGGAACTGAGAGGTTGGCGAGTTTCGCCGCACAGGGCTCGAACATTTTATGCTGTTGCAAGGTTGCTTCTTTGGATGCTGCTGCTTCAGCCTCAATATTGCAGGCACGCTGGACGGGCGTGCGGAAGACATCAGATTGGTGG
>CAUYUJ010005826.1:33513-43513 GCA_963575745.1 Prorocentrum cordatum
CTCCTCCTCCTCCTCCTCCTCCTCCTCTGGTCCGACAGGATGTCGCCTGGGCTGGCCTCCTCCGTGGGGGGCCGCGCGGTGCCGGCGAGCGATCTCCCGAGGGCAGCCAGGGTGGCCCTTCAGCCGAGGCCGGCGGCCGCCCGTCGGCCCTGGAGGAGGAGGAGGAGGAGGGAGGAGGAGGAGGAGGAGGAGGAGGAGGAGGAGGAGGAGGAGGAGGAGGGAGGAGGAGGAGGAGGAGGAGGGGGAGGAGGAGGAGGAGGAGGAGGAAGGCCAGAGTCGAGTACGGCTTGCTTCGAGTCGGGCCTGTCCCCCCACAGGCGAATTTTGGACGAAGAATCAAAAGTACCCCCAAAATACCTCCCAAATGCTCAAACATGGTCAAACAAATAGTCCCCAGACTATGTTTTGACTGTTTCTGAAGATTCCCCCTGTCGAGGGACAGGCCCGACTTGAGGCTTGCTCGACCATCCACTGACAGAAGTACGAAGACCAAGACGTTCATCTGCAACAGCAACTTTTTGTTATGTGTGTGTGTGCCGCCTTCTGCCGTCCTCCACAATAGAAAGAAGGTCAACCTCATCGATCCTTCTGAAAGCGAGGCCTTCACGGAGCGCCCTGCATGCGCGCACACCGCAAACGAGGTCGGCCCCCAAATGGGGGATGCGACAGGAAAACGAAGAAACATCAGACGCTGAGCAGACCCTGGTGCGGAAGACGATGGTGTGTGTGTGTGTGTGTGCTGGCCCAGCTGCCCATCCTCATCGGTGGGCGGGCGGCAGGCAGCGGCCTCGGCCTTCGCCCCTCGCGTCAAAAAGGCTCACACGACGAGGCGTTGCCACTGCCGGGCGTCCGAGAAGTGCGGCCCGCCCCAGCGGCCGCCAGAAGGCCATGCTGCCAGCGCGGGCGCAACAATCTTCGCCATCGACGGCAGGTACTCAGCAGACTCCCAGACTCCCACTCTGCTTGGCTTCGCCGTGTTGGACTCCCTTGACGGCATTCATTGACTTCGCCGTGTTTGCCCAGGCTCCCACCCCTGTCGGCGGACAGGCCTTGCCATTGGCATTCGCTTCTCGTGCCCCGGGCTAGGACGCCCACCCCTTGCGATCGATACCCACGATCATCCTCCTCTCCTCCTCCTCATCTTTTCCTCCTCCCCCCCTCCTCCTCCTCCTCCTCCTCCTCCTCCTCCTCCTCCTCCTCCTCCTCCCCCCCTCCCCCTTTCCCTCCTGCCGCGGCACAGCTGCGGCACCCAGTTCCGCTGGGATGCTGCCGCGCCCCCCGCCCGCGGCCTTCGCCACAGGGGGAGTTTGATCCATCTAGATCCATCTAGGGCTAGCGATCTGTAAGCCGCCTGCTGAAAGGGGCTGGTGGTCTCCCCCTCCACATCCTCTTCCTCCTCTTCACCCCAAAGCCCTCTTCCTGTCCCTCCTTCCCTACATTCCTTTCGCCGGTGGCTTCGGAGTCTGTCACAGACACAGCCATGTTCCTCGCCCCTCCTTCTCCTCCTCCTCCTGCTCCTCTACCTCCTTTTCCTCCTCCTCCTCCCAGCAATATTTCCCCTCCGTACCTCTTTTTCTCTCTCTCTCTCTGTCCTTTCCCATCCCCCTCTTGCTTATGTTCTTCGTGTTCTTCCCTCACTGCCCTCGTAGGTTTTTTTTTTGGGGGGGGGGGGGCGCTGCACAAGCTCAAGCAGTTAAGGGCTGAAACGTCTGTTGTCCTCTTCCTCTTCCGCCTCTTCCTGCTGCCCGCCCTCCTCATCCCTGCACCTCATCATTCCTCTTCCTCCCCACCTCCTCCTCCTCTTCCTCCTCCTCCTCCTCATCCTGCCAATCCTGCTCTTTCGAGTCCTCCGTTATCCTTCTCGCTCCTCCTCCTCCTCCTCGTCCTGCTTCAAGCTGGCGAAGCTATTTTTGCTCCTCCTCATCCTCCTCCCTTCAGAACTCTTCCCTTCCTTCCCATCCTCCTCTTCCTCCTCCTCCTCCTCCTCCTCCTCCTCCTCCTCCTCCTCCTCTCCATCCTCCTCCTCCTCCTGATCCTCCCAGCCTTCGCCTCCTCTCCCGACCTCCTCGCCTCTCGTCGTGTCTCCTCTTCCCCTCTCCCTCCCCCCCCTCCCCCTTTCCTCCCCCCTCCCCCCCCCCTCTCCCCCCCCACCTCCACCTCCTCACTGGGAATCCTCTTCGCCGCCGCAGTCCGCCTCTTCCTCTCCCTTCTCCCTCCCCCCCCTTCGCCGCCCCGCGCCCGCTCCTGTGCGCTCCTCGCCCTTCCCCCCCTGCTGCCCCCTCCGCCCCCCCCTCCTCCTCCTCCTCCTCCTCCTCCTCCTCCTCCTCCTCCTCCTACTTCCTGCCCCGCTGCTCCACCCCCTCCTCCCTCGTCTACTTCATTCGGACTCCTCTCCCCGGGAGGAGAACGAGGCGGAGGAATCATAATAGCTCCAGGCTGTTGTCTGATGGTGATGGTGATGGTGGTGATGATGAGGAGAGCGGGGAGGAGGAGGAGGAGGAGGAGGAGGAGGAGGAGGAGGAGGAGGAGGAGGAGGAGGAGGAGGAGGAGCAGGAGGACGAGCTGGAGGAGGACGAGGACGAGGAGGATGAGGAGGAGGAGGAAAAGGAGTAGGAAGACTATACACATCATGATGAGAGACTTGAGGGTTGGTAGACGGAACAGGAGGGGTCAATATATGGCTACTCATCATCTCCGCCTGGCATAGCATCTGGCCACACATCAGGGAAGGACCCTCACTGTGCAGTTTAATTGGTCTGGTGGCAGCTTTTCTTCAGGTCTTGCGACAGATGGCGATCTCAATGGGTACTGAGGAGCAGGAGATCGAGGAACTGCTAATTCAGGCCAACATGTACCCAAGCTGTCTTTCCTTTAGTGATTGCAGTCTTACGTAGCGACACCTGGGATTATGGTACAGCAGCTGGACGAACAACATATTGCAGCTCTGGTGGTGAGAGTTCTATAAGCTAAGCTGGTTCGAAACCCTCTGGGACAACGGTCACGGCGACGGCAAGACGATGAAACTGCCATGGGAATGCACTTGTTGCACGTCTCTCCAATGCGCTCTTTACTAGTCCGCTCAAGAACATTCAGAACGAACTTGCAGAGAAGGGTACACGATTTCGGCTCAACGACCTGGATAGCATGGCAAGCCGACCCATCACAGACTGTTCACGGAACGCACTGATCTCGAACATTGGCGGACGTGGCCTTTGTGGATGACATTGCGATACCCACAATTGACAGCCGAGTTGTTCACCATAAGATCACAATACATGCCGCGGAGATGAACTACGAACATGGGAAGACAGCGGCTATGACCTCAATTCATGGTGCAGATGCGTCTCAAGCCAAAGTACAGCGCTACGGCGGGGAAGGTTTCAGTATCGATGCCGACACTGGGTGCCAAATAACTCTCATCGTTCGCGCATGCAAACAACAACTTGGAGCCATGATCGCGCGCTATGGGTGCTTGGGGCCAGAACGAGCACGTCGCATCTGGCAACACGCAGAAAGCCCACCGCTGGACCATATGATCTTGCGACAAAGCGACCTCCAACCATAAAAAAACCAACTACAACCATTGACTTCCTTACAAACAACCAGCGTCAATACCAAACTGAGACATGGCCGCCAATGCCAGCAAATACCGCTCAACCGCTAATGCTACATGCGATGCGTGCGTGCAGCCAAGAATTTAGATCACCAGCAGGGCCACGTCCATTCCGACGAAGAACTAAGTAGCCAAGATGCCAAGGCTGACAGGGTTGAACCGAACGCCGTGATTAAGCAGCGTAATCTTCGATACTTCATTCATGTTCTGCTGCATGGCCCGCTTGCGCTCCAAGCCCTGATCGAATTTGCGTGTCCGGGTCCCGGGTCCTGGGGCAGTCTGATCCAACCGGACCTTGTTCTGGCCATGCGGCTCTACGTCCATCAAGGTTGGCCACGATTCGAGCCCAACCCAGAAGCTTCCGATCAGATTCGGGGGCGCGCAAACATGGCTTACTGATCCATGGATTTGGCGCGCGGTCGCCAAATCCATGGATCTGGGGAGGTGACCTCCCCAAAATGCGGCTGAAGGCGCCTCGCTCGGCGGCGGCAATCCGCGACTTCCTATGGAAACGGGACCCGTCGCTAATCCACGCCTCCATAATCCATGTATGCGATCGCTCAATCCAAGTAGCACATAACCTGGAGATTTGGCAGCGAAGTCTCCACAACGTCTTGCCTCCGCGCCCCCACCGCCTCCCAACTCTGTTTGCACGTGCTATTATTATTATTCTTATTATTATTATTATTATTATTACAATCATTATTATCATCATCATTATTATTATTAGTATCATTATTATCATTATCATTATTATTATTACCATTATTATTAGTAGTATTATTATTAGTATTATGATTATTACTATTATTATTATTATCATTATCATTATTATTATTAGTAGTAGTAGTAGTAGTAGTAGTAGTCGTAGTCGTAGGAGGAGGAGGAGGAGGCCACCTGAGCAGGATCATGCGCGGTGGAAACAGCAGCGCACATCAACCCAACCAGGATGAACAAGCGTCAGTTGCTTTGATCGATCGTCCACTGGCCAAGCGTGTTCGCACAACTCCAGCACGCGAGCGTTGCGCCCATGCCAGCCGAAGAAGAGTCTCAGACGAAGCTGTCGAATGCTCGAGTCAGGAAGACCATCCGCGCTCGGGGACACGCAGACGCGAACGCGCCGGCCCCTGTCAGTCGGCCGCCTGGCTGGAGGGCAGGCGGAAGGAACCGGACTGACCTCTTGCTGACCCCCCCCAGCTGGAACCGCCACCCCCCCCACCAGCCTCCTGCGCTCCCGAATCTTCCGCGGCCGATGTCTACCTCGTGCTATGCGTGTCGCCTGCCATGGAGTCGGGAGCTCGTGCCCAAGAGATGCTTCGGCGGCGAGCGAGGGGGGGAGGTGAGAAGGAGAAGGCCTTCCCAGAAGGCGGCGGGACATCTCAGCAGCCGTCGCGCCTTCTGAGAATCTTGGTGTGTCTTCGGGGACGGCTAGGAAAACTTCTCACGAGGCCCAGGGACTTCCGAGCCTTCTGGGAAGGCCTCCTCCCTCTCACTTCCCCCCCCCTGCTCGCCGCCGAATGCTGACGGCCTCACACGGACTTGGACCTAGGTTGCTCAGGGTCCGTCCAGAGGAGGAGGAGGAGGAGGAGGAGGAGGAGGAGGAGGAAGACTCAGATGTTGGGAGGGTCCAAGTGCGGGCAAGAAACAAGATGGCAAGTCTCGCCACGCATCCTAGGCCCACGGACGCCCAACTGACCGACCTTGCGCACAAAATCAGCGTTGCGAAGGCAGTTTGCCGCCTGGCCGCTCGGATTTTGCCGCTGTGGCCTCGTCTCGACCTCAGCGGGGTTGAGCTGGCCAGGACCCCTAAGGAAATCAAAGTGAAACCTGGCACGGAGTTTGAGCATGTGTGGGAGTGGTGCCGCTCCTATTGGCGTTGTGGTGTTTGCTTGCGCACGAAGCATCCCACTCCGTTAATTTTCGGTAGTTCAGGCAAGCCTGCATGTGAGGGTTGTTCTGGCGTTATTCCCGACACTTTATGGCAGGTCTCGGCTCTCGGACACAGGCTTTTATCCTCAGCCTGGGCGACCCCCCCCATTTTGTGCAGATCTGGTACTCGCAGTCAGCGGGTAAGATCATTCATACCAGTCTCTGCCGTTGGCGTGCCGGCATGGAAAATCCAGCGTCGGATGCAAATTCCCAGAGCTGAGCACCCTCTCGGCTGCTGTTGGAGGCGTTTTTGTTCCCAACCATCTTTGGTTGGGTATTCGTTTTGAACAGTACACTGTGGTCTCCGTCCTTCCTTCTGTCCTTTCCGCCTCCCTCCTGCCTCCTCTTGTCTTGCCTCGGGGGGGGGGCTGCGATCGGTGAAACTGTCGCCACTTCCGAGGGCTGCTGGGGGTCCAGCATAGTGACGTTCTTCGCAGATTCAAGGTAGACCTCGCCATCCCTGGGGGCTGCGATCTGTGAAACTGTCGCCGCTTTCGAGGCCTGCTGGGGGGTCCAGCATAGTGACGTCTTACGCAGATTCAAATTCGACCTCGCTATCCCTGGGGGGCTGCGATCTGTGAAACGGTCGCCACTTTCGAGGCCTGCTGGGGGGGTCCAGCTTAATGACGTGCTACGCAAATTCAAGCTAGACCTCGCCATCCCTGGGGGGCTGCGATCTGTGAAACTGTCGCCACTTTCGAGGCCTGCTGGGGGGTCCAGCGTAGTGACGTCCTACGCAGATTCAAAGTAGACCTCGCCGTCTCTGGGGGGGCTGGGATATGTGAAACTCTCGCCGCTTTCGAGGCCTGCTGGGGGGTCCAGCATAATGACTTCACGTCCTACGCAGATTCCAAATAGACCTCGCTATCCCTAGGGGGCTGCGATATGTGAAACTGTCGCCGCTTTCGAGGCCTGCTGGGGGGTCCAGAATAGTGACATCTTATGCATATTCGAATTAGACCTCGCTATCCCTGGGGGGCTGCGATCTGTGAAACGGTCGCCACTTTCGAAGACTGCTAGGGGGTCCAGCATAGTGACGTCCTACGCAGATTCAAATTAGACCTCGCCATCCCTTAGGGGCTGCGATCTGTGAAACTGTCGCCGCTTTCGAGGCCTGCTGGGGGGTCCAGCATAGTGGCGTCTTACGCATATTCAGATTTGACCTCGCTATCCCTGCGGGGCTGCGATCTGTGAAACGGTCGCCACTTTCGAAGACTGCTAGGGGGTCCATCATAGTGACGTCCTACGCAAATTCAAATTAGACCTCGCCATCCCTTAGAGGCTGCGATCTGTGAAACTGTCGCCACTGTCGAGGCCTGCTGGGGGGTCCAGCATAGTGACGTCTTACGCAGATCCAAATTTGACCTCGCTATCCCTGCGGGGCTGCGATCTGTGAAACGGTCGCCACTTTCGAAGACTGCTAGGGGGTCCAGCATAGTGACGTCCTACGCAAATTCAAATTAGACCTCGCCATCCCTTAGGGGCTGCGATCTGTGAAACTCTCGCCACTTTCGAGGCCTGCTGGGGGGTCCAGCATAATGACGTGCTAAGCAAATTCAAAGTAGACCTCGTCATCCCCAGGGGGCTGCGATCTGTGAAACTGTCGCCACTTTCGAGGCCTGCTGGGGGTCCAGCATAGTGACGTCTTACGCAGATTCAAAGTAGACCTCGCGGTCTCTGGGCGGCTGCGATCTATGCAACTGTCGCCGCTTCCGAGGCCTGCTGGGGGGTCCAGCATAATGACTTCACGTCTTACGCAGATTCAAATTCGACCTCGCCATCACTGGGGGGCTGCGATCTGTGAAACTGTCGCCACCCTCGAGGGTTACTGGGGGGTCCAGCATCGCGACGTCTTACGCAGATTCGAATTATACCTCGCCATCCCTGGGGGGCTGCGATCTGTGAAACTGTCGCCACTGTCGAGGCCTGCTGGGGGTCCAGCATGGTGACGTCCTACGCAGATTCAAAGTAGACCTCGCCATCCCTGGGGGGCTGCGATCTGTGAAACTATCGTCGCTGTCGAGGCCTGCTGGGGGGTCCAGAATAGTGACATCTTACGCATATTCGAATTATACCTCGCTATCCCTGGGGGGCTGCGATCTGTGAAACTGTCGCCACTTTCGAGGCCTGCTGGGGGGTCCAGCATAGTGACGTCCTGCGCAGATTCGAATTAGACCTCGCCATCCCTGGGGGGCTGCGATCTGTGAAACTGTCGCCACTTTCGAGGCCTGCTGAGGGGTCCAGCATAGTGACGTCCTGCGCAGATTCAAGGTAGACCTCGCCGTCTCTGGGGGGCTGCGATCTGTGAAACTGTCGCCACTTTCGAGGCCTGCTGGGGGGTCCAGCATAGTGACGTCCTGCGCAGATCCAAACTGGACCTCGCCATCCCTGGGGGGCTGCGATCTGTGAAACGGTCGCCGCTGTCAAGGCCTGCTGGGAGGTCCCTCATCATGACGTCCTACGCCACGTGCAACCCGGACCACGCCATCCCTGGGGGGCCGCGAAAATCTCGGAAGGCAAAGAGAGAAAACACGGAGCTGAGCCGAGCCCGGCCTGCCCCCCGCCTCCGGCGGCAGACGACGGCGGCTGCCCTCCGGGCCCGCAGAGCAGCGGCGCGCGGGCCCCGCGGCGCGCCGATCCCACAGCGCACCTCGCGCCGAGCGCCGCCTGGCGCCGCCGGGGCGATTGCGCGGCGCACCTCGCGAAGAGGTTCGAGGGCGGGCCCGTCGACCCGATCGCCGGGGGGCGGGCGCCGCGCGCCACGAGGCGAGGCCAGGCGCTGTTCTTCGCGAAGGTCGCAGAGGCCCGCGGCAGAGTTTCGGGGCGGCGAGGACGCGAAGGAGCCCTGGGCGCACCGACAGACCTGGCAGGTGTTGCTGAGGGGCCAGGGCGTTTCTGGCATGTCGGCCATCGCCCAGGAGATCGCGCCGCCCGTCATGGTCTTCCTGTCCGGGCATTCCGCCGCGCAGATCGTCTGGGCCAAGTGGTCTCAGTGCGAGAACATCTCCGCAGAGCACCACGGGCGACCGCGTGCCACAAGGCGGCGCAGATGGGCATCGGGTAGCACCGCAACCTGAACCTGATGCCCGCGGCTGACGCCGCGACCCGGCTGAAGAAGATCTGGGGCGACCTGTGCCTCTTCGCCATCGAGGAGGTCAGCATGGCGTCGGCGAACCTCTTCGACATGCTGGCCTACCGGCCTACCGCGCTTTCCCCGCCAGGCGGCATCGGGGCGATCTGCAGGGGGCGAACTGCCTCGCGCCCTCCTGCGCCATCGGACGCGTCCCCAACGTTATCTACCTGGGGGACTTCCTGCACCCCCAGACCCCCGACGTCGTGATTTTTTCGCGACGTCGACCCCCAGAAGTCTGGACCCTTTCCCCTGGACCGGTTTTTCATCCCGAATCGTTTTTTGACGCTCCCGAGGCCTGGGGAAGGCTCCCGGAGGCCGAAAATAGCCAAAAACCTCCCGTCGTGATTTTTTCACGACGCGAGGGGGTCTGGGGCTGAAGCCTACAGGTTCTGGGATCTCTCTGACGTCCGACCTGCAGCGGTTGGCGGCCGGCGACGGCGGGGGGGAAGGGCCGCTGCTCGTGGGCCCAGGATTGCCTCCCTCCTCCCTCCTCCCTCCTCCTCCTCCCTCCTCCTCCTCCTCCTCCTCCTCCTCCTCCTCCTCCTCCTCCTCCTCCTCCTCCCCCTCCTTCTGATGTCCGACCTGCAGCGGTTGGCGGCCGGCGACGGCGGGGGAGGGAAAAAGGGCCGCCCGCCGAGCGCCCGAGGGCCAGGACATTCTTCTGCAGCACGCCTGCGCGCCTCGAGCTCCAGGCCGCGAACCGCTTCAAGGGGGCCGACCTCGCCGAACTCCCCAGACCTCCTGGCGTCGTGAAAAAATCACGAAGGGAGGTTTTTCGCTATCTTCGGCCTCCGGGGGCCCTTCCCGGGCCTCGGGGCCGTCAAAAAACGACTCGGGATGAGAAGCTGGTCCTGGGGAAGGGGTCCAGACCGCTGGGGGTCGACGTTGTGAAAAAATCACGACGTCGGGGGTCTGGGAAGAGAGGCAAGGTCCTGGAACATATCGCAGGGACCAGGCACCGCATCCAGGTGAGGGAGAAGGACCCGCGCCTTCGCGAGGGGCGGCTTCAGACGGGGCACAGGATCGCCTGGTTCTGGGACGCCGTAGCTCGATGGATGGTCATGCGAGCGACGAGAGATGCCGCGCCCCTCGACCAGTTGCTCTACCTCGTCCAAGACGCCGACTCGTCCTCGCCCGCGCTGCCCGCAGACATGGCCACGAAGCTCGTGAACCAGGTCAACCCGAGCGTGGCGGGCGGCGCGCGCGGGATGCTGCCCCTGCGCGCCGGCATGCGGGTCCGCTCGCTGGAACACCTGGACCTGGACAAGGGCCTCGTCAAGGGCGCCGATGGCGCGGTCGTGGGCGCAGCTATCGACCCCCTGGAC
>CAUYUJ010005826.1:51013-58222 GCA_963575745.1 Prorocentrum cordatum
GGAGGAGGAGGAGGAGGAGGAGGGAAGAGGAGGAGGAGGAGGAGGAGGAGGGGATGGGTGGAAGGGGGGGGAGGGGGAGGGGGCGGGGGAGGAGGAGGAGGAGGAGGATGAGGAGGAGAGGAGGAGGAAGGAGGAGGAGGAGGAGGAACAGGAAGAGGAGTACGGAGAGGAGGAGGAGGAGGAGGAGGAGGAGGAGAGGGAGCGGGGAGTTGGGGGAGGAGGAGTGGGGAGGGAGGCAGGAGGTGGAAGAGGGCAGCAGGGGGATGGGGGAGGAAGGAGGGGGAGGAGGAGGAGAGGAGGAGGAGGAGGAAGAGGAGGAGGAGGAGGAGATGGAGGAGGAGGAGAGGAGGTTATTTGAAACGGAGGAGAACAAGGCAGGAGGGGAAGCGGATGAGGAGGGAAAGAGGAGGAGGGGAGGTGAGGGGGAGGGAGAAGAGGTGGAGAGGAAGATGGGGAGGGGGGAGAGGGGGAGGGGGAGGGGGGAGGAGGAGCGAGGATGAGGATGATGATGATGATGATGATGATGAGGAGGAGGAGGGGGAGGAGAAGTGGGAGGAGGAGGAGGAGGAGGAGGAGAGGAGGCGGATGAGGAAGAGGAGGATGAGAATGAGGAAGATGAGGAGAAGGAAGAGGAGGAGGAAACGGAGGATGGGGAGTAGAATGAGGAGGAGGGGGAGGAGGAAACGAAGCAGAGTGAAAAGGATGATGCTGATGCTGCGGCTGATGCTGATGAGGCTGATGATGCTGACGATGATGCTGATGATGATGACGATGACGATGACGATGACGATGATGATGATGATGATGATGATGACGATGCTGATGCTGATGCTGATGATGCTGATGCTGATGCTGATGTCGATGCTGCTGCTGCTGCTGCTGCTGCTGGTGATGAGGCTGCGGACGATAATGATGATGAGGAGGAGGCGGAGGGGGGGGGATGAGGAGGAGGAGGAGGAGGAGGAGGAGGATTCTCCCGCTCGCGCGCTAGCGAGCTGTCTCCGAGCGCGGCCGCGGCTCGCGCGCGCGGGGCGGCCCAAAATGGGCAGGCCCGCCCCGCGCGCTCGTGCCGGGGCGCCGCGCGTCAGGCGGGGGAGACCGCCTGCTCGCCGACGACGGCGAGGCAGCGCCCATCAGCCTTAGATTGGGAGAGGAGGGAGGGGGGCAGAGAAGCTGCGGAGACAGCAGGAGCTTGCTCACAGAGGATAGAAGAGGCATTCTCCCGCTCGCGCGCTAGCGAGCTGTCTCCGAGCGCGGCCGCGGCTCGCGCGCGCGGGGCGGCCCAAAATGGGCAGGCCCGTCCCGCGCGCTCGTGCCGGGGCGCCGCGCGTCAGGCGGGGGAGACCGCCTGCTCGCCGACGACGGCGAGGCAGCCATACCCGTGCTCAAGGACCTTGCGTAGTGACAAGGTTTCGGCGGGCGGCCGCAAGTAGGGCAGGCCAAGCGGCGGGGCCGACTTGGAGAAATGAAGCGACAAGGCGGTCGCTGGCGGTGGCGAAGAACAGGATCCGCGCCCGTGCGGGCTCGGGCAGCGCAGCAAGTACTGTGGAAGCGGCGGCGGCTTGCAGGTAGCGCTCAGCACTGGAAGCCTGACGCCAACGCCCCCGCCAGAAGACGCGAGGGACGTCTTCCGTAGCGATAGAGAAGTCTGTTGCGCCAGAGCCCCGCAGACATGCGGGCGTCAGGTTGAGCCCCTGACCCGCTTTGGCAAGAGGGACGCCCAGGGCCGAAAGCAAATGATTCCACCGAGTACGGAAGCCGCTCGCACCGAAAGGGGCGAGAGGATCGGTGGAAGCCAACCGCCCAAACACTTGATTCAGAATCTTCACCGTGCCCCGATCGGGGCAGCGAGCATGCTGCGTCGGGTACGTTCTCCTGGTCTTTGGAACAAGAATCGAAAGAAAAGCATCCCCTTCAACTTCGAGGCGGTCGCAAGGAAGCGACAAGTCACAGCGGCGTGACGCCAGTAGCTCGCCAGGCCTGAGGAACATCGTAAAGCCCATGAGCAGCAAGGCCGCCATCACAGGCCAGTCCCAGGCGAAACAGAGACCGACCATAGCGCGCAGCAGAGCGCGTGGTAAGGGCGGGCGGAGCTTTGGCGGCTCCGCGAGCTTCCATTGTTTCGCTACGTCCCAAGCTTCTGTTAGAAAGGCCTTCCAATGCGGATGAGCGCTCTTGATTCCCAAGATGGCATGAACCAGAATATAATGAGGGAAACCTGCATCATGAAGCCACACGCCGAAGGTCGCGAGGAAGCGGGCGAGAAGTATCCCGCTACGGTAAAGAGTGGCGGGCGGCACGCCAGTGTGTTCTGCTAACCACAGTTCGAACGCATCAATCGATCTCGAGCGACGATCGAGATACGCGGAGGTGAGGTGAGATTCGCGCACGAAGGGAGTGCGCGGAGGGCGAGCGGGCGCAGAAGGCGCAGCCCGACTAAGCCCTTGGCCTGCGGTCGGCGCCGCGGCTCCCAGAGAGATGCAGAGGCCGCAGACGCACCACAGGATGAGCGCAGGGCGGCCAGGGCTGGGAGAGCTGATCAGCGCGGCGGCCCTCCTGCTCCTGGACGCGTAGAAGGGCGGAACGAGGGTGTCCCGCCCGTCGGTCTCGAACCCCGACGCCTCCGCCAGCATCGCCCGCGCCGAGGTGTAGGATCCGCCCATGTTACGGTGAGCACGGCGAGCCCCTGCTTCGATCTCGGCGGGCAGAGCGTCCCCTCCCTCGAGGGTCGCCCAGTCAAAGGGCGGGCGCGGCTCGGCGCGCGCAGCTGCGGCCGATTCGGCGAGCTCGGACCGAGCTGCCGAGGACGTGAGGCCCGAATGATGTGGAACGGGCACCACCTCCGCGAACGCGTCGAGGATCTCGGACGGAGGGGAATGAGATCCCCACAGCGCTGCTGGGATGGCGCCGTGTCCGTCCTGCACGTGGTACAGAAGGTCGAAAAGGCAGGCCAACTTGCCCGCGCGCCTCCTGTGCTCGATCTTTGAGCCGAGCCCGATGCCACGGATGGCACCCGCCCCCATGGCTTGGAGGTCAGCGCCCGCGGGGATAGCCTCGGGCTCGACGGCGGCCACGTAAGGATGCAACCACGAGGCTTCGTCGATCGGCTCGGCGCCGCCTGTCTGAAACAGGCGCTTATAGGCGTGCAATGCCTGCAGGAGGCAGTGCAGGTCATCTCTGCCTTCGGGCTCGGCGGCCCCTGCGGGTGCGAAAGACCTCAGCCACGACGCCGCGCTCTGGAAGGCAGCTTGCCAGGCGGGTCCCCACCTCACCCCTGTGACCTTCTCACCGCCGAGGTTGAGACGCCACGCTAGGGCGGTGGCGGCCCCTGGAGGCAAGGGCTGCTCAACGGCCGCGGAGGCCGTGCGCCGCGCTGCGAAGGCTGCAGCCGCGGCGCTCCCAGCGTCGCCGCTGTGGGAGCCGCTGGGATGCAGCTCGTGCCCTGAATCTCGGCCAGGCGCGGGGCCGCTCGAAGACCCCCTGTTCTCGGCGGCACGCCCTCCGCCCTGCGGGGCCGCAACAGCATCGCTGGAGGAGCGCGTGCCTACCGAAGACGGAGGGGCCTGAGCAGCGGAGTCCGCGCGGGAGCTGCCTGCGTGGGCGTCGCCCGAGCTCGCAGCATGGCGGGACGTGGCTGGCCGCTGCGCAGTAGCGGGGCTCGGGCGCCGCTTCGGAGCGATTCGAGGGGAGCGCACCTCGCGTCGCCGAGGCGACGTCGCCTGACGCGAAGGCGCGCGAGAGGAGCCGCGCGCGACGGCCCGACTAAGCCCCTGGCCCGCGGTCGACGCGTGGGATCGCGACGCCGCACGCCCACCAGAGTGGTGAGGGGGCGGCGGCGGCGGCGGGGGCACGGGCCGCGGAGTCTCGGAGCCTAGACGCGTGCCGCGGCCCCGAGAGCGACTGCGAGCCGAGGCCCGAGCGGCGGGCGGAGAGGCCCCCGAGCGGCGAGGGAAAGCCGCCTGCAGGCGGCGGAGGACTTCGGGGTTCAGGCCCGCCACGACGCGCTCGAGGTCCATCGAGGAGTCTGCGAGGGCACTCAGCACGACGTCCTCGAGCTCCGTCGGAGAGTCCTCGTCGCACGCGGGCTCCGCTCTCGAGCGGCTGCGAACGCTCGCGGGCGGGGACCCGTCAGGAGTGTGCGGGCCCTCCGATGCCTCCCCTGCAGGCGGCTCCGACGGCTCCTCGGGCGAGATCGGGCCGTCGACGGGAGGCGACGAGCAGCCCCCCGAGGGAGAGGTGCGGTCGGTCCCGTACGGGTTTGGAGACCGCGTACGGCTGCGGGCAGGGCTGCGGCTCCGCGGTGGGGGAGCCCACTCCCGCGGCGGAGCTGGGGCGTGCCGCGCCTGCCCAGCGGCGCGCATTGGCAGTGCGACGCGCCCTGCGGCCAGGCGCCGTGGCGGCCCCCCCTCAGGGGCGGGGAGCGCCGCCATCGAAGCCCGCCGCTGCTTGGCGGCGCGCCTGGTACGCGCGGCGCCCGTGCGCGAGGCGGAGTGCGGCGCGTGACCACCGCGGTTGGGCTGGTCCTCGACCGCTTCATCCCGCGGGCCCAGGCGGGCGCGGACCGCGCGCCGCTCACGACGGCTGAAGCTGGACGCAGGGTCGTCGGTGGGCCTTGCCAAGGCGCGCGGGTCCTCAGCCTCCACCTCGGCCAAGGAGCGGCCAGTGGACGACGCGGGTGCGTCCCCAGCACGAGCGGCACGTTCTGCAATGGCGAGGCCCGTCGAGACCTCAGCGTTGTGCAGGACGGCGCGCAAGGTTTTGCGCCAATCCCGACCCAGCTGGACGGGAGCAGTGCGCGGCAAGCCCGCGGCCTCTCGACTGGCGGCCTCGCGCACGCGTCGGAAGTAGGCGCGATCGGCCATCCCTTCCGCGAGCTCGGCACGAGCGACGGCACGCTCTCCTTCGCCGCGTGCAGGAGCCTGCACCGTGCGCCTGTGGCGTCGGCACGCGCGGTGCGGAGTGCGTCGAGCTCCACGCGGCCGCGCGACACGGCGGAGACGAGGGTGGCATCCGACTCAGCCGCCCGCGTCGCGAGGGCAGACGAAACCCCGCCCCTCGGGAGAGGCGCGCCCGAGGCGGGGAGGGCAGCCCGAGGGGCCAGCTCGGCGCTCGCAAGGGCTACCCGCGAGGAGACCGCCTCTTCGAGTGCCTGAAGGGCCATGGTCGACCCTGGAGCCAGCTTGCCCTTGCGGGCGCCCTTTCCTGCCGCCTTGGCCCGGGCGTAGGCGCGGGCGGCAGGACCGTCGCCGCCCGTGCTAGGAACATCGGGCGGCGCGGCGGCCTGCGAGACGGCCTGGAGCAACACTGACTTGACGTCACAGAGCTGCTTCCACTTCAGCGCGCGGGCTGCTCGCTCGTCGGCGCCCAGGTGCGCGGGAGTCCTGTCTGGATGGTAGACTAGGGACTGGCGCCTGAAGGCGGCCTCAATGGTGCCGCGCGAGGCCCCGTCCACTACGCCAAGCAGTTGGCGAGAGGCGCTCACCCTGGCCGCTCGCTGGAAGGTGCGGGGGGTAGCTGCAGAGGCCCCCTTTGGCGCTTCCCGCGAGCCGACGCGCGACGAGCCCACCCCGATAGCAGGCGGAGGGGCCGCCGCGGCATTGGAGCGGAGGGCCAGTGGCGGAGCACGCTTGGCGGCCTGGGGAGCCGATCCTGCGCTGGCGGCGCCAGGGTCGGGGCCGGGCGAGCCGCCCTCCGCGGAGGCAGACGCTTTTGGCGTGGCGTCTGCCGAGGACGCGAGAGGCCGTTGGCTGTCAGCGAAGAGCGCGTTGCGAGGCCCGCGACGCTCTCCGCTGGCGAGAGCAGCTTCAATGCTGCTCTCGGCGGCGCCCGAGGGGTCAGGTGCCTCCCCCTGGGCGCCGTCGCTGGCGGCGTCAGCGGTCATCCCCGCGCCCTCCGAGGGCCGAGGGGGGGGGGGGCGGCCGCCCAGCGGTGGCTGAGCAGCCCCTCGGGGCCTCGAGCCACAAGCTGCGCAACAAATCGGCCCCAGAGACAAGTAGGGAATGACGAACGGGAGTCGGCGTACGCAATGCAATCAAAGCGAGTAAATTCTCCTCTCTCTGCTTCAATTAACCAGGCGGGAGGGTCACGGGACGGGGGCCTCACCGCACGGTTCCGCGTGGGGTCGTCGGCCCTGTGCACGTCCGTAGGCACGTACATGCCTCCCATATATAAACATCCTCCTATCACATAGGGCAAAGTGGTCGAAAGAACGTGAGATAGACCAGGAGAGCTACTGCGCCCGTGAGCGGTCGCGCCCAAAGCCACTTTTGAATCCAAGAGAACGGGGATACGAGAGTCAGGGAGGCGAATGCAGCAGTACTTGCACAAGCTCTTATACACCGTTGTCTCAAGGATATTGATGTGACGGGGCATGCGAAACTCCCATTTGTACGCGAGCCGAAAGCGCAGCGCCTCTGATAGCTCGGTGACCCAACGCGGCGCGACGGGGGGCTCAATAGACGGGAGCCCCAGGTCGCGATGCAGTTGGGTGAGCTCAGGGCCCAGAGGCACGCCGCGGCTGAGTACGGCGAGGAGGCTCCGATTGTGCAGGATCGTGTGCCACCCCCCGTGCTCCGATCTGCGCCACAGCTCGGCGGAGAGCTGCGGGCTGATAGGAGCGCGGACAACGCCCCCCCAGCCGAGAGACGCGTCCGTACCGAACACCTCGGGGCAAGGCTGCGCCCGAAGGTCGGTTATAGCCGTAAAGGCTAAAAAGGTGCAAGCCAAAAGCTCGTCGCGAACAGAAGGAGGCAAGTCGTATTCAATGCCCTCCTCGGTCGCCAGACGCGACAGGAAGTTGTAGACGTGCGTGAAAATGGCGAGCATCGGACGGCGATAGAGGAACACCTGGGCCCAGCAGCCCACAAGAGAGGCTAACAGGGAGCGCGTGGTGATGCCGAGGTAGATTTGGATCAGGGTCAGCCTGCACAAGGCCACCGTCCGCACTAAGGGAGCGCAGACGATGCCTATGCGCCCTTCCACCTCGGCGCCCACCACCACCTTGTGCGTTTCGCCGCGCGCGCGCTTGCCGGGATGCTGAATCAGGCCCACGCGCGGGTAGCCTGCATCGCAGGCGGCGAAGACCTCACGATCACGACGACAGGGGTCGTCGGGGCGAGGAGCGGAGCCATGCCACGAGAGCTTCTGAAAACCTGTCTGGTCATCAATATTCAGCATCTCGACAAACGGGCCCCGCGGGAAGGGCGAGCG
>CAUYUJ010005827.1:0-40000 GCA_963575745.1 Prorocentrum cordatum
ACGAGGACACAGAGCCGCTCTGGTGCGTGCGTTGTTGAAGGGGCCCTGGGACACACAAATAAATACACACAAATAAAAATCTCCCCCAAATTTTCCTATATTTTCTGGGTTTTGTCTTCCCCCCCACTTCCGATATGTTCCAATATTTTCTTGGAAATCGACGATTCATTGTGTCTGTGTGTTTTTTCCCCTCCTGAGTTGTGCAATTTTGTGGAACTGCTTGTGTGTTTTTGCGCGGCAGGCTCGTGCGCCCACGACGGAAGCAGACGCAGGGCAGCGGCTCGATCGGGGCATCGGACAGCAGGCGCAGCGAAGTGCACCGAGGAGCTTCGAATGAAAGTCGTCCGGCTGCAACGAACCGTGCCGCCGGACTTCATATTTCTACCATGAAGATAAGAAAAAGCTCACGCGCCGCCTCGTGCGGCCTCTACAACAGAACTTAAAGCAGCAGCCGCAGCAGCAGCAGCAGCAGCAGCAGCAGCAAGTCGGGCATGTCCTCCTACAGGCGGATTGTCGAAGAGAATACAAAATGCCATTTACAAAATGCTCACACGTGATCAAAAAAATACTCGCAAGATCGTCCCCTGACTATCTTTTCACTATGTTTGACTGCTCCTCCTGCGGGACGCGCCCGACTGGACAGCAGCAGCGACAGCTCGCCACGGGCGGTGGGCGCCGCCTTGGCGGCCTGGCCACCAGCAGCCTCCGCCGAACCCGCCGGCGCCTCCGCCTGCGGGACTCGGGCCGGGCGGAAGGAGGGGATAGCAAAGGGGGGGGTGAGAGTCAGCGCGCGTGGCTGATTCTCCCGGCGCCTCCCGGCACCGGGAGGCGCCCACGCATCGAGGAGTGGGCCCGGCGGCGGGGCCGAAACCAGCTGCATGCAGCAGGTTTCGTAACCCCCCCTTTCCCTCATCCTTCAGTCGGGCCTGTCCCCTACAGGGGGATTCTCGACGAAAAACAATACATACCCCGAAAATACTCCAAAGAGGTCAAAAAACACTAAAAAAATAGTCCCCAGACTTTTTTGGGACTACTTTTGGCCTATTTTTGGGGTATTGTTCATTTCTCGTGGAAAATCCCCCTGTAGGGGGACACGCCCGACATTACTCTTTCCCTTTGGACGCCCGAAACGAGTACGGAAAAGATGGGTACAATGCCCAACAACACATGTTGCCCCAAACCAACAGCGGCCGCGGTTGGGCAGGCGGCCTTCTGTCTCAAATGGACACGGGCCGCGGCGGCGCGGACAGCGAGTCCTGTTCGGAATGAACAGGAACCGCTGTTGAGCATTGTGCCCCTTCTTTCCGTACCCATCTCGGTCGTGCAGATTCCCTGCCCCCCCCTCTCGCTCGGCCCGCGGCACGGCGCGGCGCCCGCGCGGGGCGGAGGCCCGCGGCGCACCTCCGGGCCGGCCGGCCCCCGGCCGCGCTGCCGCGCGGGGCGGGCGCGCCCCGGCGGCCCTCGGCGCACCGGCGGCCCGCGGGGCCCTCGGGGCCCGGCGGCCCCCGGGGTGTGAAGGGGCCCTGGGACACACAAATGAAAAATATTCCCCATAGTTTCCCATCTGTTCTGGGTTCTTGGCTTCCCACCCCCACTTCCCACAGTTTCCCCTATTTTCCTGGGAATCGACGAGGAATTGTGTCTGTGTGTTTCTTCCCCTCCTGAGGGTGGCTGCGCTGACGCGGCGGGCTCGCGCCGTGGCGATGCCGCCGCTGATTTCTGGAGAGGAAAGAACAACTACAGGGAGGATTTTGGACGAAAAATTCAGCGAAACATTAAAATGAACAAAGAATACCCGTAAAGGGGGCCCCAGGACGGGGGAGGGAATATGCAAGATCTTCTTACCCAGGAAGAGGGGTGGGAAAAATCATAAATATTCAAAAAAATACCCTTAAAGGGGCCCCCAGGAAGGGGGGTGGGAATATGCAAGATAGTCTTAACCCAGGAAGAGGGGTGGGAAAAGTAAAAAAATACAAAAAAATACCCTTAAAGGGGCCACCGGGAAGAGGGGCAATTAAAAATATGCTTAAGTCGGGCCTGTCCCCCTACAGGGGGGACTTTGGACGAAAAATGAAAAATAGGCAAGAAAAAACCCTAAGTACTCACAATGGGGAAAAAAGCTGCCCCAGACTATTTTTTACTATGTTTGAATATTCCCCCTGTAGAGGGACAGGCCCGACTTAAAACTATGCACATGCACCGATTCTGGCCAGGCCCGTCCTGGGCCCGGGATCGGCGCGTACGCCCTCCTACCTTGGCCAGGAAGGCAGATGCACCGATCCTGGGTCAAGGATGGGCCTTGCCAGGATCGGTGCATGGGCATAGTTCTCTTCCCCCTGATTTCTGGCACCACGTGGACTGGCATCGCGTAGATGGCGATCGGCGGATTCTCGATCGCCAGATCGATCCACGTCAGTCGATTCTGGGCCGCTGGAGGTGTTCAGCCCTGACCGCCCGCGGCGGGCTCGCCGCTGAGTCGACACACCTCTCGAACCTGCCGCAAGCCAGGACACTGACACACCGAACAAAAACAAAAAACTGCGGCCGTGAGACGCGACAGCTCCCCGAGCTCTCCTGGTGGATCTCGCGCAGATAATAGGGGGCCACATGCGAACCCTACCCCTACCCCCCACGATTTCTGAGGGGCAGGGTCGGGTTCACTTCGCTCGGGAGCTCCCGAGCGAAGTGAACCCCACCCTCCCCCTTCGAAATCGTGGGGGGTAGGGGTAGTATTCGCATGTGCCCCCCTAGATAAGCGTTTCGTTGTTCATTCTGGGCTTCGAAGTTTGGCCGCGAGAGGTGGGGAAGGGGGGATCTGGGTCTGGGCCGGTGCTTAGCCGATCTGCTTCCACCAGTCGCGCCAGCATACTTGAAGGGGCCCCAGGACACACAAATAAATATACACAAATAAAAATATTCCCTATATTTCCCCATATTTTCTGGGTTTCTGTCTTCCCCCCCACTTCCCATATTTTCCCATATTTCTTGGGAATCGACGATTAATTGTGTCTGTGTTTTTCCCTCTCCTGAGAGAACCCCGGCGGTGGGCTCTTCAAGAGCCGGCGACACGCAAGGAGCGGCCCCCAGAAAAGGGTGGCATCCGGCGCGCGGCTTCGGGCGGCCGCGGAGGCGTGCCAGATGCAAACGAGCAGGCCGGTGCCCTGGGCCCGCACCAAAGGTCGCTCCGACGACTGGGACACAGAAGGACATTCATTCATTCGCTGGAGCGTTGTGGCAGCCATAGTTCTCGCGGCAATCGGCAATCCACCACCGTGCCTGCACGGAGTGGGCGTGTTAGAATGCGTTGTGTTGTGTTGTTGGAGGGTCTGTAGGGTTTTAAAGGACCCCCCCTCCTCGCACGCACCACTAAAAAAATCCCTTCTGAAATTGTTATCTGGCGGTCTGTTCGACCTCCAGACTGCCAAGATGGCCTCCAGGACGGTTTCCTAAAGAGTCAAGACGACAACAAAACGGTTCAAGATGGCCCAAGATGATTAGCTCAAGAGCCTCTCAAGAGAGCCTGAAGACGGCTCAGGATAGCCCAAGAAGGGCCTCAATGCGGCACACGAGGTTCCCAAGATAGCCTAAAAGAGCTCCAAGAAGCCTTCCTGGAGAGCCCGAAGGAGCCAAAACCATTGATTTTGCCGAGGTGTTTGAAGGACCATTAGGTTCTCGCCTGTTCGGGTTCGACCACCCAAGACGGCCCAAGACGGTCCAAGAGGCCACCGAGAGGCTTCCAAGATAGCTCCAAGGCAGCCCAAGAGGCCCCAGGGCCCCAAGTCGGCCCAAGAGGACCCACAGATCGCTCAAGGGGCCCCCAGAGAGGGACCCGAAACGGCCTGGAAGCGCTCCAAGAACCAACCATGCGGCCCAGAGAGGCCTCCTGGGCTGTCTTGGGCGATCGGAAGCCCAAACATGCCAGAACCTCAATCTCCTTCAGAAACCTAAGGGAAATCCATGGTGTGTTGTCGGGAGCGGCCAAGAGGGGGGTGTCCACGAGGGGGGGGTGCTAATCATGACCGGCGGCATGTGCGCGGCCCAGCGGGGGGGCCAGGGACGTAATGAAGCAAGAAGAGGCGCCATGAGATCTGGGGAGACATCATGGCCCACGCCATGATATCCACGCCCCCCTAGTCATCACCCCCCTCTTTTCCGCCCCCGATGTTGGCCACATCGGACTCTCCTGGAGAGCCTCCCCAGGCCACAGGAGCTCTCAGGCGGGGTGGGGCACGCCTCGGCGGGGGTGCGCTCCGATCGCCCTACTGCGCGCGCGAGCACTCTCATGCGGCGGGGGGCCAGGCGGCCGACCCCCCCCTGCGCACGATCGCTATCGTCACCCAGGGGGGAGGGGAGGGGTGGCCCAGATTACGACCCTTACGCGCCGGAGGATGAGAACAAACTATTCAACATCTCGCCCCATGCCACCCTCCGCTCTGAGAATCGGGGAACAAAGAGTGGCAGAAACATAAAAACTCGGAGGTCCGGGCGGACTTCTCCGATCGGCGCTGGACCCCCCTCCCTGGCGCGCGGAGCGCGCCAGGGGCGGCGCCGGAGGCGCTGCCAGGGGGCCCCAGCGCCGATCCGAGAAATCCGCGCGGACCTCCGAGTTTTTGTGTTTATGTCACTTTTTGTTCACGAGGCTGCGCGTACAGGTCATGCGTTCGCACGCGCCCCGCACGCCAGGGGAGAGAGAGGAGGAGGCGGGAAGGAGGAGGACGAGGAGGAGAAGCATCCTGCCACCCTCCGCTCTGAGAAGCATCTCGGCGGTGGACAGACCTCCCTTTAGTAAACCTCCCTTTAGTGAAAACGGCCGGGGACCGAAACCGACGGACCTGGACCCGCAAAAATGACGGCCGCGACGCCCTCTCGCGAACCGAAAACGGCCAATTCACTAATCGACGTGTCAGGGTAGGAGGTCTATCCACCCCCGAGCATCCTGCTCCCCCGCGGGGGCCTTGTGCACGGCGGGCGGCTGCGAGGCCGCCGGAACCGCGCCGGCCGCGGCCGCCTTGGCCGCCGCGAGGCGCACCTCGGGAGACGTGCGGGCCGGCCGGCGGAGCGGGCGGAGGGCATCGCCGCTCCCGTCCTCGCAAGTCCTCAAGCCTCCGGCAGGGGTGGCGGACGCACTCCTCCTCCTCCTCCTCCTCCTTCCTCCTCCTCCTCCTCCTCCTCCTCCTCCTCCTCCATCCTCCTCCTCCTCCTCCTCCTCCTCCTCCTCCTCCCCTCCTCCTCCTCACTCCTCCTCCTCCTCCTCCTCCTCCTCCTCCTCCTCCTCCTCCTCCTCCTCCTCCCTCCTCTCCCCTCCTCCCTCCTCCTCCTCCCTCCTCCTCCTCCTCCTCCTCCTCCCCTCCTTTCCCCCTTTTCCCCCCCTCCCTCCTCCTCCTCCTCCTCCTCCTCCTCCTCCTCCTCCTCCTCCTCCTCCTCCTTCCTTAGGCGCGCTATGGGGCGCGCTCGCTCGCAAGGTCCGTTCCCCCGCCCCACCCCCCTCCCGCCTACTCCCCCGCCCGGCGCAGGCGGGAAAGGGGGGAGGTTTGGGGGCGTCTTCGTCTAGAGACCCACGAGGGGGAGGAGGGAGGGAATGGAATGAGGGGGGGAAGGAGGGAAGGACGGAGGGAGGACAGAAGGGGGAAGGGGAGGAGATAGGGGATGAGGGAAGGATGGAGAAAGAGGAGGAGGAGGAGGAGGACGACGACGAGAAGGAGGAGGGGGAGAAAGAGGAAGAGGAGGAGGAGGAGGAGAAGGAGGAGGAATGAAGGGAGGGATCGGTGGGTCGAACTTGGCATTGCAGCAGTCTGCGCGCCGTCTTGCCGAAGGCTCTCACCCCAGGAGCGCCGGGGGGCACTACTGGTTCGACCCCCCACCCCACCACCTCACCCCCAGCGAAGGGAGGCCCAACGCACAGAAACGAGAGGGCGGCGCACGGCGCGAAGCGCCAGAAGCGACAGCGCGGAAGGAGGGAGGGCACGGAGAGAGGGGGGGAGGAAAAGAGGGGAGGAGGGAGGGAGGCCAAGAGGACAGGAAGGAACAAAGGCCAGGGAACACAAGAGCACTTGGGGAGACCACCAAAGTGTAGCGATACCGCTGCTCCCTGGACCTCTGTCGGGGTGTGGACTTCTGGGGACCCTTTCCCCAGGGACGGCTTTTCGTCTTGAGCCGTTTTTGGATGGTCCCGAGGCCCGGCCAGGGCCCCCCGACGCCAAACACTACCAAAGAGCGCCCGCCCTGATCTTTTCCGAACGCGAGCGTGAGGAAGAGGAGGGAGAGGAGGAGGGAGAGGAGGAGGAGGAGGAGGAAGAAGAGGAGGAAGAAGAGGAGGAGGAGGGAGAGGAGGAGGAGGAGGAAGAAGAGGAAGAGGAGGCCGACGCCGCCCCGATTTTCGGGACGATCGGAACGGGCACGGCAAGAATGGGTACAATGCCCAACAGCAGTTCCTGTTCATTTTGAACAGGACTCGCCGTCCGCGCCGCCGCGGACGCTGTTCTCTGAAGCCAAAAAGCCGCCTGCGCAACAGCGGCCGCCGTTGCTGTTGGGACAACATTTGCTGTTCGGCATTGCACCCATTGTTTCCGTACCCATCTCGGGCGTCCAGCGATTTCCCATCTCTGACCTCGCCATCGCTCGGACGCCCACTCCATGTGCTTTTTTCGGTTCCGTGCGTGGCTCTTTCGCGACATGATCAAGGATGCTCCTCGATGGTCCTCGCCGAAGGAAAAATGCACACGTCCGAGCGATGCCAAGTGAACAGCGGGCGGCGGCCTCGTCGCCCGCCGGCGGCGCCGCGGCCGCCGCGGCGCGGACGCCGCGGCGCCCGGCGGCGCCGGCGTGGCCGCGGCCGCGGGGGCTCTCGCGGAGGCCCCGGGCCGCCCGCCCTGCTCGGGGGGGCCCTGCCGCGGCGCACCGGCGGCGGCCGTGGCCTTTCGCCGTCGGCGCAGGCGGCGTCGTCGTCGTCGTCGTCGCCGTCGCCGCCGCCGCCGCCGCCACCGCCGCCGCCGCCGCCGCCGCCGTCGTCGACGTCGTCGTCGTCGTCGTCGTCGTCGCCGTCGTCGCCGCCGCCGCCGCCGTCGGCGTCGTCGTCGCCGCCGCCGCCGCCGCTGCCGCCGCCGCCGTCGTCGTCGTCGCCGTCGCCGCCACCGCCGCCGCCGTCGTCGCCGCCGTCGTCGTCGTCGTCGTCATCGTCTTTTTCCTCCTCCTTCTCCTCCTCCTCCTCCTTCTCCTCCTCTTCCTCCCCTCACCCCCACGCGGGAGGGACATGGCAGTCTGGCGGCGCGAGTCCGAAACAGACGGAGCATCCAAGGGCGCCCTCCGCAGGATGCACAAGAACATCCGACAAGCACGGTCAACACGACGGCACCCTCCACGAACCGACCTCGATGTTATGCCTCGGTCCGACTGGCGCGCATGAGGGGGTAGGGCTATGATGTCCCCATCGTACTTGAGGACCACATACCCAGAGTAAGTTCGAGCACCCCGGGGAAAGTATCGAGACAGTGTCTGCCCGACACGCGGGCGGAGTGCCGAACGAGCATCGCCTATCAGGGCCCGACACGTGAAAACCGTCTAGTGTTGATACTTTCTTGGTGCTCGATCGAGGATGAGCGGCGGCTCACCCAGGGAGTTAGAAGGCAACTCACGGAGGCGTTTGGTCGTCCCTATAGCGCCCAATAGCGCGCCCAATCGCGCGCAAAGCGGACATAATACGTCCCCCTCGCATGGCGCTGTTGGTCGCTGCTGGGCGCTATCTCAGGGCCATTCGGCGCTCTATGAGCGCTGGTTGGCGCTATTGGGTACTCGTCGCCGATATACATTCAGTCCAAGACGAGGGGAAGCTTCCGCGCTTTACTATGTAATTGGAGGCCTGGAAATTGGCACCAACACCAGCACAGGGGTTTGCCTCCACAGGGAGATGATGATCTTAGATTTCGGTGTTGGTGGTAATATTTCGGTCACCTTGGAAGCCAGAATATTACCACCATCACCGAGATCGGGATCGTCTTCCCTCGGTGGAGGCACACCGCCGGTCTTGGTGTTGGTGTCAATCTCTAGGACTCCGATATAACCTCCTGAGCCTTGGCCCCCCCCTAACGCTGAATGGTCTCTGTTTTCGGGTAGCAGCTTGGGCCTCCCGCGGCCACTCCGGACGATCCGGGCACCCCCCCGAGCCCCAGGTGAGGCGCAGCTGCTGGAGCGCATCCCGAAGCTGGAATACGTCAAGGAACCAACCAGAAGTCCGAGAGCGCTTCTCGCAGACATGCAGTCCCAGACATGCGACGTCCTGACTTGTTTACGTTGCGGTCCCCCAGAGCCTGGACCCTTTCCCCAGGACCAATGCTCCATCCTGGGCCGTTTCTTGCCGATCCTCGGACCCGCTGAGGACCCCCGCAGGCCGAAAACGGCGAAAACCTCCCCGCCCCGATTCGGGGATGGACAGACCCCCCTTTAGTAAAACGTGGTTTAGTGAAAACGACCTGAGGCCCAAACCTGGCGGGCGCAAGCCTGGAAAATAACGGCCACGGCGCCCTCTCGAGAACCGAAAACGGACAATTCACTAATCGACGTGTCACTGTTGGGGGTTCTGTCCACCCCCGACCGATTCTTGCCACGACGCGAGCACGGCTAGCTTCAGTCCCGGGGGAGCCGCGCCACACGCCGCCACGCACCTGCGGCGCAGGCGCAGGCGGAGCGGAGCGGAGCGGAGCGGGGCCTCCGTGGGCTCCAAGGCCGCGGCGCCGTGGCCGCGCGGCTCTGCCGCCTGCGGCCGGGCCGCGGTGCCGCGCCGCGGGGCGCTCCGAGGCACGGGGCGGGGCACGGCACCGGCGCGCGCAGCAGAGGTAATGGCTTAACGGGCGAAGAACGGTATAAAATAAACTGTTTCGCCGTCGGGGACACCTGCCCCTGGGCGGCTGGAAAGTTCATACCCCTACGGTGCCACCGTAAGGGTATGAACTTTCCAGCCGCCCAGGGGCAGGTGTCCCCGACGGCGAAACAGTTTATTTTATACCGTTCTTCGCTCGCTGAATGGCGAGTCCTGGAGGAGCGCCGATGAGAAACGGGTCTTGCGCGAGGCGACGTGGCGAGCCCGCGTCGGGCGTCGCCAGAAGTGCCCCTGGCCCAAGGTGCCCTCAGCCTGTCGCTCCCTTTTGGAGCCTCTGGGTCGGCGGTGGACAAACCTCCCTTTCGTAGACCTCCCCTTAATGAAACCGGCCTGGGACCGAAACCGACGGACCTGGACCCGCAAAAATGACGGCCGCGACGCCCTCTCGCGAACCGGAAGCGGCCAATTCCTGAATCGACGTGTCAGGGTAATTAGGAGGTCTGCCCACCCCCGACTGGGGCCCTCTGGGCCTTGTGGGGGGCGCCCCCGAGGCCTGGGCCGCCCCGAGAAGCCAAATGAAATTAGTACAAGTCCTCTGGTCTGTGTTTGTCGCCAGACGAGAAGCTGAAAGCGCGTGAGGCATGGCAAGAGACACATCTTCCCTGAATGTGTAACTGCGCGTTGTCCTGTACCTGACTCCGAGGCCTCCGAGGGTCGAGACCTCCGAGGGTCGACGGTGTAACACGGCTCGGGCGCGTGCAGCAGACTCCGAGATCCTGGCGCCGCAAGTTCTTCCTACCGGCCGATCTCGCCCCATCTCGGGCACCGAGACCCTCGCGAATCGACCCGGCTCGAAGAGTGCCGCAAAAAGATGGGGCCCGGGGCTCTGGTCGTCATGTCATACGAGGTTGCATTTCTGCGTCACGTCGGATCTCAGGTGATGCACGACGCGCTTCCACACGGCACGGCCCGCACGGCAACCATGCACGGCACGGCACGCGCGCGGCACAGCACGCGCGGCACCACGCCGCGATACGGGGCACGGCTGAGATGGTGTGGTGCGCGCGCGGCACGGCACGCACGGCACGACACTCAGGGCACGGCGCTCAAGGCAACGGCAAGCCACCACGACAGGTGCAGGAAAGAGAGAAGAATTATCACCCCCGGCGACCCCGGACAAGAAAACGTTGCTTGACGACCACACGGCCCCTGGACTGCCCTGCAGTTGCCTCCTCCGCACGCCTGGGAAAAGAAACTCAAGGGGCCCAAGGACATACAAATAGATACACATAAATAAAAAGATTCCTCATAATTTCCTATATCTTCTGGGGTTTTGTCTTCCCCCCCACTTCTCATATTTTCCAATATTTTCTTGGTAGTCGAGGATGAATTGTGTCTGTGTGTTTGTTCCCCTCCTGAGAAACGGGCAGCGGCCGACGCAGAGCCGCCACCCTGCTCACCCGAGACCCTGGGCGCGAGCGCCAATTCGGCAGCCGAAGAGCCGCGGGCACGGCGCGCGCGCCACGGCACGCCACGCCACGCCACGGCGCACACCGCTGCGAGCGCGCACTCGAGAGGCGACGGGCGGCGAACTTAGGCACAGAGGCCAGACGAGAGCAGGACGAGGCAGAAATCTGGAGGACAACTCTGGACGAGGGCACATCGGGACTCTCTTCTGGGTGACCCAAAAGGGGGTCCAGCTGAAGGGGGTTGGTGCAAGAGATTTGGGGCAATTGGATTGCAAACGTACTGCGCCAAAGAATCGTGTTGCACTGTGTTGCAACTAATGCATTGCACGCGGAAACCCAGCAATACATTTGCGCCCCAGAAGGTACTGCACGCCCCAAGTGTCTTGCGACCCCACGACTCTGTTGCACCACATCTATTGCCCCACCTCCTTGTCGCCGGGCCCCCTTTGGGGACAAGCCGATCTCTGAGAGCTGGCGGGTCCGGAGGGCCTGTCGGGCGCCGAGGCCGCTCTGGAGCGCTCCGGAGCGCTCTGGAGAGCGACTGCTCCTGGCCCTATGGGGCCTGACCGCAGAGAGCTCGTGCCGCCCGAACGGCTTCGCGGCAGATGCCTCGGTCGAGCTCGGCGCCGCGGCCCGAGCGGAAGAAAGCGGGGGCCACGACCAAGGCCGAACGCAGAAAAACGTCGTGGCCATCCTGGCCACCCGTCCACCCTGGTCGGCGTCAACTCGTGGATCATCCTCATGAATCGGCGACGGGCAGCATGGCCCATGATCAAGATGAAGAGGCCTCATATATGGGGTCGGAGTAGATGGGGTCGGATGATCGCGCCGCATCGCCCATACATCGGCGATGCATCGGCGATGCATCGGCGATGCACCAGCGATGCATCGTCGACGTGGGCGATGCATCGACGACGTCGACGTGAAGCAAATCTAGCTCCGCATGGAGGTGCATTGGGGATGCATCGGCGATGCGGCGCGATCCTCCGACCCCATCTACTCGGACCCCGTCTAGGAGGCCTAGAAGATGGGCGTCGACGAGATCCCGCGACATCTTGGTCAGGGTCAGCACGTTCCTTTCCTCGAGCGGCACGGGCGTGCAGCGCACGGCACAGCGCGGGCACGCCACGGCGTGGCACAGCGCAGGGGCGCCCAGTGGCGGGCGCGTCCTTTTCTGCGCGTCCTGCTGGGGACGCGCGCAGTGTCGCGGCACAGTTCTTGCCCTGGCGCTCGACCTCCTAGTGGGTCAGGGGCGTGATAGACCCTGCAGTCGGGCAGAGGTGTCCCCGGCCTTGCACGTCATTCTGGAGCCCCCCTTGGGGCCTTCTGGGCCTCGTGAGGGCCCTCTGGAGGCCGTCTGGGCCTCCCTGCACAGACTGGGGTCACCTTGGCGGGCCAGGGTCACCTCTGGCAACACCCGATTTGAATACCAACCACGACAGGCCAGATCGGACCCACTAGGCGACAGCGGCAGGCCACTATGGCTTTTGTGCTGCTTGACAGCGCGCGCACGCAGGGTGCCATTCCTGGGACACGCGCCAAAGAAACTAAAGAGGCCAGTTCGGGGGGACCTCAGCCCAAGAAAGGCACAACAGCGGGGATCAGCGGGTGGCGGTCCTCCCCAGGGGAAGGTCGCTTTCAAGCAGCCGCAGCCCCCCTTCTCACTCCTGTTTCTCCTCATATCCTCATCCACATCCTCCATCCTGATCCTTCCACCTCATCCCCCCTCCTCCGCCTCCTCCTCCGCCTCCTCCTCCTCCTCATCTTCCATCCCCTCCTCCTCCTCCTCCTCCTCCTCCTCCTCCATCTCCTCCTCCTCCTCCTCCTCCTCCTCCTCCTCCTCCTCCTCCTCCTCCTCCTCCTCCTCCCTCCTCCTCCTCCTCCTCCTCCTCCTCCTCCTCATCATCATCACCATCAGCAGCAGCAGCAGCATCATCATATCATCATCATCATCATCATCATCATCATCATCCATCATCATCATCAGCATCATCATCATCATCATCATCATCATCATCATCATCATCATCATCATCAGCATCATCATCATCATCATCAGCATCAGCATCAGCATCATCATCATGATCAGCAGCAGCAGCAGCATCATCATCGTCATCATCATCATCATCATCAGCAGCAGTATCATCAGCAGCAGCATCATCATCGGCAGCAGTAGCATCAGCAGCAGCATTATCATCATCAGCATCATCACCATCATCACCATCATCATCATGATCATCATCAGCAACAACATCATCATCATCAGCAGCAGCAGGAGCATTATCATCATCACCATCATCATCGTCATCATCATGAGCAGCAGCATCATCAGCATCATCATCTGCATCATCATCCTCATCAACATCATCATCAGCATCAGATCTATCATCATCATCAACAACAGCGGCAGCAGCATCATCATCATCATCATCATCATCATCAACATCAACATCATCATCATCATCATCATCATCATCATCATCATCAGCATCATCATCATCATCATCATCATCATCATCATCATCATCATCATCATCATCATCATCATCATCATCATCATCATCCTGCTCTAGATGGGCAGCAGCTCATCCACCCCCCAGCGCCTTCACCACTGGCTCCTCGGAGGATGCGCTGGAACTGTGGCGTCTGCGGCAGCGTCGCCTGCCGCTTGACGACCTGGGGGGTGTAGCGCTCTGCAGCCACTGGCACCATCACTTGTGCCACATGACGGCACGCACGTCCATACAGCCGTGTCCCCTCACCATGCCCCGCACCGACACGACAGCTTGCTCCCGAAAGCACTGGCGACGCGCGCCATCCCGGAGAAGACGGGGATGGGCACTGGAAGCACCCGATCACGCGAGCTCCACTGGCTGATGATCGCACGCGCACATGCGCACCGTCGTGAAGGCTACGCCTCGCTGCAAGCCTCCATGTTCGAAGCGGGCGCCAATGGCGGCCACACGGGCTCGTGATCATTCGATATCTCTGCCGCGGCTCCAACTCGTCCTAGTCCTCTTAATCCGCCTCCACCCCTTCTCTGGCGACCCCCGCTTGCAGGGGGGGACAGGGCGTGTGAGACACTTGGCTGTTCTCCTCCCCCTTTGCCCCTTCCAAGAGGTCCAAAATGGGGAGGGCCGGGAGTGGGCCCGGAGGGGGGCCGGGGAGGCGGCCCAGGGAGTGGGGGGGGAAGGGGGGCCAGAGCTCGCCAACGCACCCCTGGGGCCTCCGGAGCTTCCAAATCGACACCTCGTGGCCTCCAAGATGCCCAAGGTGCCCTCTAAAAAGCTGGCTCAAGCTGTGCTCCAGCACGCCGAGGAGGCCTCAATAGCAGCCAAGAGGGCCTCAAAACTACCCAAGAGGCCTCAGAGGCGCCCCAAGAAGGCTCCAAGACGACCTCCAAGAGGGCCCCAAGAAGCAAAAATTGTCTTCACTCATCAGGGATATGCGTATGGTTCGTATATTCGCACGTTTGGCCTGAACAGCGTCCAAGACGGCCCAAGAGGCGCCCAAGGTCGCTCCAAGACGGCCCAAGAAGCCCCATAGAGGGCCCCAAGACAACCCTCGAGGGCCCCAAGACGGCCCACGAGGCGCCCAAGACGGCCCCAGAGGGTCCCAACGGGGCCCGAAGAGGGGCCCAGCGGAGGCACCTCGAGCTGACACTCTGAGCCCGGCGCGAAGAGGCCCACAGCAGGCCCAAATTGGGGCGCACAGAGACATACGAATACTATATATATATATATATATATATATATACATATATCATCCTTGGAGGCGCGCGTCCGACCCGAACATATAGTATAACCATCTTGTAGTGCATCGTTTCCCGAGCGGTGTGGCCAGAACGCGCCCGCCACGACGCATATACTAGAAGATTTCACGGTGCGCGCGTCGCCCCTGGGGGGGCGACGAACACATGGTATCAGTATGTCTGGGTGGCGCCGACAAAAGAGGCCCCCAGAGGGCCTGCAGGAGGCCCCCAAAGGCTTCGCCGTGGACTTCTTCCCTCTGCTCGGGTCGGCGGAGTGGCGTAGGACGCTTGACGAAGCATGCCCCAGATATCCTCCACCCCCACAGATCAAACGAGACGTCCTCGAATGTCGCTGAGAAGCTGTTATCCAACACGTCTACAAAACTCCGATGGGGGCGAATTGTTCCCACGGCTGCTTCATGTGTTCAGAGTCCCCAGCTTACAATTCCAACAGTCGGACAATCAGAAGCAGGTCCTCGTTCAAAATCGTTCTTCATACATAAGCATGACACTGGAACTTGACATCCTCGATACTCATCGGGCAACGACGCCGCTTCCAACGACGACAACGATGACACCGACGACGACGACGACGACGACGACGACGACGACGACGACGACGACCTCGACCTCGACGACGACGACGACGACGACGACGACGACGACGACGACGACGGCGACGATGACGACGACGACGACGACGACGACGACGACGACGACGACGACGGAGGCCGTGCAGCGGGGGAGGGCATCGCCTCCACCCTCGCCCTCCGTCCTCCTCCTCCTCCGTCCTCCTCCTGCTCCTCCGTCCTCCTCCTCCTCCTCCTGCTCCTCCGTTTCATCCTCCTCCTCCTCCTCCTCCTCCTCCTCCTGCTCCTCCTCTTCCTCCTCCTCCTCCTCCTCTTTCTCCTCCTCCTCCTCCTCCTCATCCTCCTCCTCATCCTCTTTCTCTTCATTCTCCTCATTCTCCTCCTCCTCCTCCTCCTCCTCCTCCTCCGCCTCCTCCTCCTCCGCCTCCTCCTCCTCCTCCTCCTCCTCCTCCTCCTCCCCACCTCCCTCTTCCCCACGCCTCGTCCTCCACTGTTTTCCCCCTCCTCCATCCCTGTTTATTATACATAACTCCTCCCTGTCGCACCCCCAGACGTGTCGGTATGGCGGGCCAGGCGTTTCGCCTGAGACTTCCTCACCATTTGTGATCCTGGAGCTTGAGATTGCAGTGGCCTCCGGCCAGTGCCGCCGATCTGGGGCGCTCCTGATGCTCGTGGATGGGGGAGTGCGGGAGTATGTCCCGAATCCTGGGGACTCCTGGGTAGTGCTTTCTGAATCCTGCGGGAATCTTTCGGGATCGTGAGACCAGGAATCCGAGAGAATCTCGTTGGAACTTCGGAGAATCCTGGGGAATCCTTAGGCATCCTGGGGGATCCTGGGGAGTCCTGCTGTTGGCCCGTTGGTGGGTGGTTGGGCGTTGGGCTGTTCGCAGCGAGAATGCGTGGCACCCCGCAGCAGCGAACAAGAGTGAGGAGGGTGCCCTCTGGGAGGGGGGGGGTCACTCCCCCCTGTCCGCCCCTATGGACTGAGAGCCGCGGACGCCAGGGGGGGGGGGGGCTCTCCCCCTGTGGACAGGGGGGGACCAGGGACGCCAGAGGGGGGGGAGGGGGGCATCGGCGACTCAATAACAAAATGGATCTCCCAGGGGAGGGGGGCCCGGAAACCGGAGGAAACCTCTTCCCCCCTTCCCCGGCAGACCCACCCCGGCATGGCCCCCAGCAGAGCTCAAAACTCCCCCAGGGGGGCCCAGAAACCGGGGGGGAAACCCACCCCACCCGCCCCCCGTCCCCAGCAGAGCATCCCTGGCAACCCCCCAGCCGAGCTGAAGATCCCCCGAGAGGGGGCCCGGAAACCTGGGAAACCCAACCGCCCTCCCTTCCCCGACAGAGCCACTCGGGCACCCTCCCCAAGCAGAGCTGAGGCTCAAGCCGAGGCTAGTTTAAACTCACAAACCGGATCGGCGGATTCACAACATCTTCAAGGATGGAGATCGGGTACTTTTCAAAATGTGGCTGTCGCCTTACATCTTCAAGGACGATGAGCGGGTCATGTTCAAAATGTGGCTGTCGCATTAGCGCCGCGGCCATTCGTCTTCAAAGTTAGCAGGAGTTTCAAAGATGGAGAGCGGGTCCTTTTCAAAATGTTACTCTCGCCTCAGCGCCGCGCACATTCATCCGAAAAGATTGTGACATGTTCAAGGATTCGCATGCTTGAAGTCCACGGGTTGGTGTTCTGGCACGATTCAGACTTCTAAGGACGCAACAGTCTGAAAATTGTGTTTGGCACGATTGATGATTCTCAAACGTTTGTCTTCAAATGGGGCAAGTCCCGCAATGACAACAAATTCAAGGGACCCATGAAGAGGGAACTTGGAGGGAGGGGGTGCTGCAACATCGTTGATGCATTTGGGGTGTTCACTGGTCCTCCTCCTCTTCCTCCGTCCTCAGTCTTCCATTCTCCATCCTTCGTCCTCTGTCCTCGGTCCTCGGTCCTCCTCCTCCTCCTCCTCCTCCTCCTCCTCCTCGGCCCTCCTCCTCCTCCTCCTACTCATACTCCGCCGCCGCCACCGCCGCCGCCGCCGCCCTCGACCCCCCTCGATCGCCCTCGACCCTCCTCGATCCTCCCCCTCCGACGGCGACGCGACGCCAGCCGTGCCCCGGAGGCGACGATACGGGCGAATAGCCCAAGGGCTGGTATTACACGTATTCGCCCGGGAGCCTCGCCGTTGTTGGAGGCCTGGAAATCGGCACCAACACCAGCACAGGGGTTTGCCTCCACAGGGAGATGATGATCTTAGATTTCGGTGTTGGTGGTAATATTTCGGTCACCTTGGAAGCCAGAATATTACCACCATTACCGAGATCGGGATCGTCTTCCCTCGGTGGAGGCACACCGCCGATCTTGGTGTTGGTGTCAATCTCTAGGACTCCGACGTTGGCATGGACCATCGACCTCTCTCCCAGGGGCCCCCCAGGAGGCCGGAGGGGGAACGAGGGAAAGGTAGCAGTATGGGCACCTGCTCCTCCTCCGAGCCTCCGCCCTCGGCCTGTCTCGATCGCCCTCGACCCTCATCGATCCTCCTCCTCCGATCGGGGAGACGAGAGACTCGGGTTAGGGGGACTCGGGTTGACCCGACGGGGCCCTCACAGAAACGGCGCGACCCCGGTCTGAAACCTGACGCGGGCTCCCGCCGCAGACCTCCCACGAAAACTGGGGACCGTCCAAATCCAGGACGCGCTCGTCAGAAAGCGTCCGCAAACCCGAGCTCCGGCTTTTGGACGCCCGAAATGGGTACGGAAACAATGGGTACAATGCCCAACAACAAATGTTGTCCCAAACCAACAGCGGCCGCTGTTGTGTTGGGCAGGCGGCCTTCTGTCTCGAATGGACACAGGCCGCGGCGGCGTGGACAGCGAACCCTGTTCAAAATGAGCAGGGACTGCTGTTGTAAAACGACGCGAAGATCGGGACAAAATCGGATCGGGATAACTCGAAATCTCTGAGAATCGGCGGGTTTGGAGGATGTATTGGGCGCCGCGGCCGCTCCAGAGCGTCCCGGAACGCTCTGAGAGCGCTCCGGAACGCTCTGGAGCGATGTATCCCGATCCTAGCCCTGTTTCATGTTGGGCATCGTACCCATTCTCTCCGTACCCACTGCGGGCGTCCAGAGGCTCACTCGACTCTTCCGTTCCCCCGCGCCGACGGCGGCGCGACGCCGCCGGCCGTGCCGCAGGGGGGCGGGCCGAGGGCGCGGCCGCCCCCGAGGCGTCCGCGACCGGCGGCACGGCGGCGAGGAGTCCGCCGAGCCGTCGCGCGGCGGGCTCCTCTGCCGGGGGCCCAGGGGCGCGCGGGCAAACCGGCGCGAGCCTCAGGTCGGGCAGGTCCCCCTGCAGGGGGCTCTTGGACGACAAAATAAAAATAGATAGTCAAAACTATTAGTATAACAGTAATAATAATAGCAATAATACTGGTAATGATAATAATAATAATAATAATGATAATAATAATAATAATAGTAATAAAGATGATAATAATAATAATAATAATAATAACATAATAATAATAAAAATGATATTAATAATCATAATAAGAAATAATAATAGTAATAATGATAATAATAGTAATAATAATAATGATAATAATAATAAATCTACGTTTAAAATAAAAATAAATACTAATAATAATAATGGTAATAATTTAAAAGAACAGGAATAAGAATAAGAATAAGAAGAAGAAGAAGAAGCAGAATATGATAGTAATGATAATGCGCATGATAATAATAATAGTAGTAGTAATAATAATAATAATGATAATGAAGATACATAGATAGATAGATAGATATATATATAGATAGATAGATATATAGATAAAGATAAAGATATATATATATATATATATACATGTATATAGATAGATAGATAGGTAGATAGATAGATATATAGATAGATAGATAGATAGATAGGTAGATAGGTAGATAGGTGGATAGGTAGATAGATAGATATATAAATAGATAGATAAGGATCTTGGACGACATATAATAAAACAAAGTCGAAACAGGCCAGAAAAATGCCCAGAAAGACTCCAAAGATCGTCCCCAGACTATTTTTGGACTGTTCTTTGAATTTTCCCCCCGTAGAGGGACAGACCCGACTTGGCACGAACCCCAGGATCCCCGCGGTGTTTCCACACCTGTTCTGGATTCTCGTCTTCCCCCTTCCCATAGGTTTCCTGGGCATCGGCGCTTCTTGGTGCCGGTGGTGTCTCTTTGTTCCCTCCTGAGCCTCGAAGGGGGAGAGGGGGGGGAGGCTCCGCTCTGCTCTCCCCGTCCCCAGTTCCGGCGGCGCCCTCCCCTCCCCGCGGGGGCTGCCCGAAGTGCCCCCGACCCTGGGCACCCCCAGAACGATGACCAGGGACTCGTCCTCCTCCTCCTCCTCCTCCTCCTCCCTCCTCCTCCTCCTCCTCCTCCTCCTCCTCCTCCTCTCCTCCTCCCCCTCCTCCCCCTCCTCTCCTCCTCCTCCTCCTCCTCGTCCTCCTCCTCCCTCCTCCTCCTCCTCCTCCTCCTCCTCCTCCTCCTCCTCCTCCTCCTCCTCCTCCCTCCCTCCCCCTCCCTCCCTCCCTCCCTCCCTCCCTCCCTCCCTCCCTCCCTCCCTCCCTCCCCTCCCTCCCCCTCCCTCCCCCCTCCCTCCCTCCCTCCCTCCCTCCCTCCCTCCCTCCCTCCCTCCCCTCCCTCCCTCCCTCCTCTCCTCCCTCCCTCCCTCCCTCCCTCCTCCCTCCCTCCCTCCCTCCCTCCCTCCCTCCCTCCCTCCCCTCCCTCCTCCCTCCCTCCCTCCCTCCCCCTCCCTCCCTCCCTCCTCCCTCCCTCCTCCCTCCCTCCCCTCCTCCCTCCTCCTCCTCCCTCCCTCCCTCCCTCCCTCCCTCCCTCCCTCCCCCCCTCCCTCCCTGCGGACCGCGTGTCCGCGCCGACGCCGCCGCGCCCGCGCGCGCGAGCGCCCCGCGCCGCCGCGCGCCCGCGGCCGCCACTGCCGGCGCCCCGGCGTCCGCCGCCGCCGCCCGCGCGGGAAATGGCCGAGTCGCCGCCCGACTCGGCCAACCCGCGCTCGGGCGGGAGCCGCCCGCGCTCGGGACCGTCCGGGCCGCCAGGGACGCCGCTCGCCCGGTGCCGCTCGCAGATGGCGACCCCCAGCGCTGCTGCCGCGCCCCCGGGGTGGCGCCACCCCCCCAGGCGCGAGCCGCCCTCTCGGCCGAAGGCCTCCCTCATCTGCTGCTGAAGGTCTCCCGGTAACTCGGCGACCCCGCGCACCTCCTCCCAACTGCACGCAGGATGTCTGCACAAAGAGTTCACGTGCCTCACCCGAGCTCTGGAATTGCAGGCGGGCTGGAGGCGGAGATCGCCCACGGCAATGCGTTGCTCGCAATGCTCACACAAGATATGCCGTCCGCTGCCCTGCACGCTTACCTTCCACCCGGACAGCCGCTCGTTTTGCCACGGCGGCATGCCCTCGCCTGCGCCACCAGCCTTCTTCTTCGGCAGCCCCCACGCCCAGGCGGCCCCCGCGACGCTCAGGCGGAGGGCCGCGCCGCCATCGCCGCTGGGGAGTTGGGGGAGGAGGGTTCAGCGCGGCGAGCGGGAGGGGAGAGGAGAGGAGGGCGGAAAGCAAATAAACGTTACTGGGCATTCGAGCTGGCCATCCTCCCTCCCTCCCTCCCTCCCTCCCTCCTCCCTCCTCCCTCCTCCCTCCAGCTGCCGCCCCGGCTCGAGGCTTTGGGTGCAGGTGTCAGACACCTGCGAGCCTCGACCGCCGCCGGGCAGCCGCCATACGCGCTGGCCGCCGCGCACGCCTGGCGCGCAGCGGGCTGGCCGTGCCCCGCCCACGCTACGGGCCGCCACGCCTCTCGGGAGGCGCCGAGCTCGCGCCAACCCAGCCTGGCACCGTCGTGCCCGCTGGCTGCGCGGCCAAGCTCGCGTGCTGGTGCGACTGGCAGACGCGAGGGCGCGTCTCGGCGTTGCTGGACGCGACCCGAGGCCGCTGGCCGACGCCAGCCCACGCCTCCGTGAGCATCACAGCGCTGCCCCGCCCGACGCCAGCATGTACGGCAAGGGCGGCGCTGGGGGAGGCAAGGGAGCTGGGCCATCAGGAGGTGGACGCACTGGAGCTGGCGGCAAAGGGAGGCCCGCGGCTACGAGCGGACCGAGCCAGTCGACGCCGCCGTGGCATGTCCCGCCGCCGCCGCCTGGTTGGCGGTGCTCGTCGTGCGGCGGGCTCAACGGCCCCGCCGACGCCCTGTGCCGCACCTGCTTCCCCCTTCCCGAGCATGGGCCAGTGCGCGGAGAGGGAGGAGGAGCAGCTCGCCCGCGCGCGGGCCCGCGCGGCGACGGCCGCCAGCCTCGATCTGCCTCGAGGCGTCGGCGCCGCGGCGGCAAGGGCGAAGCACGACAGCCAGAGGCCGAGCCGAGGCCGCGGTCAGCCTCGCGAGTCCGCTTCGAGGACGAGGGCACGGAGGACGACGGAGGCGATCCGCGGCCTCGGTCGGCCTCGAGCCGCCGCCGGCGCTCCGCCGACGGCGATGGCCGACGGAGGCGGTCCGCTGGAGGCGAGTCCGACGCATCGGATGGCGATGAAGACGGCCGCAGTCCCGCGCTCGGCATCCTCCCCGCGCTGCCGTTGGACGCGCGGGCTCACCCAGCCTGGGTCGAGCCGCCGTCGGATGAGCGCGGGCTCGCGGCCCACAGGCGCTCACTGCGCCAGATGGCCGCCGCCGCGGGCAAGAGGTTGCAGGCGGCCATCGAGCTCGGCATGAGTCTTGAGCAGAGGCGGCAGCAGGAGGAGGAGTACGCGGTGCAGCTCAGCATGATCATCCTGGCCCGCCCAGCTGGCGTCCGATGCGACCGCCAGCGCAGCTTCGTCCAGCGGGCTCAGGCCAAGCTGGAGAAGGCTGAGGCCGCAGCTGCGCGGGCGCGAGAGGAGCTCGCGGAGCAGGAGGCGAAGGTGGTGCAGCGCGCCGAGGCCCTCGGTCGAGCCAAGACGCTCCTGGAGCAGCTCGAGGCCATGGTCCCCACGGGCGACGAGCCGATGGAGGAGCCCATCGCGCCGACGCCCGTCGCGGGCGCCGAGGGCGACGCAGCCCCAGGCACGCCGCCAGACCGCGCGCCGCCCATCGCGGCCATTGCAGAGCTGCAGGCTGGCCAGGCGGCCCTCACCCAGCAGCTCGTCGGCCCCACGCAGCTGCTGACGACGATGCAGGGCCAGATGGCGGCGGCCCGCGGTGCCGCGGCGCATGGCGACGCGCCTGCGCCCGACGTGCGGCCCTTCGCAGGGCCCCCCCAGCGCTTGGGGCCAGCTGCCCCCGCGCCCAGGCCTGAGGCCCCTGCCTCGGCCTACCCCGTGCCGGCCGACGCACCTGTGGCCCGCGGCCCCCAGGAGGGGCCCCCGCCTGCGGGCGCCGCCGTGAGTGCGGCATGGGGCGCTGCTGGACCTGCCGCCGCCGAGGCCGTCGAGGTGCCAGTCAGCGCCGAGGAGGATGTTGCTGCTGCCGCCACGGCCGAGGCGGCCCGCAAGGCGAGGGCAGCTCAGCGTGCTGAGAGGAAGGCTGCAGAACGTGCTCGTCGACCTGATGGCCAGCAGGGACTGCGAGCTGCTTTGGCTCGCCAGGCGTCAGCGCGGCCAGGTGCGAGCAGCCACCGTGGCCGTGGCGCCCTGCCGCCGTCGCCGCACGGCCGTGCCGCCGTCGCCGCAGAGGTTGGAGAGGATGCCGCCGCAGGTGCAGCCAGCCGCCGCCAGAGGCACAGACGCAGCCACAGCCCTCGGCGGGAAGCGCCGGATGGCTTCATGCTGTGCGGCGGCCGCGCCGGATCCACCGAAGGCAGCGAGGGAGCGACGTCGACGCTGGGGCGATGTGTCACGGCGGGCGGGCCACGGGGAGCGAGAGGACTGCCACTGAGCCGTCTCAAGGCCCGCCTGCGACTGGCGCTCCGCCAGTCATGCCGACTGACACGAGCGGCAGCCTTGTTGACCGAACCGAGGGTCGATCCGCGAGGGGCGGGGGCCATAGTGGGCGCTCCGAAAGGAACTCGCGAAGCCCCCGCCCCACAGCGGCGCTCGCCGAGGTAAGGTCGACGAGTGCAGCTGCTCCCTCGCCTCGGATGGAGTCCGAGGCCCAGCAGCAGCCACGCTGCCCAATTCCAGATTGCACCGAGCTAGTCAGGCTATTGTGTCAGCCCTGGCTATCTTGCTCTCTCACTCCCGTCTTTCTTGGGCCAACTCAACTGCCCGAACATTGCCTCTTTCATCCTTACCTTCATAGCAGTACCTGCCGTTTTTTTGAGACCCACGGAGTTCCCCCCCCCGACAGTGAGCAGGTTGTCAGGATGGAGGTACATCCGGATGGGTCTGGTGGGACCAAACAACAGCACTTGGGTGGACCACCGTCTTGGGCATGGTGCATATTTTCGGTCACGACGACTGGCAGGTACATCTGTGAAGGGTACTTGTGCGGTGTCGATCCTGATCTCTCCACCTCTGTTGCGAGCCCGTCTGGAGCTGCAGAATTTCAAGCGGCACTGTGGCTGGTGCTATGGTTATTGCAAGCTCCTTTTTGTTTCGGGCCCAACCCGTGGTGGTATACACAGAACATGCTGGTGGTTTCCGCGGCCGACGGGGGAACGAGATATGAGTCGTGCGGTGATTTCCCATGGCTTTTTGACGGGGCCCTCAAGCTATTACGTCAGTTTACGAAGCTGAGCTGGAATCACGTCCACGGCCACAATGCCGATCCGCTGAATGAGCTTGCAGATACCATAGCACGACTGGCTTCCATGGGAATTGCGCCGACAGTAGAGCCTGACTTTCAACCGTGGTCAGTTTTGCTCGCGTCAGCCTCTCTTGTACCATGGATGTGGATGTCTGCCAGTACCAACTTCGGTCATGGGGAGTATCCGAATGTTGGCGCATGCGAAATGCCCTCCATCAACCCTCCGGAGCTAGATCTCAGAACTGCCTTCTTGCCACCTGCTGGACGCGGCTCGGAGAACTCGTCTGTGCCACGAGTATCTCCGACATCAGGTTTGCAGCCGCAGGTGAATTTTGCAGTGGCGAACGTACTCACACTGCAGCCCCGCAGGAAGGCAGCCCGACGAGGGAGAGGTACTCGAATACGGCGTCGGTACCAAGACGCGGCCGGCCTGGGTTTGCCCGGACGCATGCTCGCACTGGCTCATCAGTTCTCCGCGCACAACTTTCATGTGGTTGGCACGCTTGAGACTCGTTTGTGTCGTAACGGTTGGACAGCAGCAGGAGATTTTCTTGTCATTACCGCAGCAGCGGAATCCAAGGGGAAGGCAGGAGTGGCCTTATGGATCAACACACAACATGAGTACGCATGTGGGCACACGCTCGCGCGCCGTCACGTACGTGTGATCAGTTTCTCGTCTCGGCACTTGTTGGTAGCCATACGCGCGCCTCACATGTGTTTGGACGTGCTCGTCGGCCATGCTCCTCACTCTCGCCGTCCTCCTGCTGAAGTCGAAGCGTGGTGGGCTCATGTGACGTCAGTGCTACGTGGGCGAACCCAGCCGGCCCCCCTGTACTGTCTATTGGATGCGAATGCGACTTTGGGATCACAGGTGTCAAATCATGTCGGCGACGTAACGGCCGAGGTTGAAAATGCCAATGGACAGTGCTTTCACAAGTTCCTGCGTGACTCGGACCAGTGTGCGTTGTCTACATTTCTGCCGTCATACTCTGGGATCCATGGGACCTGGTTGCCACCTGGGGCTCAGGGCCAAAATCCGCAACGACGTATCGACTACATAACGATCCCTATGGGCCAACTATCTAGCGTCATTCGTCAGGGAGTCGATATCGAGATCGAGCTAGCGATGCGATGTGACGACCACTTTGTGGTAACTGCTGATGCGTACGTGTGCCGTGCCGATCAGTATGAGCCAGCCATCACATGGACCCGCTCCCGACACGACGAAGCTAAGTATGCTGATCCCGAGTGTCGTGCTGCGTTTGAAGATGCCCTCCGCATGGTGCCCTCGCCGACTTTCACAACACACCCAGACGATCATGCCGCATATCTCAACAGGCATATCTTGGAGGCCGCCGCAATCGCATTTCCACCCAAAAGGTCCGACAGTGGCCGTGAGCCCCGTCGCAGTTGGATTCCCCAGGGATCCCTCGACCTTATGGATCAGCGCACGTCTGGGAGACGTGCGCTTCGGGCCCTACGGGCTCAACTACCCAGGCTTCTCCTGGCGTGTGTGTTTGTGGCGTGGGCCTCGGACGGGGCCATGGATGGCGAATGGTTCTGTCGCCGGGCACGCCGTTTCCGACATAGTGACCGTGACGGGCCGTCGCACCATCCACTCTTGCAGATATGTCGACGGATCGCGGATGCCGCTGACCAGGTTCTTGATGCTACCAAGGATTTTGCGACGCCGCTACGAACACCACAGGGCAAGTTGACCTACCCACCGTTTACCCAGGACCACATCGTCGGCTTGCGATACCTAGGACGGCTGCCCACTGCGTATGAGCTAGCCGACGTCCCACGTGGTTTTCGGTTTCAGCTGCCCAACGTTCTTAACTTTTACCTGGGATGGTTTGGTTTTTTTTTTCTGGGCTGCCAGTATGGTGTTTCTTCGGGCCGCTACATATGTGATCCAACAGTCCACTGGCCAGGATTCAGCGTGGCATTGTGCCAACATTGCCCAGGGGGTCCGAAATGCTTGGGATCGACGACAGTTCGCTGAAGCCTATGCCGCCTTGCGACGGATCGGGGCTGGGTCCAAGCGACGACGAATCGAGCGAGTGTTGCCCGCATTGCAAGATCTGACTGGCCAAGCCGTTGTATCCGAGATACAAGTCGCGAGGCGTTGGCAGCAACACTTTGCTAGTCTCGAGCTTGCGGCTACGATTTCAGTCGAGGATGCGCCGACATTCGCAGGATACTTCGGGCGCGCACCCTATGCGCGTATGTCGACCGAGCCTGTCAGTCTTGCTTCGATCCCCACCCTAGCTGAATTCCAATAGTCGTGTCGACAGACACGCAGGTCGGCTCCAGGATGTGACGGTATTTCAGGCGGCCTCATGAGGGCCCATCCGACCGCTATCGCGGAATATTACTACCCTCAACAGCTGAAGTCTACCCTTACACTAATGGAGCCCATTCACTGGAAAGGAAGTTTTTATCGGGACCTCATCAAGTCCGGCCAGGCCGACCCGACACAGTGCAGCAGCTCCAGGTCCATCCTTGTCTCTTCCCAGGTGGGCAAGGCCGCCAGACGCTGCCTACGTTCCCGACTTTTGCCCCACTTGGCCTACGAGGCGGGTGAGACCCAGTTTGGAGGGCTTCCAGGACGAGGTACCACCCACGCGTCCCTGGTGCTCCGCGTTTCGCAATCCCTGGCCAAACTTCGGAAGATGTCGTTCGGGGCCCTATTTTTGGATGTCGTTCAGGCCTTTTACAGGGCCATTCGGGAGCTCGTGGTGCGTGCCCACCGCGAAACCGACCTCGACGACCTTACTGTGGCCACCCTGGCGCGCGCCGCTGGTTTACCCCCGGCCGCCATGCAACAGCTTACCGATCGATTGCGACAGCGCGCAGCGAACCTGTCAGCTTCCGACGTCGATTCTCACACCGTTGCCCAGGTTGAGCAGTGCTACCAGGCACCCTGGTTTATTTACGAGGGATCTGGCCAGGTCTCGCTACCTCAGCGGTCCTTCTTTCCTGGCCAGCCACTTGCGGGTGTCCTTTTCGAGATTCAGACGGCCGACTGCATGCAGGACGTACGCGTACGCATGCTGGACGAGGGCACGCCGCACATGCTACCACGCGCAGAGCAGAGATCCATCACCGCGCTTGTTAATGACGGTACAGACCCCGACCTCCCAGCTGACCTCCCCCTCGTTGACATTTCACATGCCGACGATGGCACAGTCGTGCTCATACTGCCTGCTGAACAGATGTATGATGCGCTTAGTCAGGTGCTGGTTATAGTGTCAGAGGCCTTCGCACGCCGTGGACATATCCTCAATATTGGGCCGTCTAAGACTGCCGCGCTTGTCAAATGGCGCGGGCCAGGCACCAAGAACGCACGACATACAGCATGGCACGTGCACGGCGGACGGGTTACGGGACATTCGGATATACTAGGACAGCTCAGTGTGCCGATTGTACACCACTACGTACATCTAGGGTCGGTGATCGATGCGAACTCTGCGATGCTGCCCGAAATACGTTACCGAGCTACCTCGACAGCCTCGTCGCTGCAGGTTATTCGACGACGTGTTTTTTCGACCGATGACCTAGCCCTACACCACCGACTTGCGCTAGCCGACAGTCTGGTCATGTCAGGGCGACTGTACAATGCAGGGGCGTGGGGAGTACTAACGACTTCGGAGGCCAAGTTGGCCCATCTGGAAACCATGAAGGTATACCGAGCTGCGGCTCGAGTCCGTTTCCAGGAGCATGATTCTCAGGTGTCCGACGCCCTTGTGCTGGCGAGGCTACGCAGACCTACCCCCGCCAACACTCTCCGTGCCGCACGTCTCCGACTACTCGGCTCGCTGTATCATACGGGGCCCCTCCTCGTTTTCCCTCTCGTTGCCGCAGAGTGGCACGCTGCCTCCGATGCCCCCGCACGCGAGCGCACTACTCTTGGACAGTGGATCCAGGACCTTGCCTGGTTACGATGTGCCGTCAAACAGTGCCAGGACCTACCAGCCCCAGCTGAAGACCTCAAACCCTGGGAAACATTCATACGACGAAGTCAGACAGCCTGGAAGCGCATCATACAAGTGGCGATGCATGCGTACACCCAGTACATTTCCAGGAAAGAACTTGCTTCCCATATGGAATCCCAGTTTTTTGCAGCTGTGAGGCCAGCAGGTGTGCCAGAACGTGTGTATACCGACGAGCACGGGCTCATCGTCCCACCGCCGTCTCCCGTGCAGACAGCTACCATGGAGTGCCCATGGTGCGGTGAGGTTTTCGCACGACATCGAGCAATGCGCACACATGTTGCCCGTATACACCGACAGATTGCGACACTCGCGCGCGGTTATGCTGCTAGGGACGGTTCATGTGCAGTGTGTCTGTTAAAGTTCAACGCCAGACCCCACCTCATCGACCACCTGTCGAGCGACTCCCCTCGATGCCTGCTGGGCGGCCTCTTAACTACAGACAACCCAGCACACCACCTAGACGACACGTCTACACCTCCTCGACCAATCGGAGCTACACCCCACATCAAGATTCCCCGCCGACATGTGATCGTACCCACGACGCGGCTACTTGGGCCGCTCACTCAACTGGCTACCGACCTAGCGACGTTGGTCCCACAGGAGTACGCCCGCCAGGTTTTACTTGAATCGGACCCCTACCTCACACCTGCCGCCTGCGCGGCACTCATGCCACCTTCCCCTGACCCACTCCTAGGCGCTCCCCCTCCCGCCCAGTACCCGCCAGTACAGACGGAGCGGTACCCGACGCGTATGTTTCTGACCGAGCAGTATACACATGCAGCTGCTCAGGTTCTGCCGTCAGCGATCCGACGGTCAGAGTACTACATACTAAACCTATACTGTGGGAGACGCCGTCCTGGGGATATTCAGGCTTGCTTAGAAATGGAGGAGTACCATACCGATTTCGCCGTATATGTACTTTCGATCGATATCGCTATCGATCCCGTTCTTGGCAATATGATGCGTCGTGAATCCCTAGACATTTGGAAGGAACATATTCGGGCCAAACGTGTTGTGCTGTCAGGAGGTGGGCCCCCGTGCGAAACATGGGCTGCCATGCGCTGGGCCCTTGACAAGGGCCCCCCACCACTACGTTCCCACGATGACTTCTGGGGCCTGCTATCGGTTACGCCGCGCCAGATGGAACAGTTACGTGTGGGCAATGAGCTCCTTGGAGCCATGATTGAGCTTTTCGCCGAACATTTGATTGTGGGCACTTGCTGCTGGATGGAGCATCCCATGCCAGCCGACTGGAGACAGGCAGCTGTGAGTTCTTTCTTTTGCCCCCCCCTACGGGCCATCATGGCCTCCCCAGCCGCGACCGTGACAGACTTCGACCAATGCGAACACGGCCAGGTTGCTCGAGCTCCCACCCGTATTCTGGCGCTGCGGATGGAAACCCTTTCTGGTAGGCTTCTGGAGACCCCAGGTCGTGGAAGATGTTCTCACGGACGGGGGGCCCACGAGGTACTCATGGGGTTCGATCGGGCCCGAGACGAGTGGCGTACTGCCAAGAAGAAGACATACCCTCCCGCTCTATGTCGAGTATTGGCCGACGGTATCACAGACGCGATCAACCATATGTGTGTGACGTGTGACGACGATACACTGCCAGAGGACATGAGGGAGGAGGAGGAGGAGTTTCGTGGGTCCCTTTCAGCCTTTTATGTAGCATGGGACCCATATCTCGGTACTGACGAGTCTTGGGCGCCCGATTTTGTCGATTCTCGGTCTCGGAAGGTGCGTGCTGACCCAGAGCGCCACAGGTTCTTCCCCCCCGAATCGCCAGCCACCGAGTTGCAGATGCAGGCGCTTGTGTATGATCCCACTGCGGAGCCGCGGGACCCTGGCCCGATCGAGGCCTCAGAGGAACAGGAATATGCCGATGCGCTCGCTTTCCTGGATGGCACTGAGTTGCCACCACCTGGCTCGCCCACTCCGCCCTTTGTACCCGTTTCCCAATCTCCGTGTCCCCCGCCGCCCCCACAGCCCGTTGAGCTCACACCAGAATTGCGTACCCTAATTGCTGCCAAGCGTGCGCAAGCTAGAGAGCGACGTCGGATTCGACTCGCTCAGCGAATAGCCCCATGGACTTTCCAACCCGGTTTCGGGGTCGGGCTGTTTGATAATGCGCACGAATGAATATGTTGGTTGGGTGGAGGGCTTCAGTTGTAGTTGGTGATTGGGTAGGGGATTGCAATCTCAGTCAGGCACTTTGTCAGCCCTGGCCTTGCTCTCACAGCTATTTCGTCTTTCGAGCCTTGCGTTACCTCTATTATCTCACCTACCTAGAAGCTCACAGACACCCGAGCCACGCACACGGCACTTGGGTGGACCACCGTCTTGGGTCGTGACAGGCGAGCAGGCTGCCAGTGGGGTACTTGTGTGGCCGTGCTCTGATCTCTCTGCCTATGTTGCCAGTGTTTCGAGCTTTGCTAAGACCAACGCCTTGTGGCTGGTGCTATGCTTAATGCGTGCCCTCCTCGTTTCGCTAGTCCCGTGGTGGTATACAGGTAACCCCCAGCTCATCCGTCAGTTTCGAGCTGAGCTGGAATCACGTCCGCTGAATGAGCTTGCATTCCATAGCCGTCTGACCTCCAGAGTTGCGCCACAGTAGGCCCAACTTTCACGTGGATCAGTTTTGCTGCAGACAGCCTCTCTTGGACCATGGATGTGTGTCTGTCGGCCACCTTCAGTTTCCAGGAGTATCCGACGTCTGCAGTTTCAGGTGATTTTTGTAGTATGGAGGGGATACTGGGGGATTGTTGGAGGCGTTAGCAGCGGGGCAGGGTAACAGCAAGCGGAGAGAGCGGCAGCCTGCCTCTTTTGCTCTTTCATGTCTACGGCCTGCCTGCAAGCGCCGGCCCGCCCTCTTGCCCTCTCTCCCTCTGAGACCAGATTTTTCAGACAAGGCGCATCAGGTTTGACTGACAGCAGTCGTATTGCGCAACTGTCGCCATCTCGAGCGTCAGCCTTGTCGGCCGAACCGAGGGTCGATCCGCGAGGGGAGGGGGCCATAGTGGGCGCTCCGAAAGGAACTCGCGAAGCCCCCGCCCCACAGCGGCTCTCGCCGAGGTAAAGTCGTTGAGTGCAGCGGCTTTGAGAGCCACAGCGGTCGTGGAGACCGCATCGTGTAGTCGGGAGTGGGCTGGGAATGGTAGGTCGGGCAGTTGGAGGTAGTAGCAGCGAGGCAGTGTAGCAACAGTCAGAGAGAGCGGCAGCCCGCCTCTCTTGCTCTCTCTTGCACACGGCCTGCCTGCATGCGCTGTCCCGCCCTCTTGCCCGCTCTCTCTCTAAGGCTAAATTTCAGACAGTGCGTAGCAGGTTTCACTGAAAGCAGTTGACGTGCGCAACTGTCGCCAGCTCGAGCGTCGGCCTGGTCGGCCGAACCGAGGGTCGAACTGTGAGGGGAGGGGGCCATAGTGGGCGTTCCGACAGGAACTCGCGAAGCCCCCGCCCCACAGCGGCGCTCGCCGAGGTAAGGTCGTTGAGTGCAGCTGTTTTGAGAGCTGACAGCGGCCGCGGAGATCGCAACATGTATTCGGGAGGGGGTTGGGTATGATAGGTCGGGCAGACGTGCTGAGATCAGAGAGGCATGTGCCTGCCTCTCTTGCTTCTTTCCGCCGCCGCCTGCATGCAACCCGCTCGCCTGCTCTCTCTCCGCCGTCAACCTGGACAGAGGTGCGCCCCCTCGCGTTTCTGTCACCGCCGGACTGGCAAGCTTCAAGCCTTGGCCCGTGGGGGGCAGCGGCAGGGGGCTCGGTGAGCGTAGTCCGTCGCTAACCACACACCCGTTGCGTGTGGCACCGAACCCCCGAGTGTCCGTCGGTCCGCGCGTCGCCAGCCAGGCGCTCATGCGGCTGCACGCCGCAGCCCCCGCCTGCCGCCAGCCTTTCTTGCTTTTGTCTTGCAGATAAGGACGGGAGTGGGGGAGGCTGGCTGCTTTGTGGAGGGGTTAAGTCAGCGAGTGCATCTCTGTGGAGCGTGATGTCCTGATGCTGCCAGGGTTACGCCGAGAGCAACCGAGCAGGATTGCCCCACCCCGTCCGCCGCCACTTCCTGGCCACGGTTGAAAGTTTCAATCCTTTGCCGCCTAGTACCAGACGCTCTGCGTCCACATTGCTGCCTCGCATCCAGTTGCTCGCGCAGTTAATACTATGGGACTGGGTGGGATTCGTGGGGTCATGTAGGTTGGTTGGAGGAAGTTACTGTCTGACTTGACTTCAGGTGCCCGTGCAGAGTTTGCGAGCTTCGCCTCTTAGCACAGCCACACGAGTTGACTGTGCTGACTGCCTCTGCTAGCTGCAGCGCCGCCATTAGCTGACAGGCCATACGCTTCATCAGCAGCGCAATCCAAAAATCCTCCTCCCTCCTCCCTCCTCCCTCCTCCCTCCTCCCTCCTCCTCCTCCCTCCTCCTCCCTCCTCCCTTCTCCCTCCTCCCTCCTCCTCCTCCTCCTCTCCTACCTCCTCCTCCTCCTCCTCCTCCTCCTCCTCTCCCCCTCCTCCTCCCTCCTCCGCCTCCTCCTGCTCGTCCTCCTTCGGATGTCTCCCGGGGGGGGCGCGGAGTTGGGAGGAGGGGGAGCTGCAGGGCTGGCCCGCGCGAGAAGGCGCGGCCGCACCCTGGCGGCTGCGGCCGATGCGGCGGGGTCCCTCGGGGCAGGTGGTGTGGCTGGTCAGCTCTTCCACTCCGCTCTTCCTGCTCTGATTCCTCCTCCTCCTCCTGCCTCCTTCCTCCTCCTTCCTCCCTCTCCTCCCTCCTTCCTCTCCTCCTCCTCCTCCATCCTCTCGCCTGCCGCAAGTCCTCCTCCTTCGCGTCCTCCTCCTCCTGCTGTCTCACTCCTCCATCCTCCTCCGCCTCGACTCCGACCTCCCTCCTCTCCCTCCCTCGCCTCCTCCTCCTCCTCCTCCTCATCATCATCATCATCATCATCATCAATCATCATAACATCATCCATAATCATCATCATCATTCAGCGATCATCATCACCAACCACCACCACCCATCATAGTCAGGCATCATCATCAGCATCATCATCATCATCATCATCATCATCATCATCGTCATCATCATCTGCATCATCATCATCATCATCATCAGCATCATCATCATCATCAGCATCATCATCATCCTCGGCAGCATCATCATCATTATCCCAGTGCGACCCTACCTAGGAGTTGGAGCATCTAGGAAAGCAACATCTACATCTACACCGAAAGCTATAGTAAGATCTACACCTGCATCTACATCTACATCAACATCAACAGCGAGACTCACATCTACACCTACATATACACCTAAGTCTACAGCTACATCTACATCTACATCTACACCTACATCCACATCTACACCTACACCTACATCTACATCTACACTTTCGCATTGGTGTTGCTTTTGCTTTGCAGTGCCTTGCCTTTGTGTTTGCTTTTGTTGTTGCTGTCGTTGTTGTTTTGCTAGGCTATGCTATGCTAGGCTATGTTATGCCATGCTGTGCTGTGCTAATGCTGCGTTGTTGCTCGGCTGCGCTGTGTTATGCTAGGCTGTGCTATGCTATGTTATGATGCGCTATGCTATGCTATGCTATGGTATACTGCGCTATGGTATGATATGTTATAATATGCTGCGCTATGCTATGCTATGCTAGGCTATGCTATGATATGATATGCGAGGCTGAGCTATGCTATCCTATGCTATGCTATGCTACTCTGCGCTATGCTATGATATGATATGTTGTGATATGCTCTGTTATGCTGTGCTATGCTATGATATGCTGCACTGTGCTATTATAAGCAATGCTATGCTATGCTATGCTGCGTTATGCTATGCTATGCTATGCTGAGCTATGCTATGCTGAGCTATGCTATGCTGAGCTATGCTATGCTGTGCTATGCTATGATTGGCTATGCTATGCTATGATATGCTGTGCTAATGCTGCGCTGCGCTATGCTGCGCTGCGCTAAGCTAAGCTATGCTAAGCTAAGCTAAGCTAAGCTAGGCTAGGCTAAGCGAAGCTGAGCTAAGCTCAGCCAAGCCAAGCCAAGCCAAGCAGAGCTAGGCTAGGCTAAGCTAAGCTAAGCTAAGCTAAGCTCAGCTAAGCTAAGCTAAGCTAGGCTAAGCTAAGCTAAGCTAAGCTAAGATGAGATAAGCAACGCTAAGCTAAGGGGACGTAACTGGGGGAACCGCGGGGCGGATGCCGGGGGAACCGCCCGGGGCGAGTTGCACTGCCTGGCCCCTTTAACATAGAGAGTGTAAGAACCCTTCTAGGCAGAGCCTAGGTAGGGAATACTCAGAATCATACTCATAGTCCGCATCGTCATCATCAGCATCAGCATCAGCATCAGCATCAGCATCAGCATCAACATCAACATCCTTATCAGCAGCAGCATCATCACCAGCAGCATCATCAGCAGCATCGTCAACATCCTCACAGCATCCGCATCATCAGCGTCCTCGTCATGATCATAGCATCATCACCATCACAATCATCAAAATCATCCGCGTAATCAGAATCATGAACATCAGCATCAGCACCAGCATCATAATCATCATCATCATCCCCAGCATCAGCATCACCATCAGCACCATCATCCGCAGCATCATCATAAGTATCAGCATAATCAGCAGCAGCAGCGTCAGCATCACCATCATCATCATCATCATCATCATCATCATCATCATCATCAGCAGCTGCACCATCATCATCCGCATCATCATCAGCAGCAGCATCACCACCATGATCATCACCAGCACCACCATCAGCATAAGCAGCAGCGTCATCAGCATCACCATCATCACCATCGTCATCATCACGACCACCATCACCATCACCATCACCATCATCATCAGCATCACCATCATCCGCATCATCATCACCCTCATCATCCTCATCATCAGCATCATCATAATCATCGGCATCATCATCATCATCCTCAGCATCACCATCATAATCATCATCATCATCAGTGGCATCATCATTACAAAAGGCATCTCCACCAGCATCCGCATCATCAGCACCACCAGCATCATAAGCATCAGCATCATCAACATCAACAGCCACAACAGCATTAGCATCAGCAGCAGCATCAGCAGCAGCATCACCATCACCAACTCAAGCATCATCACCATCATCATAAGCATCATCATCACCACAACAACCATACCAATCGGCATCATCATCATCATCATCATCATCATCATCATCATCATCACCATCATCACCATCATCATCATCATCATCATCATCATCATCATCATCATCATCATCATCATCAACATCGGTATCCTACTCATCACCATCATCATCACCATCACAACCGTCATCAGCATCACCATCATCACCACACTCAGCATCATCATCATCGACATCATCAGCAGCAGCCTCGTCATCACCATCATCATCAGCATCCTCATCATCATCCTCATCATCGTCATCGTCATCATGGTCATGGTCATCGTCATCGTCATCATCATCATCTTCATCATCATCATCATCATCATCATCATTGTCATCGTCATCGTCATCGTCATTGTCATCGTCATCAGCACCAGATTCCTCTTCCTCCTGTTCATCCTCCTCCTGGTCCTCCTCTTCCTCCTTTTCCTCCTCATCATCCTGCTCCTCCTCTTCCTCCTCCATCATAACGACGACGGAGGACGACGGGCGAGAGGGGGGGTGTTTGAGACTGCCGCAGCAGGGGGGTGGGGCAGCCTCGCCAAAAAACGGCAGAGGGGAGGCCCAGTCTGCCCCACGGGCCTCTTCCTGAGCGGCGGCGTGCCTGCGCTCCTGGCCGCGGGCGCGCTCAGGCCGCGCGGCTGCGGCCGAGCGCCTTGGGGGGCGAGATCTCCCCGGCCTAGCGCCGCCGCCGCCCCGAACGCGGCTTGTCTGCCGGTTCCCTCCCGAACGCGGCTTATCTGCCGGTTCCTTTTGTGGGCGGAGGGTGGGAGAACAAAATTCCAGGGGCCAAGACCCCCCCCCCCGGGGGCACGCGGTGCGTGCGTGACCCAAAATGACAGCATCGAAGGTCAAGTTCCCACCCCCTGCGCTCGACTCTGTCAGCCCCGCAAGCCCGTGCCCGACCCAACCCAAAGCCGGGACAAGCGAAGCTGTTACGCCGTGCACATTCGTCTCAAAAGTTTGTAACATTCACGGATGGATAGCGGTTCCATTTTCAAAGTGACTCGTAGAGTTTGTCTAGTTAGCGTAGCGACAGAAGCTAGAATAATTCTGGAACGCCGCCGAGCGAGTTGGCGCTGAAAATCTCGACGAAGCTTTTGGTGACATGGGTATGTTGGAAGATGCTTTACCACTCGTCTGGAGAGACAATTATTCAGGGCAGCTAAGATATGATTCCTGTTCACCATATTGATCCCAACTCAATCCTACAGCTATGACGGGGAAAAGCATCAAGGCGGGGTTTTGCCCTGGGATTTTTGTTCGCACGCGTTCGGTTGGCGAACTTGACCTCGAGATTTAGAGCAGCTGCCGAGCTCTCGAGTGCACGATACGATTCAGCAACATCGGAAGCTTCGACATGTAGCCTCGACAGACTTGAACTCGGCCTGACCCTCGAATTATCTTGAAAGACAAACATAAGTATGAAATTGTGTTGCTGCTCTGTCGAACGATGTTTTGACTTAATCTCGAAATTCAGAGGGGGCTCAGAGCTTTGCCTGCTCGTGAACGCGGATATGACCAATAGCTTTGCTGTGCTGCCCCAATAAACCTGAGCCCGGTCAGCTCCTCGAGCAAGAATCGAAACAAACAGTATCACTCTGCAACTGTTCTGCTGCTTCGACCGGTTTTGGGATTTCGAGCTGGAATGGATCTCTTGATCGCTTGAACGAATTCAGCAGCCTCGGAAGCTTTGTCCCGCAGCCTCGAGAGACCTGAATTCAGTCTCATACTCGACCTCGTTGCCTTGACGTTCTTGCGCCTCCAGAGACCTCCAGAATTGAAGGCGCTGGGGAGTCTGAACTGGGTCGGACCCCTGAAAATCGGTCGGGGGGGTGAAGCCAAATCCGCCGACCCTGTCGGCGTGTGTGAGGGGGTTGTCCGTTCAGGTCGTCATCTCCGTCATTCGTTGGTCGTCGTCTCTGTCGTCCCCTTTCCCTGCCTCCCCCTTTCCCTGGGCTCGTCGAAGCTCCCATTTTTTTCCAGGGACCTCCTCAGCGCGCCAACCAAAGCGAAGTTGAGCAACGTCGTAATTGAGTCGAAGGGAAGCCCCTTCCCTACGATCCCCTCCCCGCCAAGGGGGGCGCCCAGGGGGGTCCGGGGGGGGTGAGATACGACGCCCCCCCCGGGGAGTCCCAGAGCCCGAAAAAGCCCCAAGACGGACCAAGAGTAACCCAGCAGGCCCTAAAGACAGTCCATGAGAACCCCGAATCGTCGAACGATCTGTCCAAGACGCCTTGACGGCCTCCAGACGGCCCAAGAGGCCTGCAAAGCGCCCCAAGAGGCCTCCAGGAATTTTCCCACGAGAGCCCAAAAAGGCAAAATTCATGGATTTTCCATACGTTCTTAACAGATTTTGGCATTCTTGCCTCTTCCGCTTCCCGACGCGCCAAGACGGCCCAAGAGGCCCCCAAGATCGCCCCGAGACGGCCCAAGAGGCCCCCAAGAGGGTCCCCTAACGGCCGAAGAGACTCCAAGACGGCCAAAGAGGCCCCAAGATTGCCCCAAGCCAGCCCAGGAAAGCCCCAAATTGCCCAGGAGGCCTCCAAAAGGGCCTCGAGACGGCGCAAGAGGAGCCCTGGACGGTCCAAGACGGCCTCAAGAGAGCCCCAGGCTGTCCCAAGAAAGCCTGTGGCCTCCTTTTCCTCCTCCTCCTCCTCCTCCTCCTCCTCCTCCTCCTCCCGCTCCGCCTCTGTCTACACTCCTCCTCCGCCTCCTCCCCCTCTGCTCCCCCCTCACTCCTGCTCTCCTCTGCCTCCTTCTCCTCCCTCCTTTTTGCGCCTCTAATCCTTCTTTTCCTCCTCCATCCCTCACCACCTCCTCACGCCTTCCTCCACCTCCCCTCCCGCTCCTCCGTCCCCCCTGCCCCCTCGTGTTTTGCATCGTCGTGCGTTCTCAAAAGGGGTGATCGCGGCACGGGCGCGTACAAGGACGCTTGCTCTGCGATCCGTTACAAAAGTCGTGGGCACCTGGACTCTTTTTCCCCTCGGTCACCGAACATCCACTTATAAGTCACAACCCTATCCGTTCCAACCAAGATCCCACTCACGCTTCGAACCTCTACCCCTCCTTCTGCTTCGCCGATCAAGCGCTGGTCCACCTTCGTACGCGCATGAACGGCTGCGTTAACTCCTGAGATATACCTGCTGTGAGCAAAGCGCACAAAGATTTCCGTGCTCGGGTCCCAAGTGTCCGCCACTGGACCTCACGACGGTGAGCAGCCTGCCGAGTTGCGGCTCGGCGTCTCCGTGCCGTTGTGAACCCTCCCCAACCGCACAACAGGCTGCGAGCTTGCCGCCCGTGCAGAGAGAAGCGCGTGCCACAACGAGCATGCTCGATATCGCGCGGTGCACTTTTTGGTCGCAGCAGCGCGGACCCACCCTTCATCGGTGAGCGGTCGTAGTCGTTCAGCGTCTTCGGCTGACATTTTCAACCCTCTGGCTGGTACGCTTGCGGCTGATCCTTGTCGGGTCAAAACTCCTCCTCCTCCTCCTCCTCCTCTTCCTCCTCCTCCTCCTCCTCCCCCTCCTCCTCCTCCTCCTCCTCTTCCTCCTCCTCCTCGTCCTCCTCCTCCTCTTCCTCCTCGTCCTCCTCCTCCTCCCCCTCCTCCTCCTCCTCCTCTTCCTCCTCCTCCTCGTCCTCCTCCTCCTCTTCCTCCTCCTCCTCCTCCCCCCAAGCTGCTTCCCGGAGGTCGAGCATGGCTCAAGCGCCTCCGACAGACCTCCAAGAGGCCTCAAGATAGCCACAAGATGGTCTAAGATAGCTTAGCATGGCTCAGGGTAGCCTCCGACAGCCTCGAGCCGAACATGATTCACGATAGCCTCCGAGGCCTCAAGAAAACCTCCGATCGTGTCTGGGTGGGCTGGTGGGGATACTTGTGGGTACGCAGGCGAACGAATCAAGTCGGACGCTGAGCCAGCAGGGGCAGGCTATGCCACCTGCGAAAAACAAGAAAAAAATGCGAAGGGGGGGGGGGGGAACTAGAGATTTTTTTGTCGCAACCGCAGGCGAAGGCGCCGGCGGCGTCACAGGTCGGCTCGGGCTACGAGCAGAACTAATTGCCTAGCGCGCGCGCAAGCAATGCAATCCTACCGCCGGGGGACGCTGGGCTGCGCCGAGGGCAGAGGCTGCAAGAGCTGCCGGGGGCTGCCAGGTGGCTGTGCACGCGTGCGGGCACCCGGGGGACGAGACCACCGAGATGGATAAATTTGACCTTGTCGCAGCCAGGCGCCAGAGGTCGACGCGCCACGGAAGTGGCGAAGCGCGGGGCTGCATAAACAGACCAACGTGCTAGGAGAAAACTAGGCATACGCGAAGCGTGAAGAACTTCGAGGCGCATCCAGCGGTGGCGACGAGGGCCTCCCGGGAGGCCCACCAAAGGGAAAACGAGGCAAGGATAGCGGTCTGGGTACCTTTTCCCCCTCCGAATCACTGGCTCGAGAATGGGCAACGCCTCGGGAGACGCCACCGCGGTACGGTGTACACAGGACATTTCCCTCGGAGCGTCTTTTTCTGCGTTTCTGGAAATAGTTTGGTGGAGCCCGCGAGGAGAGATTCTCCGAGAGGAGGAAGCGTCCGGTATCCTGACCATGAGGAGTCCGGAACGAGCTTAGGGGAGAGTGATAGTCCCGACAATGATAATTAGAAAAACAAGAACAACACACATGCAAAAACAAAACCACATATCTTGCGCTCTCGTCGCCGCGGCCGCGCGCGCGGGGGGATCCTCCCGCTTCGGCGGCACCGGCAGCGGCTCCCGCGCGGCGGGCGGGTCGGCGGGGCCCCGCGGCTTCTCGGGGGACCTCTGCGCGGTTGACGGGGAGATTTGCAGGCGCTGCTGTATTCCGATGTTCCGCATTTGTCGTCCTCCTCCTACTCCTCCTCCTCCCCTCCTGCTCCTGCTCCTGCTCCTGCTCCTGCTCCTGCTCTCCTGCTCTTCTCCTTGCTCGCATGCTCCTGCTTGGTTCTGCTTCCTAGCTGGCCTGCTCCTGCTCCTGCCTCCTCCTCTCCTCCCTCCTCCACTCCTCCTCCCCGCCTCCTCCTCCTCCTCCTCCTCCTCCTCTCTCCTCCTCCTCTCTCTTCCTCCTTCTCGCTGCCTCCTGGCTACCTCGCCCTCCTCCTCCTCCTCCTCCTCCTCCTCCTCCTCTTTTTCTTCCTTCCTCTTCCTCCCCCCTCAAAAATCCACTCCAGGACTGCCGACAGCGGCCACGCCAGCGAAGATGGCCCCAAGATGCACCCATGACGGCCCTAGATGGCCTCAAGATGACCTTAGACTGCCCATAAGGCCCGCCAGAGGCCTCCAAGACGGCCCAAGACCCTCCAAGACGTCCTCCAGGAGGCCCGAAAGCTCGGAAACCACCTGTTCCGATAGCTCGCCCGACTCCGTGTTCCCCGAAGGCTTTCGAAACCCACTCGGGGAACGCGTGGCCTGATAGCTTGGCCAAGCTCAAATCCAACTTTCGGCCACGCAGGCGCTTCCACAAAGGCAGGGGGCGGCGGTGAT
>CAUYUJ010005827.1:50000-52500 GCA_963575745.1 Prorocentrum cordatum
ACTTACGTACGACTACGACTACGACTTGAACTACTACTACGACTTACGGACTTACGACTACTTAACGACTATACTACTACTACTATTAATACTATACTTAGTCAATACTGACACGCTACGACGAGACTACGACGACTACCACGTACTACTACTACTATCACTAATACTGCTAACTACTACTAGAGTATATACATACTACGAATACGACTACTGCTACGACTACCGACTACAACACTACCATATACTCACTACTACTACTACTAATACTACATTCAGAACTAAACTACTACCGAATGACTACTAATACGACACTATACTACTAATACTACTACTACTACTACTACGACTAATACTACTACTACACAAATACAGACTACTACTCTTACTACTAATACTTACTACTACTACTACTACGGACTACTACGGCTGCTACTACTACTACTACATACTACTACTACTATCTTACTATTACGTACTACGACTACGACTACTATATGAATACTAATACTACTACTACACTACGACGATACGATTATACTACTACTACTACTTACGACTACTACTACACTGCGATTACGACTAACTACTGTCTACTCACTACTACTACTTTACTTACTACGACGACGACGACAACTACTACTACTACGACCATGCCGACGACTACTAGAATACTACTACTATTTACTCCTACGATACTACTTACGACACTACTACTACTACTACTACTACTACTACTACTACTACTACTACTACTCCGAAAACCACGACTACTACTACTACAAAGGTTGCGGTTACTACTACGAGTAAGACTACAACTACTACAGCTACTACTACTACTACTACTACTACTACTACTACTAGTACTAAGATTACGACCACTTCCACTAATACGACAACCACGTCTACTACTACTACGACTACTACTACTACTACTACTACTACTACTACGACTACTACTACTACTACTACTACTACTACTACGACTACTACTACTACTACTACTACTACTACTACTACTTCTACTAGTACTACTATTACTACGTCTACGACTGCGACTACTACTGCTACTGCTACAGCTATTACTACTACGACGACGACGACGACTATTACTACTACTACTACTACTACTACTACTACTACTACTACTACCACGACGACTACTGACAGTACTACTATTACTACTGAGTACTACTACTACTACTACTACAGCTACTACTACTACTACTACTGACTAAACGATGACTACGAACGATTACTAATACTACCTTACTTACTCTACTTTATGAACTACTACTACTACTACCACTTACTACCACTACTACGGCCACGGCTACGATGCTACAATTTCCGAGTACGACCACGACTACGAAAACGACGACCGAAAAGACAAATTGCCACTACGACTACGAGTCTACAAATACAAACGTGCGTACGTCCATACGCACGTACCCCTACTTGCTAATACTACGATTGCGTATACGACTACTACCCCACCACCACTATACTACTACTACTACTACTACTACTACTACGGACTACTACTATCTACTACTATACTACTACTACTCTACTACTACAACTACAACTACTACTACTACTTACTACTATTACTACTACTACTACTGCTCTACTTACTATACTAACTACTTACTACACTACTAACTTACTACTACATTACTACTGCCAATACTCCCATTACTACTACTACTACTTTACTACTACTTACTACTACTACTACTACTTTACTACTACGGACTAGACTACGACTACGACTACGACTAGTACTACTACTACTGCCTACTACTCTACTACTTACTGCTACTTACTACTACTGCTAATACTACTACTATTACTACTACTTACTACTACTATACTAATACTACAACTCCTACTACTACTACCACTACTACTACTACTACTACTACTACTACGACTACGACTACGACGAATACTACTACTACAACTACTACCACTACCACTACCACTACCACTACCACTACCACTACTACTACTACTACTACTACTACTACTACTAGTTATACTTATACTACTACTACTACTAATACTACTGCTACTACTACTACGACTACTACTACTACTACTACTACACTACTACTACTACTACTACTACTAGTACTACTACTACTACTACACCACTACTACTACTACTACTACTACTACTACTACTACTACTACTTCTACTACTACTCTACTACTAGTACTACTATACTACTACTAATAACTAATTACTTCTACTGTTTTAAAAAGATAACTACCTACTTACTATTACTACTACCACTGGTACTAGTACCACTGCGATTACGATTACTACGACGACGCGAATTAATACTACTACTCATATTACTACTACTACTACTACTACTACTACTACTGCTGCTGCTGCTGCTGCTGCTACTACTACTACTACTACTACGACTACTGCTACAGTTGCTGCTGCAACCAATTCTAGTGCTTCTACTTCTGCTACTGCCCCTGCAGT
>CAUYUJ010005828.1:0-12500 GCA_963575745.1 Prorocentrum cordatum
TCCAAGAAAGACGCTCGCCGCCAGGAGCTCGATAGTCAGCTCCAGGACACCTTCAAGGCCCTCTTCCACGGCAACTTTAAAGCCGTCACCATCCTCGAACCCTGCAAAAGCCTAGGCAGGTACGGATCAGGCGTCGGAAGGAGGTCCCTGGCTGCCACCTTCGGCGTCAGTCTTCAAGCGGTTGACAAGGTCTTGGCGGGTTCAGGGCAACTCGGCGCCACCTACGACCTCAGCAACGTAGGTGCAGATGAGCCCACTGCAGACAAGTACCAGACCGTGTGGTTCCCTGAGGACCAGCCCATCACGATGGCAGATGCGTTCCAGAAGTCGGTGGACTTCAAGGCCCTAGGAGTCGTCAGGCACGGCAAGTCAGGCTTATTGGGGATCCGTGTTGCCCGAGGGTCAGACGCCGCCAAGGCTGCTGCCGTCAGCATCCGTGGCTGCGAAGCCACCCTCGCCAAGACGCGCTACCGCATCACTGGCATCGCGGCACGCCACGCCACGCTGACCCAGCTCGCCAAGACTCTCACGGGCCCGTCCGTCAAATGGGACTGTGAGGTCTACCACACCGCCTGGGACCCAGCCACTTCGGCTCAGTTTGCCTTAGTGCGCGCCCATCGTCCCCCACCCACCTATACGGTACAGGTCGCAGGGTGCCCCATCCCGTGGAGCATCACCGAGGCCCCGCTGGCTGAGGTGGTGCCGAAGAGGGACAACGTTACCATCGTCACGCCTACCACCATCACAGAGCCTGTGACGCCGCCAGCCCGTGGTGGCGGCTTCAGCCCCGCCACTGGCACACTCCTCACCAAAGCGGCCCAGAGCCCTTTACCTCCACGACCTCATGACTGCCACGCCCAAAGGCAAGGGCGTCGCACCGCTCCTGATCCCCAAGGAGGAGCCTTTAGCCAAGCGCCACCGATCCTCCAGTGGGAAATGCGACGCCACGCCGCACGCAAGATCACACGGCGCCCCAGGCCGCAGCTCCTCTGCACCCCCGCACGGCACGGACGGAGCTGCCGAGCAGACGGCCGTCCAAGGATCAGGTGGTCATGACCCGCAGCTTGGCACGGTGGCGGCTGAAGGTGGGGGCCACACCGAAGGGGACGCTGCCACAGCCGCCGAAGTACCAGGCGACGCTGACGACGTCGAGATCCTCTCATCAGGGGATGAATTCAGCGTGGCATCTCGCGAACTGAACACCCTCGGCGAACGCTTCGCAACGGCCCCTAAACTGTCAGATGCCGCCACGACCCGCATCCAACACATGGAACAACCGCACGAGCTGCTTGCCAACACGGTGGATAACATGCAGGTTCAGCTTGCGGGCGTTCTCTCATCCCAGGCCACACTCACGGAGCACGTTTCAGGTTTGGAACGAGGGCTTGCCACCGTCGTCACCCAGCAACAGACGGCAAACACCGAAGCTGCTGCACTGCGTGGCGACATCCAGGCCCTCCTTGGGCACCTCACGGGGGGCACCATCCACCTGCCACAGGTGGCCACTCTCGAAACAAAAAAGGAGGAAGCTGCATCAGTTGCCGATCCCGTGGCGGTCTGCGGGTGGATTGACCAGCCAGGCCAGGTCACCCCAGGGACGGGGCCCCCAGGGTCTGACAAAGGCAAAGACAAGGGTCGGGCCACTCAGGAACCCTATTGAAGGTGCCTCAGAGAGCCTGCCTCAGCCCTCCGAGGAAGCGCCTTCAGAGGCATCTCTTCTCTCTTCGCGTCGTATCTCTTTCTTGTCATATCATGTCAGTTTTTGCAGCAGCACGAGCAAGCTATCTGGTGTAGGGACACCTGTCATCTTGCTGTGGGTGTGTTTGTTGCAATGTACATGAGCATGCAGGGGTATCTGAGGATGCGTGCCGACATGCAGCTTTTGGCTCATCGCTCGCGCCGCCCGCCAGGCCTCGCCATCATGTGGCGCCTTGCCTGCAGCCTGGCCCTCCCCTCGCTCGCTGGAGCACACCCGTCTTCAGGCGGTGCGCCCCAGCATGGAGGTGGGGTTTTCCTGCGACACGCTGAACGTGGGACTCTTTTCTACCTTTACGATGACAGCATCTACAAGTACGATCACTGCACCATTTTGGACCCGATCGTGAACAGCACCGTAGCCGCGGGTCCGTGCGGCAACGGACCGCTGGGCGCCATCGTGAGCGCATGCACGCCCTTGTCAACTACGACACATGCATCGAAATCCACCCCCAGCGTGGCCTCGACTGCGGTGCAGCAGATCTTTGACGGGGACGTTGATATAGGCCAGGCACACAGTGGCGGCTTCAGCCCCGCTGTCGTGCCCCGCTATTGCCCCACGGGTCTCACCACCCCCCTGCGCGCTAGGGGCGAACCCGAGGAGGACCCTGCTTTCTGGCACCTGATGATGATCCGCGCCCGGCTCATACCGTGTGCTGCGGCGTGGGCACCAGGTGAGGACCACCAGGGCGTGTTCTGGGCATGGCTCGAGGACTGCGTCCCGTACATCCTGGCGACGCTTCATCTGCCACAGTACGATCACCTCTTCCAGGAGGACTCTGAGGACACAACCGACGCCCTGCGCCAGCGCACCGCGTTCGACATGTGCGAGGACATCTGGTATAGAGCGGGCCCCGACAGACAGCGCACAAACCGCAACCTCACTCTTATCCAAGGCAGCCGCGAGTATTCCACCCGCTACTTTGGCCTCCTTCTGGAATACCAGGGTGCTCGTGCCCAGCTTGTCGGCCCTGAAGCTTTCACGGCACCTTTGCCGCCATACCTCTCACGGGCCCACGCCTAACTACCAAGAGGCCTTCCCCCACCCGACCAAGACGCCCTGGCGTACCTCGCCGATGCGATCCTGCACCACCCGACAGACATGCAGCCGCTTGTGGAGGCAGAGCTCGCCGCGGCACCGATGGAACCGCTTAACCCACCACCGCCAGCAGGCCTCGCCCAGCACGCCACGGGTGATCAGGCCGCAGACGACCCCGTACCATGGTTGCTTCAGCACATCGCGGCCAGCGACATCAGCGACACACCCCTGGACTCATTCCATGCGTCGGACGATATCAGCAACATATCCCTGGGCTCGGTCCACGTGGACGATAGCCAGGACGACATGGAAACTCAGGATCGCGACGGCACAACACCACCTGGCGACACGGCCCAGCGTGACCGCGACAGTGAACCCTACTTAGGGCACACCTCGTCGCACAGCAGTCCGCCCAACAACTCGGCTCAGGCCGACCCCTGCGCACAGCTCAACGACGCTGAAGGCGTCACTGCCGCCGACGCGACAAGCCATTCCACTGCATCGCCAGCTCATGCCAGCCCGTGCGGTGGCGGCTTCAGCCCCGCTGCAGCACTGGCTAGACCTGGACATCTCCAGACCGCAGGTGGCAGCACCACGCCCTTCACCTCTGTGCACCGTGACAACGTGACTGACTCCAACCCCAGTGTCATTGGCCACTGGCAGGCCGACATCGACAACGACCCCATCGATGATGAGTACCCAGATGCCAGCGGTTCCCACGAGCCCCAGCACAGCGCAGCGGCATCACTACATTGTGGCTGCCTCATCTGCCTCTTTGTGGCCACGTACGCCATCGTGATAGCAATGCCGTACAAGGACCAGATCGATGGGTACTTGCCGACACCGAGCCGAGACCCCAGCTACCGACAACGACGACGACGCAAAGCGACGGCACCAGGCCCATCTGTGCCCACCACATCCCGACGCAAAACGACATACAACGGCACGTCCGCATTGTGGGCCACTCTCAAATGGACCAGCGTCAAACTCAGAGATAGCGTCCCGGGCGGAGCCAGCGCAGTCGGGGTCGGCCTCGGGGGTGCCCTGAAATGGGCCAGCGGCAAACTCGGGGCTATTGCCACGGGTGGAGTCGCGTGCGGTCTTCTACTCGTCGGCGCCAAACTTCTTGCTCAAGGAGCCGTCGGACACGTAGGAGCCCGCATCTGTGCGCGGGCCCTGGACTCATCCACAGCCCAGTGGTGCCTCCGCTGTTGCCAACCGAGCAGGAGGCCGCGTGATGAGGCCACATGCAAAATGCCGTGCACGCTCGCCGACGAACACGACGACCAGCATGTGCACGCACTCCGACATCCGCTGCTGCAGGAACACTACGCCGCAGCAGTTGCCGCCGCAGTCGCCGATGTCACTACCGCCACCACCGCCGCCATCGTCGAAGTCACTGCCGCCGCATCGCGAGCCTCGTCTGTCACACCAAGATCGACCAGCCCGTCCCCGCGAGACGGCTTCAAAAGCGGCGCGGCATACGGTAACCTACCGACTAACGAGGATGCCACAGCACACGGCAGTGACACCGAGGCAAGGGAAACACGTGAGTGCACCCACGTTAGCCCGTGGTCCGTCTTCCGACATGTTGATGCTCGTGGTTCCTCTCCCGACGCGGACACCCAACCACCACGACGGCGAGCACGCTATGCATCACTTGCCAGGCCCCAGGCGCCTTCAGGCCCTGGTATGCCTTACACAGCCCTCAAGCCACCGACACGAAACTTACGCAACACTATCCAGCGCGACCCAGCGGTCCCCGTGCCGCCGAAGAGCATCCTCAACGCCCTGTACCAAAACGGCTTTGCGCTTGGTAACAGTGGCGTGTCTACAGAGGACATCAAAGACGCTCTGCGACTCCACGACCATCCTCGATTCACCCATGATCCAACACTCCAAGCGCTGGCGCCGTGGACTGAGATCATGCAGAAGCCCCCGAACCGCCTCACTTGGGTGCTGGAAGACTCGTGCGGGAACTCAGGCGAGACGATCTTCCCCTACCTCACGTGGGACCTCCGTCAACCCACCACCGACGCGCCCACGGTCTTCTGGCATGGGACCCGCGGCGACCTTGCGGCCCGTCTCGCTGCCAGTGGAGGGCACCTCTTGCCAGGTCCCCGCCGTGAAGCGAAGGGCCGAACTGGCGCCAACGTTGGCCGCACGTACGCGAGCGTGCACCCTTCGCTGGCCGCGTGGTATGCAATGCCGCCCCACCCGCCCTACAGTCTTGAAGACGACACCCTCGCGTGGGGACCCATCGCACTCTGGATGTGTGAGGCCACCCAACCACCGAGCGGGGAAAACAGGCACAACTACGTGAAAGGGGAGGCCCACGGAGCGCGCCTCATTTACCCTCGGGTCCTGAGCCTCCTCATCCGCATGGACTGGTGCGCCCCCGCAGAAGCTGCTTCCAGGTGCCGTGCCCTACCACACGCCTATGGCATGGGCGACTGCGCGCACGCCCTTCACATCGCTGGCTACGATCATCCAGATCTCCGTGAGGCGGCTGAAGCTCACGACCATGAAGCTAGCACCAGGCGCAGACCAGCCATCGCGGCAGCGTGGCCACCGCCGCAGGCACTATACTCGCCAGAGGCAGCGCGAGTATGGGCCAAACAGCACTACGACACTGAAACAGCCACCAGGGATGACCCTAACCAGCCCCGCCCACGCGTCTCGCTTCACATGCTCCAGCTGGACCCGAAACCACTCATCGACCTGGTGTACACTGGCTTGCAAGCTGTCCCCGTGCGGGGGCATCCTGACGCACGCGGGTCGCGCCCCAGCGGCTCCAGCCCTGGGGCCGCGTCTGGCCCACCACGCACTTACAAGTCAGTCACAGCCCTGGCGCACAGTCCAGACCGCTCATCGACGTCATCAGGAGCCGACGAACGCCGTGCGCCTTCCCTCATCAGCGCGGCCGCCGCCCTCGCCCGAGGCCGTGCCTCCCACGGCGATCTGCCTCTCGCTCGTCACGACAGAGTGGCGGAAATTCCACCTCAGACAACAGTGGCATCGAGACGTGGGAGCACATTGAGACGGAAGAGGAGCCGACTGCCTACCACGTCCTCGCCTACCACGTCCGCGATGTGCGGACCCGTGTCAATGCCCCTGGCATCGAGGTCTGGCTCGACCCTGGAGATCACCACGACGGCGCCTACTTACCGTGGGGGACGACAGTCATGGGCCACCGCGTTACAGACCCTGCGGTGGCGGGGCGGGACGGCTGGGTCATCCTCCACCACGACCACGGCGACACCACTACTAAGCTCTGGGCACCGACCCAAGTCCACGTCAAAGCGGACGACACCTGGCGCACCGTCATGGTAACAGCGGACATGGGGCCCCAGTGGATCAGGTGCCATGCCGAGGACGCTCGCCTCCCCGCCGAGGTTGTCCGCACTACAGGCCAATCCTGGTTTGCTGACGTCTGGCCCTTGTGGGATCGCCCGCGACCCCACCCAGACGACCCAGGCACAAACGAGCATGCGCTCCCGCCTCTACCAGGACGCTGGTCTTGCCTGCAGTGTCGATTCCAATGCTGTCAGTACTGTGCGGCTCGCCGCAACACGCAGCTCGGCACCTCGGGCCAACCAACGTGCCCAGACTGTGCCCGCAGCGGACTGCGTACACTTATGGACTGGTCCACGGACTACTCTTGCAACAGTTGGACGTGTGCATACAGCACCGACAACAGGGACTCCGTCACATGCTGCCTGTCCAGCAGGTGCCCCCATCCCCCCAGTCCACACAGCCTGCTCGACGTCCGTGCCACAGGGATGCCGCCGCACATCCTTGCCCGCCAATTCGGCAACGCGCCAACCCTCCACGACCTTGAGGAACCCCCCCGAGCGCCTTCAGGCCCCGGGGGGGAACCTCCACAACCAGGGCAAGCAGGTTACCAGGGTCAATGGTACTTCCCACCGCAGCCGCGGCGCGTCCCCAGGCAGGGACTGCCTGACGGCACAAGGCGGCCACCTGGAGTCACAGGAACGGGGATGCCCGAAGAACCTTTCCCCGACCAACCTCTTTGGAGGGAAGGCTACGTGCTCTTCAGTCCCCACCAGGCCCTCAAGGAGGAATTCACCTTCAACAAGACGGTCCGCCGACCCTACTCCCAAGCCATCACCAACATGTACAGGGACCGTGTCACGGTCAGGACCGTCTGCGAGTCGATCGCCGAGCGCATCCACACTACCCGCACCCGCTGGCGAGATGTGGTACTGTACTGGGACGCCGAGGGTGGCCCTGGGCCACAAGCCCTCGACTACGACATGCGACTCTGCGACGCCATGGTGAGCCGTGCCACGACCGAAGCCGAGCTAAACCACGACCGCAGCAACCGTGGTAGTTTCTGCCTCTATGGGCCAGCGCACCAGCGAGCTGTCAACATCACGGCGATCTCCGAGCCGCAGAACATCGACTACATGGAGCATGTGCGGCGATACTCACCCGTAGGGGGGACCTACCCTGACCACGCCTTCGAGCACGTCTATCGGGGCTGGCAGCGGCCCGACGTGCCCACCATCCTCCCCGACACCCGTCCCCTCTCGAGAGCCGACTGGCAGCGACACCAACAGCACCAGCAGCGCATTCAGCAGCGCGACCAACGTGACGCAGGACAGCCGGGCACGCCACGCTACCGCTCTCCCGCGCGAGTCCCGACAGGCGGCAACACGGCCTACGGCGGGGTTGCCGCCTACTACCGTGGCCCCATAGGTGCCAGGCCCGCGGCTGCTGGAGCAGCCGCCTCCAGCTACGGCCACGCCCCCCCCGCCAGGGTACACCCAGCGGTCATCGGCTACCCGCGTGCACCCGTGCAGGCCCTCCCAAGGGCCACCTCGCCAGTGCCAGGATCCACGCGCGCCTGGGGCCTTTACTCAGGCCGACATGATGGCACCTCCAGCAACCAGCCCGCAGTGATAACCCCTGCGGCTTCAGCCCAGGGGGCTGCAACAAACCGTGGCAGGACTGGGCGCCCCGAAGGATGGCGTGAGGCGAACGTGCGCGCTTGGCAACCGCGCCAGCACACCCCCCCGCCAAACGTGGCTGCAGCACTGCGCCCTGCCCAGGCAAAACCTGCCCCACCTGAGCGGGAGAGGCAGCCGCTTACCCCGCTCGTCCTCACGCACATCCAGGCGCATCACAGCGCCTCCCCGCGGCACAGCGAGGGAAGCGCCCACCACGTCAGCCCCCGCCCCGACGCCGTCGACCCTGACCAGGCCACAGCCACGGCGGAGGGCGGCACAAGCGCCTCTCGCCAGCCCAGCCCATCACCCTGCGCGGCGCCGATCCGATCCCCGAGCAGGGCGGATTCCGAGCGCGCTAATGCCCAGGCGACCTCGCCACGCGACCGCCACACGGGCGGGCGCGTCCCGCGCAGCAGGTCCTGCAGCCGCCACAGCTCACGCAAGGCCCAGGGAGCTCCACGAGCTCGCCGCCTCGCGAGACTCAGGCTGATGGCCGAGCCCCCGAAGTGGTGCCACGCTTCGGTGCCAGCGTCATCGAACCTGGCCAGGTCGACCTCGAGCCGACGCCGTCCACGGACCACGAGCTGCCGCTGCCCACCCGCGTGATCGTCCCCATCGACGAGGCGCCAACCTTCGACCCGTTCAAGAACAAGTACCGTGTCAAGAACCTTGTGCGGGTTTCGGCGGTGGCTCACCGCTCTCACCTCAGAGTCGGGGCGGAGCCCCCGCCACCTCAGCTGCTGCCGCGGCAGCGGCGGCCCCGCGGGGAATCAGCCCAGTCCGCAACGTGGGCCTCACGGCAGCGGGCATGGACGAGGCCCAGCGCCAGGCCTCCGACCGTGCTGCTCGAGCTGTTCCACCAGATGCTGCTCATCAAGATACTGAAGGGGCGGGCGCGCCACCGCAGGACGGACCAGCGGTGTCGCGTGCGCAGTATATGCGCGTGCGTTGTGCCGCTGCCGCGCCTAGCCGCCGCCGCCGTTTCGCTTTTGCTTTTGTGTTCGGCAGGACGGATCGAGGAGTCGCCTCCCTCTCTCTCTGCTGCCGTCTCACCTCTCCTCCCCTCGTCCCCTATGGTACAGGAGTGAGGATGATTTTTCGAGACAGTTTTACTGACGTTTATGAACCCCCCCTGGCGCAGTGCCGACCGTGTCCCGCCTATACTTCTGGCCTGACGGCGGCTTCAGCCCCGGTCAAGCTAATCCATAGGAACGCCATGAGCTCCTACTGTGGCCAAGCCTTCTACCTGGGCTAGGGTCAGGCTGACCTACACCGTGCGGGGCGTGCAAACCCCAGCTCCACCGATGGAGACGGGCCAGGTCGCTCCATACACCTCGTCAGCCTAAACATCACCAGTCTCTCAGCGAACTGGCCAACCATCACCGCTCTTGGTGTCGACCACAACGCCGCAGTCATAGCACTACAGGAGACCCGACATGCCAAGCCGACCAGACAAGCCATCGCTACCAGCGCCGCCAATCCACACCACGGGGGATACCACGCCAGTCTTGGACCTGACCTGGATCTGGCGCGAGCCCAGCGCAGAGCTGCCCACGGCGGCACAGACACACCGTCGTGGGCAACACTGGCGCCTCGGGAGGGGTCGCCATCCTCTCTAAGGATGCCATTGTCGACTCCACTGTCGACGACAATGCGCCCTGTATCGTCGCCCTCAAGGCCAAGAAAAGATGGCACGAGGTCTTTCTCCCGCTCTGCACACAACACCGCCGCAGGCGGCGACGAAACAACCACGGGCCCGCGGGGATCTACATAGCGAGCCTCTACGGGATTGCTGGAGGAGACAGCACTGCTCTTTTTCGGCTCGCTGACTGCGCCGCCGCTAGGGTCGGCTCAGCCCCCTATTTCATCTGCATGGACGCCAATACGAACATCGATGACAATCCACACCTTCTGCACATGTTGCAGCACGGATTGTTCAACGTCGCTGAGGGCACACCAGACCACACCATGCACACATACGGCAATATCCCTGACTGGGACCGCGTCACCAAGTGCCCCCGCACTTCGCGCATCGATTATATCATTGCCAACCAAGCGGCGCGACCCCTTGTCACCGACTTCTGCTATCTACGCGACTTGCCAGCGAAGTCTCATGTTGGCCTGCAGGTCACGCTTGACCTCAGTCGCCTCGACCATACGGCCCGACGTCTCCTTGCCCCCACGCCCTACCCTCCCAACGATGGAGCTCATGAGGGTCACGAGCTGCAGGCACTAGGGACCCTCATCGCTGGGCGATATCAGGACCGCATGGAACAGGCCGACACACGCGACGACGTGAGCGCATGTTCGCCCTGGCTAACGAGGCCAGTCATGAGTACCATCTCACCCGTCTGCGCGACCTGCCACCTCCACCGCCCGACCACCCAAAAAAGAAGCCCCCCACCATGCACGGGCTCACTCCCATGTTCGAAGAGCGACCAGTTGTCCCCCGCGCCTTCCCCACCTACGGAGCTTCCACGATACACATGAACCGACTGCGCAAGCTCCATCGGCAACTCTGTGAGCTTCGTTTCATCGGACAGCACCATCATTTAGATTGCAGTGCCATCCCGCCGTACCTCGCGCAGCGCATCGACTGCACGTGGACCGCGGCCCGCCTCCTATGCCACAAGCTGCGCCCCACGGTTCTCCTAGACTTCCCCGAGGCCTGGACCCCCGATGAGCCAGCACCTCACGGAGAGCACCTTGACGTTTTGATCCAACACCTCGACTTGGAGCTGGCGCGACGTGCGAACCGTGCCAAAGCTGAACGCATCAATATATGGGCTGAGGGCGTCCGCGAGCCAAGCGGGCGAAAGGCGGCCATATACGCACGGGCTGCTGACAGCTCGCCCACGGCGTATCTCCGCACGCCTACCACACCTGACGACACGCAACTCCACTGCGACACCAACGCCTTTAAACCCGACAAAGCTAGCACGGGCGACAGCGACGCTGACACCGAAGCTGGCGGCTTCAGCCCCAGCGACGGTAGTTCGCCCGACACAGACAACGACGAAGACCACACTCGTGAACCATCACCTGCGCAAGTCCCCGACATTCTCCCTGCCAACGCCATTGTTGCTAACACCAAAGACATGCTTAAGCTCATGGTCGACACCTGGGAGCCCATCTTGGGCAGGTACCGTGCCCGCGCTGGACATGACGCCGAAGCCATGCCGACGTGGGCTGACTTCTACGACGAGTACCGACAAGAGCTGCCTACGCCATCACCAGCTACCCCTTTCCACCTCACCGACGACCAACTCATCCACTTCATTCGCACCCGTTCACCGCGCCGCGCGGGGGGGCTGGACGGCTGGACTACTAAGGAGGCTAAGGAGTTACCCGACGACATTCTTCGCCTCTTGCCCACGTCATTAAAAAAAAAAAAAAAAAAAAAAACAAAAAAAAAAAAAAAAAAAAAAAAAACAAATAAAAAAAAAAAAAAAAAACAAAAAAAAAAAAAAAAATACGCGCTATGCAACGCACTGGCACCATCCCAGAACCCCTCCTCCATGTGCCAAACCCGTGCCTCCGAAAAGGCCGAGGCGAACTCCCAACGGACCAGCGACTTCTCTCGGTGCTTTCCGTTTGGATGTATGCGTGGGAAGCACCAGCTTACCGCAGCCTCACGGACTGGCGGAAAGGATGGACCCACGCCACGAGTTTTGGCGCTGTCCCCAAAGCTACCATTGGGGACGTCAGCACCTCTCTTGCCCTGCGCATCGAACACGCCAGGGCCTTACTCCTCCCCTTAGCTGTGGCTGCCCTGGACCGACAGAAGTGTTTCGACTACCTCATCACGGACATCTGCCTTAACCTTGCGCTTCACGCGGGGTGCCCCCAAGACATCGTTACTGTCCGCAGAAACTTCTACAGTCGCCACAAACGCTACATCCGCATGAACGGTGCGTACTCTAAGGAACTGGCCAGGACAAACGGTCACCTCCAGGGAAGCTCTTGGTCCCTGGACGACATAAAGCTGCTCATGTGTGTATGGACCAAGAGACAGCATCGATACGTTCCGCGATCACTCAGCACTACCTTTGTTGACGACAGCAACTCCACTACCCACACCGCGCCTGAGTTGCAGAAATCTCTTGATGAAACCGCCAAGTGTGATCGATTTTCAGGTCAACGCATTCACCCTGGCAAAGTGGCGGGGTGGGCGCTCACCGACGAGCTTCACACCGCCGTTACCCAGCTCACTCTGGCGGAACGGCCCTTACGCGTGGTCGCCTCCTTCAAGCTCGTCGGGAGTTACATCAACGCCGAGGCAGCGCCGGCTCCAGCCGCGCTTAACCTCACGGCCACCGCTGACGCCCGTGTTCGCAGGGCGACTAGTCGCCTGCCGCGCATGGGGCTCCAGCCGCGCTTAACCTCACGGCCACCGCTGACGCCCGTGTTCGCAGGGCGACTAGTCGCCTGCCGCGCATTGGCAAGCTACCATCACCGATGCGTATTAAGGCGCGGCACGCCCGCTCCCTTGCTGCCAGCGTCTGTACCACGGGCACTGACATTCAAGCCCCATCAGGCCCCGTCAAAACTGCCTACACCCATGCCCTTAAGGCGGCTATCCGCCCCAAGGGAAACAGGTGGGTCGAGTTTTGGACTCTCATGGCCGTGTGCGTCCCAGGACACGCCCTGGAGATTGACGCCATTACGCAGCGTGAAGTTTTCCTGTGTCTGCGGCGACAGGTTAACCGCGACGCTACTCTCTGCGGTCTCGT
>CAUYUJ010005828.1:17500-32500 GCA_963575745.1 Prorocentrum cordatum
CTCGCCCCGTCCGACTCCGGCGCGTCGACAAAAAATCGAGGCGCCGGTTCTGCAGCGCGTGCTCGGCCGCTCGGGGCCCTCGCCGGGCCTCGCGGGGCCCGTCAGGGGAGGGCGCGGGACGAGAAGCGGGGTGCAGAAATCGGGGCGCTGGATGTCGCCTGGGCTCCCCCCCCTCCGACGACAGGCACCTTTTTCTCAGAGCGTATCTCTTGAGACCCAGGCGTCGGGCGTCTCGAAAAAATCGAGGCAAAGGTTCTGCATAGTTTCTGGCCTCTCGGGGCCCTCGCCGGGCCTCGGGACCGTCAAAAAACGACTCGGGATGGAAAACCGGTCCCAGGGAAGTGGTCGGGAGGTCGGGGGCCCGCGTCTCGAAAAATTCGAGACGTCGGATGTCTGGGGACGTTTCGATGATCGTAAGCATTCACCGAGGACCCTCCTCTGGAGCCACCATGACCCCCAAAGTAGCCGCCGAATTCCGAAGGATCTGCGCGGCAATCTCCCTGTGGCAGCGTTTCACACTGCCACAGAGTCCCGCAGGCGGGCCCGAGCCTGGATCCGCGTGCTCTGGTGGATTCCGACCTTTGCGTCTGTCGGAAGTGCACCCCGAACGGCGCGACGAGGCAGGGCGGAACTGCCCACTGCCCGCCTCGGGAGAGGTAGGGCGGCTATTGCCGCAGAGGTGTGGCAGAAACCACGCGGCGGCAAGGCAGGGCGGAGATCGGCAGCACCAGGGGAGCTTGGAAAGACGGGCGGAACGTCCGCCCTACTCACGACATCGCCGAAAAGTACGGCGGATCCGAAGTCAGAGGGGGGGGTGAGAGGTTCCCCTCTCCGGCGGTAACGTTGGCTCCCTCATAACGTTTCGCTGAGAAAGTTACAATCAGAGTTGGAACAAGGACCACGGAAGAGCCCCACATGGGGGACGGGGAGCTTGAGGATACCCCGTCCACTGGCCGTTTCGCCTGAGAATCCCTTGTAATGTCTAGAGAAATCGCGCTCTCGCCTTCAAGCCAGCTTTATGATCCCGTGTAGATAAGTAAATTAGTATGGCGAAGGACCCAAGCATGTGCAGCTGTGAGTACCGCAGTCGTGAATCTCATCTCCCAAAAATGGGATGGCGGCGGCACGCGGACGCTGCCACTGGGGCCTTCGGCGCAACTCCCTATAAATCCTTCGGCGTGGTTCACTCTGTCCGTGATCTGTTCGATGGGGCCAGGAACCGTGTCAGCGGTGCGCCGAAATGTGTGGGGAACTGCATTCCAACGTCGCCACTGGAACCATCGGTGAGCTCCCTCTGGGGCGCCTAACCGTGCAGTGGGTGTGCCGTACAGGGCGAGGGAGACGCATGCGAACGGTTTCGCTTGGGCCTTCGGTGGAGCTCCCTACGGCGCCACCAAGCGTGTGAGGGGTGTGCCGAAATGGTTGGGGGGGAACGCATGTGGACACCGCCACTGGGGCCTTCGGTGGAATTCTGTATAAAACGTGCAAGGTGTGTTCCGACATGAGTGGGGGGACGCATGGGAACGGTGCCATTGAGATCTTTGGTAGAGCCTCCTTTATGGGGCCATGAGCTGTGTGAGGGGAATGCCGAAATGAGCGGGGGGTCGCATGCGAACGGTGCCACTGGGCCCTTCGGTGAAGCTCCCCATGGGGCCACGAAGCGTGGGAGGGGTGTGCCGAGATGGGTGGGGGGGGAACGCATGCGAACGGTGCCACTAGGCCCTTCGGTGGACCTCCCTATCCCTATGGGGCCACTAATCGTGTGAGGTTTTTACCGACATGGGTGGGCAGACGCATGCGAACGGTGCCACTAGGACCATCGGGGGGGGGAGGCGCACGCGGCCACGAGCCGTGTGAGGGGTGTGCCGACAAGCGTGGCGATGATAGTGATGATGGCGGCGATGATGATGACGATGATGGTGACTGCGACGGCGATGATGATGATGACGATGCGTGTGGTGGTGATGATGATGCTGATGTGAATTGTGGTGATGATGATGATGATGATGATGATGATGATGGTGGTGGTGATTATGATGATGATGGTGATGATGATGATGATGGTGATGATGATGATGGTGATGATGATGATGATGGTGATGATGCGGATGATGATGATGATGCTGATGCTGATGATGATGATGATGATGATGATCATGATGATGATGGTGGTGGTGATGATGATGATGGTGATGATGATGATGGTGATGATGATGATGATGGTGATGATGATGATGATGATGATGATGATGATGACGATGCTGCTGCTGACGCTGGTTTTGAAAGAAAAGCACCAACCCCGCGAGACGCGTCCTCTCCTCTGCCCGCAGGTCTGTAGATATTCTCACCCCAGGCAGCCCTGATGGCTGCATGCCGCCTCGAGTGGAGCCGAAGCCGCGCTTGAAAGGCTTGTTCCACTGTGACAGAACTACCAAGTCGCAAAGACGACTACGCGTGTACAAATGCACCGCAGCAGCCAGCACAACGAAGGATCGCGGCAGGAAAGGAGATATGGCGAGCAGTAAAGATAAACTCAGAAAACAAGCCACAAACATCAACAACAAAAACAGAGCGGATATGAATGCCGCAAAGACCACTGAGACGGTCGCATCTTTCGCAATTCCAAATCGGCGTTCGCGCTGGACCTGCAGCCGAAGATACAACCTCGAGGAGCACATTTAAACCCAGAAGTGGTGCAGATCCCGCAGCAGGCATTGCGCAGAATAACAACTCCGAGGTGTCCCTGCGCCTTCTTCACAACGTACCGGGCACGCTGGATAAACCCCTGACCCACGCCGGGTGCTATCCCAGGGCGCCAGGAAGCCAGACGTTTGAAGAGCCCCGTTTCGGGGCAGTCCTGGAGGGCCACGGGAGTCGTTTCGATCGGTTGGTCATAAGAGTACCTCAGAAAGGCTTTGCGGGGATGATCCCGCGGAAGCGAATGACATGCAGTAGTATGCATAGTGGCGGTGTTCGTGATCTCGGTTAAGAAGCTATCCCCCTCGCAATGACCGTGTCATCCCCTCCCCTCACCATATCCATATACTCCAGGGTGGGCTTCAACACAGAGCACTTCGCAAACAGGCGCAACTGACTGGCATGTCCGATGCACTGCAAGATCGGGAGCTGGATGGTGAGACCCAGCGGGCGAAGACCAGTCAACATGCGCTTGGAAAGCTATGGCGCGGAGCAGCGCTCAGCAGCTGCATCGCTCTTTCGCTTTCTGCAAGCACGGCCGGCGAGGGTGAATAGTACTGCGGCGTAAACTGGAGCTTCGCCATGCACGGGGCCTGGCATGCTGAGACGGATTGGCACACACACTCCACCCCTGCTTACGTACAGCAGGGTAGCGACCAACAAAGCCAGGCAGAACATCATTCCCAAGCATGCGAGGCAGCCTCATGACCTATCAGGACATCCAAGTACCTACACTAGCGGACGATTTGGAGGTTCTCGTATGCCCCCCCAAGATCCTTAAAAAGCTGCCGGAAGGATATACAACTTAGCGCCACCGACCAAAAGAATTACGCAGTTTCGAAAGTTCAGCCGGTGGCCAACAGCGGGGGCCAGTACGAGAGTGAGCCGCAGGAACCTGGTGAGATCCGGGAGAACGCTGTTGAGCATTAACAACCAGTCGTCCGCATCCCGCTGCGCCACACAAGCCAACGAGTGATAGGGTCAGTAGCTTCTGAAGAAACCATGGAGCATGACCCCCTTGTCCAGCCCCCGGTTCGATGAAAATCTGACGCAACCGCCCGCCACCAAGTGCGACCCGAGCCTCGTTGATATAGTAGACCTGCCGAAAGATACAATTGAACTGATCAGGAACGCCGAGGGCAGACGGGACGGCGACGATCAACTCGCAAAAATCGGTGGGAAGGCGCCCGAGAAACCAGCAAGAAACTCAACTGCGCGCTTGCGCCCCGTCCCCCACCGTTCCAAACCCCACTCTTCCGCATCAACAGCGTTCGTCGTCATGTCCCTACCCTTGACCCCTCCTTTCTGCCAACTACCGACCGTCTCCTCGGCGACGGCATTCAGCGGGTGCGTGAAAGCCAACGAGAGCGTTTCACAACCTATATCAGAGAGCACCAGCGGTCTTGCGCTAGCTGCAAAGCGAATCGCGCCAGAGCGCGAGTCCATCGGGCCGTCGCCCCTAGCAAGAGCATCTCGCGCACGCAGGTAGGCATGTTATCGCTATTTACACATACGTAATGTAAAAAGATTTCCGTCTTCATCCAACCAGACATAATCTAAGGCGTCGCGATTCACGGACCAGGAAGTCTGCGCGGAAAGGTCCTGAATCGCGGACAGAACAATAAGACCTCAGGCCAGAGCGTATCGTCAACCTCGGTCCTCCCAGTGGGTAGCCAGAACACGCCCAGACTGCTCCAGAGACCCGCAAGGTACCCTGCTCTCGTCAAGGACCCCGACCAGGAAAACTCGGCGACGAAGCTGCGACCGCATCCCACGCTTGCGGCGAACACGCTGCATTTGGCGCTGAATCCAAGCCTCCCTAGAGGTCTTTAGACACGCGGGTCTCCAACCCAGTGAGCTCTTCCTCAAGAGCGGTCTCATGAAGAGTGCGTGCGTGCTCACAAGGACCGGCGCAGTCGAGGCAGCTCTCAGCCTCCATGTCGAGATAATGAAAGAGTTGTGAACATATGCGAACAAAAATGATACACATGTGAAATTTACGATGTCGGACCTCACGAACGGCGTGCATGGTCCAGTCGTGCTTCTCCTGCTGAGTGCGCACACGCCCATGATTAACACGTGCGCGGGCGGGCTGAAATTGCTCACGGAAGATACTTTTAGCTGCAGCACGCCGCTGGCAAGGGTCCTAGTCGGCAGATATCTCTGCGAAGCGCTCGCGCAAAAGCTGCTGATATTCAGGAGATCGTCCTACGGCAGCGAAAACAATCGGACGGCGTTCCCACGGGCGAAACTTCTGAAATGCGACAACCAAAAAGCGGTCATCCGAAGGAGCACCCCCGCCGAGCTTACCCCACACACGCACCTGAAGCAAATCATCCCGCAACATCGCACTGGGTAGTTCCGCGCGCGCGCGATCGAGCCGAGAGAAGTGAGACCCACGCGAGCCGTTCCAACCATACCGAGTCGGCTCGTCCTGTGCAAACTCAATCCAAGAACTACAGACCTGGTGCCATGAATCGTGGTGCAGAGTATCACCGCTGTGCCTCGTATGCCCATGGCCCCCTGTTCTCCCTTCCTCCTCAAGCGTACAATTCTCACCCCCCCGATCAAATTAAAGGAGACAGTAGCCGGTGGCAGAGAAGCAAGAATATAGAGGAAAGAGAACTATACACATACACCGATTCTGGCCAGGCCCATCCTGAGCCAAGGATCGGCGCATATGCCCTCCTGCCGTGGCCAGGACAGCATATGCACCGATCCTGGGTCAAGGATGGGCCTTGCCTGGGCCGGTGCATGTGCATAGCTCTCTTCGCCCGAGAGTAGCAGACAAAATGTGGCGACACAGCGGCGCGCCGTCGCTAGTGTTGGGCATGCGGCAGTTCACAGCGCACAGCATGCTGTGAAGACACACGCAACGTGACACAATAATGCGACAAGGAATAACGACAATGTGAGGCATACGATGGGAAAGCTTGACAACACACAACGAAACAAAAACGCACTCAGCACGGTAAGGACACCTCCAAGGTTGGCCTCCGAAATCGCCCGTTGGTCTCCTTAGCGTTGCCGCCATGACCACGCGTATCTTGTGCACGGACAGTGTTACTCTGCTAAGATAGCGCCAGGAGTTGCAAGCACCGACGAGACGCCCGATCCCCTCCACCTCCCACCGTCGCGAACAGACCTGGCATATTCCACGCAACGCAAGATATAGTTTGGCTCCGGAAGAAAAGGAGATGAAGTAGCCGACCACGGCCCACTCGTGGAACACAAACGGACGAAATGGAAGAAGAACCCGACAAAGTAACCAGAGGAGAGATGCTAGGAGAGCTGCAAACACTATCAGAACGACTGCTGCTGATGCTGAATTGTGCAGAGTGTGTGCGATCATGGCTGTCTGAATCATCATGGAAAAAAGGACGGCCGACGGCAACCTGAGCCGCCGCTAATATCGCATCAACGTGCGCCTCAAGGCAAAACTCCGGAAGCGCGACCTCGTCGCTGTCAACGTGGACATCATCATTCACGTCGCTAGCTGTGAGGTGGGCAACGCGGATCGGGTCCTCGAGGCTGCGGAACACAGAGACGTCCCCGCCCAGGCCGTTGGAGCCGGCCTCGAAACCAGTGGGGTGGAGCAAGTGACCGAACTTTGTACGGAGCTTGCCCATGGCGAGAAAGATGCGCCTGAGGGAAGCCAGCAGCACAAGACGGCATGCCCCCTCTTGCTGCGCTCTGGACCGCGACGATGGCAACGAAAACGCTGTATACCCAGAAGCTTTACCCGAGCGAGTTGCCAGAGGGCTGTGGTACCGACGACGTGAGCCAGGAGGTTCATCAGCAGACTTGCAGTTGCTCCCAGCAATCTGCTTCAGGGTGTTCTCCATGTTGGCCAATGTGCTCCCCACCTTCCGTAGGCGCGAAGAGTGCCTAAAGACCCTCGGCGAAAGAGGAGCCGCTGTCCTCGTCGTAGGCGCCGAGCTGCGCTTCTGAGATGTCGACCCGAAAGGCGGCAGCATTGACATCTTCACGAAGGTTGTCAACTCCCTGCTTCATCTCACGGGCGAGCTCGCCCATCCTCTGCTCTATGGAGGTGATGCTGACGACCAAGCTGTGAGCCCATGCTGGTGCTTCTTCAGACATGGTGTCGGGAGGACTGCTGAGGTGAAAAGTCGAGCAACAAAAGCGGAGGCCCGCGAAGAGCCAAGACCAAATCGCTGGTTCTCGGTCCTCCGAACCTTCACAGCGTTTAAGTCTTGAGCCAGCATGGCTACGGACGATGATGGCGATGGTGAGGACGGTGATGACGATGGCAATGACGATGACAATGACGCTGATGCTGATGATGATGATGGTGATGATGATGATTACGATGATGATGGTGATGATGGTAATGATGATGGTGATGATGGCGATGATGATGAGGATGAGGATGACGATGGTGATGGTAATGGTGATGATGGTGATGACGATGACTATGACGATGACGATGATGATGATGATGGTGGTGGTGATGATGATGATAATGATGATGATGACGATGATGATGATGCTGATGATGATGATGATGGTGGTGGCGATGATGATGGTGATGATCGTGATGATGCTGATGATAATGTTGCTGTTGATGTTGATGTTGTTGTTGATGATGATGATGATGATAATGATGATGATGATGATGATGATGATGATGATGATGATGATGATGATGATGATGATGATGATGATGATGATGATGATGATGATGATGACGGTGGTGATAATGGTGCGGCTGATGCTGGTGACGATGAGGATGATGCTAATGATGGTGATGATGAGGAGGAGGAGAAGGAGGAGAAGGAGGAGGGAGGGGGAGGAGGAGGAGAGGAGGAGAACGCGGGGCGCTGTCTCTTCAAAACGAGGTCCCAACACCACAGGATGTTTGGGAACGAACACTCTAGGGTGCACACGGCCGTACTCTCACTCCTGCCCTGGCTGCTCTCACCCCTGTCTCGCCTCTTCACCTAGCACTGCTGCTGTTCAGGTGCTTTGTTGGGGGCACTTTTCAGGGAGCAGGAGAGATCGGGCTCCCCAGCATGAGCAACGGGCCGACCCAGCTATAATCTGAGGCCTCGGCCGCATTGCACCCGTGCGCGGTCTCGAGTACTTCGCACGGCTGCACGCCAACTCCCCCCCCCGACAACAGTGGATCGGCCTCCCGGCCGCTGCGCCCGCGCCCCGCGCGTCGTGGGGCTCGCGCGGGGAGGCCCGTGGTGGGGGATGAACCGCTTGAGGTGCGAGCCCCCGAATCTGGCCCTCGCTGTCGGAGGGCCCCCCCTCTCTTCCGCAGCCCCCCCCCGCCCCCCCGCCCCTGCTCCTGCTCCTGCTCCTCCTCCTGCTCCTGCTCCTGCTCCTCCTGCTCCTCCTGCTCCTCCTCCTCCTCCTCCTCCTCCTCCTCCTCCTCCTCCTCCTCCTCCTCCTCCGCCTCCGCCTCCGCCTCCTCCGCCTCCGCCTCCACCTCCGCCTCCTCCTCCTCCTCCTCCCTCCTCCCGCCCATGCTCCTCCTCCTCCCCCAGTCGGGGCCGCTCCAGCGCGGGCGGGGCGGGCGGCGCGAAGGCCGGCGGGGCTGCCCCTGGGAGGCTCGAGGCAGCCACCGTGCTGCCACGAGGAGCGCTGCGCAAGAAACGAATCGGCTTTTCTGGTCACGACGAGCCTCGGCCACGAATGGGTGCCCCGACGCAGATCCAGGGAACGGCCCGAGAGCCAGGGCCCTCCCTGAGCCCTGGAGGTCCTCACTCCACCATCTTGGCTGCAGGTCGTCCCCGCCTGCACGGCAGCGCGGCTCTAGACTCTAGCGTGACCACTCCTGCTGCTGCTGCTGCTGCTGCTGCTGCTGCTGCTGCTGCTGCTGCTGCTGCTGCTCAGTCGGCAAGAACAGATCAAAGCAATGGAGCACGACTGGCGGCAGGCATAGGCAAGCAGCGGCGCGAACGCGAGAGAGCGGAAGGGAGAAACATTTGGGAAAAGCCGAACAAAAGCAGAGTATGCTGCTGCGCCCCTCCTCGTCCTTCTCGCCCTCCTCCTTCTCCTCCTCCTCGTCCTCCTCTTCCTCGTCGTCGTCCTCCTCCTCCTCCTCCTCCACCACCACCAACCCCTCCCCCCCCATCCCCCTCCTCCTCCTCCTCCTCCTCCTCCTCCTCCTCCTCCTCCTCGGCCTCCGCCTCCGCCTCCTCCCTCCTCCCTCCTCCTCCTCCTCTCCTCCTCCTCCTCCTCCTCCTCCTCCTCCTCCTCCTCCTCCTCCTCCTCCTCCTCCTCCTCCTCCTCCGCCTCCGCCTCCTCCTCCTCCTCCTCCTCCTCCTCCTCCTCCTCCTCCTCCTCGTCCGCTTCCTCCCGCCCAGACCACTGGGGCCCTGCCCCGGGCCCCCCCCGCCCAGAGGAGGGGCCCGAGCCGAGGGGGTCCCCTGCTCGCGGCCCCCTGAGCCCATCCCCCTAACGGACGTTGCCCCTTCGAGATGGTTGTTCCCGACCGTCCTGTCGTGCCGTGCCCTCGTTTACAACGAAGACAGCGAGCGCCCCTCGTCCTCTTCTCTCCCCCTCCCTCCTCCCTCCTCCCATCCCTGCCTTTTTTCCCTCCGCGTTGTCCTTTTCGGTACACCCCTCATACGTCTCGTGGCCTCATAGGGAGCTCCACCATAGGCTCCAGCGTCAGGGTCCGCAAGCCTTCTCCATACCACTCCGGCGCACCCCTTAGACGTTTCGTGGCCCCCATGGGGAGCTCCACCTAAGGCACCAGTGCCAGATTCCTCATGCCTTCGCTTCACCAGTTCGGCGCCCCGAATATGTTCCGTGGCCCCATAGGGAGCTCCACCTACGGCCCAAGTGCCAGGGCCCGCATGCATTCTCCACACCATGCCGGCCACGCTTCGTGTCCTCATAAGGGGCTCCACTTAAGGCCCTAGTGTCAGGGTCCGCATGCCTTCTCCACACCATTTTTCGGCAAACTCCTTACACATGTCGTGGCCCCAATGGGGAGCTCCACCTGGCCCAATAGCCAGGGCCCGTGTGCCTTCTTCACACTATTTCGGCTCACCCTTCACACGTCTCGTGTCCCCATACAAAGCTGCACCTAAGGCCCCAGCGACAGGGCCTACATGTCTTCTCCTCACCATTTCGGCTCAACCCTCACACGTGGGCTCCACCGACGACGACGACGACGACGACGACGACGACGACGCTCCTCACAACTACGGTACTCACAGATCTGCATAGGGTTGGGTCCTTCGTCAGGCAGATGTGCTCTTCGGCGACAACCTGGGCTACCCGGCGGGCGGCAGGTGCGGGCCGATGACCTGACCTGTTCGCTTCGGACAACCCCCCACGTGTGCCTGCGCATGCGTACCCCCCCCCGGACCTGCGCAACCCACAGAGTCAAGTTATCCACGGGGGGGGGCGGGGGGGCCCGATATAGCCTGCGCTGTCGCCGGCCCCTACGAAAACTCCAGCCTCTCGACCTTCAGGTCATCACTCGGCCTCCCGGTGGCCGTTCGGGGCGCTCCCGGCACTCCTGGCACGCCCGAGGCGCAGCTGGTGGAAACCACCCCGGACTTCAGAAAACGTCCGAAAGCTCCGGGGAAACTCCCCGCCCGAGCCTGCCCCCCCCGCGGCCTGCCCCGAGCCTGCCCCGAGCCTACCCCCGAGCTTACCTGTGCCTACCCTGAGCCCTGAGCCTACCCCAAGCCTGCCCCGAGCCTACCCCCGAGTCCTACTCCCAAAAGTTCCTTCCCCGAGCCTTACCCTTCTTGGCGGCGCGCACAAGGGGGTGGAGGGAGGGGCGGAGGCTACTTACAAGGAGGCTGCTTCTTAGAAGGCGCCGGCCTCACGTGTCTAGACAAGGCCCGCGCCTTCTTAGAAGCAGGGGTGCGTCTAAGAAGCCCTCCCCCCTCCCCCCGCCCCCTCCCCGTCGCTCGGACGTCCCTTCCCTGTGCTTCTTTCGGTTTCGTGCGCGTTTTTTCGCAGGATGATCCAGGATGCTCCTTGACAATCCCCGCCGAGAAACAGTGCGCACGTCCGAGCGATACCAAGCGCCCCCCTCCCGCGCGTGGCCGACCTTCGGTCCGCCAGCGGCCCCCGCGAGAGCGACCCCCGGCCGCCGAGGCGCCTCCCCCGCGGCCCGGGCCACGCAGGCGTCGGGGTCGGCCAGTAGCCGGCGGAGGGCGTCCGCGGCCCAGGCCTCGCCAGACCTGGCCCCGCGCCCGCGGCCCGGCCAGTCCGCCCTCTCGCGCGCTCGCTGCGCCTCGTCGCCGCCCGACTCCCTCCTCCTCCTCCTCCTCCTCCTCCTCCTCCTCCTCCTCCTCCTCCTCCTCCTCCTCCTCCGCCTCCCTTTTTCGTACATATCCTCCTGAAGCTCCTTGTCCTGCTCCTCCTCTTCTCCTCGTGCACCCTACGACCCTGCCAGCCCTTGAGAACTGAGTGCGCACATCTTCCTCGTAGCGGTCTTTGGTGCGATATCTCTTCGGCCCAAAATGCAGACAGATATCCTGGCAGAAAACGCCCAGGTCTGACAACTATCACTTCACTCCCGTTCGGCGGAACGCCCTGAATAGAGTCGTGCCGAGTGCTCCGCCGATTTCTCAACAAAAATCCGCCGTCCACGCGCAGCAGCCAGTCAGCCAGATTACGCTCCGAGGGCACGCATTCAACATCCGCCGCCGTGCTTCTGGGCACGGAGTGGGCGTGTCCTCGGGGCGTGCGCCCAATCCTCTGAGCCCCAGTCCTCACTCCTGAGGAGTCTTTAGGGGGCCCCCGGATCCCAAATGGCCAGATCTTCTGGGGCTTCTCGCGTGCCCCGTGGGGTTCGCGGCGACGTCTCGCACGATTTTTGTCGGGTCTGAGAGGGCCCCAGGACGGGCCAAGAGGGTCCCACGAGGCCCTCAGGACGGTCCAAGAGGGCCCCGAGAAGGCGAAAAATCGCCCCAGGCCTCCCAAGAAGGCCTCAGGATGGCCCACGAGGCCTCCAAGACGCCCCAAGAGGCGTCCAAGAAGCCTCCCAAGAGGGCCCCAAGAGACTCAAATGATTGATTCCCCTGAGATTTTGTAAGGATTTAAGCGTTCTCGCATTTTCTGTTTTCCGACGCTCCAAGACGGCCTAAGAGGCCCCCCAAACCACTCCAAGACGGCCCAAGAAGCCTCCAAGAGGTCCCCAAGACGGCCTAAGAGCGCCCCAAGACGGCCCAAGAGGCGCCCAAGACGGCCCAAGAGGGCCCCAAGACGGCCCCCAAAAGGGGCCCAAGAGAGGGGACACGAACCGAAGATCCGAGCCTTCAGCCCCAAGAGGCCCCCAGGAGGCCCCAGGAAGCCCCCAAGAGGGCCCCAAGAGGCCCCCATCATGCCCAAAAGAGGCTCCAAGAGGCCCCAAAACGGCCCCCTAGAGGCATCAAAACTGTCTCCCAAAAGGCCCCCGAGAGGCCTCCCACAAGATCCCAGCGAGCATCAAATTGGCTTCATGCCACAACCCAGGCATGGCGGAATGAGCCGAAATCCATTAGATACTCATGACTGGTAGAACCGTGATGCTGGACGCACCCGTTGGCGATTTGGTCGGCCATGTAATCCCACCAGCCATTTGGGCGGAAGTGGTCCAGCGCGCTTCCTCTTTCAGCCCCCTTCTTCCCCTTCGGGGCAGGGCTGATCCTTCCCCCACCCCCTCCCCTTGAGTCTGGACGGGGGCGGGCCCGAGGGGTTAGAGCGCCCACCATGGCCCAAGGTGGTTCCAGATAAGGTAAGATGACCCCCCATGACGGCTCAAGATGTCCAAATAGGCCTCTACTATGCCCCCAAGAGGTCCCAAGACCTCTCCAAGACGGTTCCAAGTGGCCACGGAGCCTCCCAAGGACGCTCCCGATGGACCCAAATCCTTCCACCACCTTAGGCAAACAAACGATGGTGGCCTTCTCGCCCTTTCGCTTCCAGTGGGCCTCTGGGGCCTCAAAATGGCTAATTACAGGATGGCCCAAGAGAGCCCCAAGACAGGCGAGAGCGCCCAAAAGCGCTCTACGAGGGCCCAGAGGGAGCTGGTCTCCGGGCTCCAGGGGGGCAGAGCTAACATGGGACCCCGAGCTTGTTTGACGGCTGCCTCCCCTTTGTTCCACTGCTTGTATCTACACTTCCCTGATCAATGCAACTCGCCTTGGCATCGTCTCTGAATAGGCTGGTGGTGATACGCGAAGCGCTAAGATTTGAATCGTCGGGGGGTCCACCCCACATCATTGCCTGGCAGAACGTCTGGTCCGTGAGTGTGCAACGACCAGCCACCAAGCCCGCGACTTCCAGGCTATCCACCTGGACGCTCAAACATTCCCCAGGCCGGCTCCGGTCACGATGCCTGGTGTGCAATCTGACCTCCAGTCGGGAATCGTCCTCCGCATCGAGCTCTGACTGTGGCAGGTGCGCGGCTCAAAAGGGAAGTCCAGGCCAGTGCACGGTGGGCACATCTTCCTAAGAGCGAGCCGTTTTTCGAAGGGCGCATGGTGAGCTTCCGCTCTTCGAGTGGCTCCCAGGGGCGCGCTCGGCTCTGGCATTCATCCAAGGGCTGCGCGGGCGCAGCTGCACTCGAAAGACCCCGGAGTGGTTCGAGGCAGACGCGGCCAAACGTGCCACCAGCGTTTTGGATCGCGCTGCGTGGTTCCAGGAGGAGGGGGAGGAGGAGGAGGAGGAGGAGGAGGAAGAGGAGGAGGAGGAGGAGGAGGAGGAGGAGGAGGGAGGGGGAGGAGGAGGGATGAGGAGAAGGAGGAGGAGGAGGAGGAGGTGGAGGAGGGAGGAGGAGAAGGAGGGAGGTTCTCGAACATGCTCGAACGAACCACCGATAGAGGACTCCAGTTCTACCATGGGCGGGCAGAGACGGCGAGCGCTGAGACCAAAGAGCATGAGGGACGGCGGCGTGCATGCTGCAGGGCCGAAGCGGTCGCGCACGTCGCGGCAAACCCAATGTGCCCACCACGTCAATGTATGGCACCTTCTCCTCCTACTCCAGACCCTTCTCCGATTCCTCGTTCTGATCCTCCTCCTCCTCCTCCTCCTCCTCCTCCTTCCCATCCTCCTCTGTCGATTCCCTCTCCACCTATTTCTACGTACACCCACTCTGAACCCTACTTCTACACCTACACCTGCTCCTGGTCCAGATGCATCCCTCTTCCTCTTCATACCCTTATCTTTCTGATAATCGCTCCCTAAAAACAAGTTCACGTGTAACAGTGTAACGGCACAAGATCTAAGCCCGCCTCGGGGCAACGAAAGCGATACACGCCGCGCATTCGCCTGACGGTCCGACCCTGCTTCAGCATCCTCTCGCACTCTCTCTTGCGGATGCATCCTTGCCGCATTGCCCCTCCTGAGGTGGTCACGGCAGATCCCGACGGCAGTTAGCCTGGGAACGTCTGGAGAAAGACACTTGCAAGGACACGCACAAGAGCGCGCATTCAAGACACGATAGGCAAGCAGGGCAAACGTACGCTATAATCACAAAGGACAATACATTGTTTAAGTGTCTGGGCTGTGACTGCTGTGTGCAAATATTCAGCTCCAACTGGTACAGTATGCGAGTCGCTGGCGTCACTCCCATCATGACAGCTCGTATCTATCATTATGTAGCACGGTCGCCTGGCGCCTTCGCAACCAACGAGCCATGGATATCCAAAGACCATGTGCAACCAAGATGCGATGGAAGGAGCACGACCTTTCAGACTGAGCATCGTTTATCCGATCCCTATCCCCAGCGGCATGGCCTGAGCCCCACTGGCCGATTTACCCCCCCAAGATGGGGATGTAGGCCGTTCCCTTCGGGTTTCGAGGGGTGTATCCCCAACTGGGGTGGTAATTTGGTGGGGGTCTCGAAGGGGATGAGGATGGGGATGGGGGTCGGTTACACGATGCTGACAGCCTTGACGGTGGACGAGCCATCTTGGAACGCTACCCAGCTGCGCTACCGAACAGCCAGAAAAGTGCGGTGGCGAAGCAGGCCGGACCGCGGGCCGCTCTCCGCCAAAGCCCTGACGGCATGCTACGGAGTTCTCAGCCTGAGCTCACGCGAGATCGTGTGTGCGCCTTTGCCCACATCTGCCGGGTGGAGATTTATCTGTGTCCACCGCCCAGGGAACCGATGTCCTGGAACACCAGGGGGCGGTGGATCTGCATATACTTGGCCTCCCAGGGCCCGAATATATCTAATTCCACCGCCTGCCAAGGTCCCCGAAGGTCGGTCCCATGAGCGGGGGTTATGGCCACATCGACGCCTCCGGATGTCGTGATTGGCCTTCGGAACTTGCCTTGCCAAATGGCTGCGTTGCTCGCGCGCGCAGGACTGTCCGGACA
>CAUYUJ010005828.1:37500-58214 GCA_963575745.1 Prorocentrum cordatum
GAGCAAGGGACAAGAGAAGAGGGCAAGCGGACACGAGGCGAAGGGGAGAGAGAGCCTACGACCGTCCATCACCTGACCTGGATCGAAGCAGAGGGACGAGGGCGGGGGCGCGCCTGGCCGTTTGCCGGAGGCGAGCGGCAGCAGCACTTTGGAAGGCTGCAATCCCCTGTCCTGCTCCCTTCATACTATGGTAAACACTGTGCATGGTGTCAATGTATATAGCAAGAGAAAGCACCTGCGACGAGGAAAAAGGACCACAGGGAAACGCGCAAACAACGTTCCTCGCAACTTCGACCCCATGGGGAATGAAGGGCAGACGAGAACGCACATTTCGTGCGAGGACGTCACAACAAATGACATGCATGAGAGTGTCCTGACACGATGCTTGACAAAAAGGGCAGTCGCGAGTCGGCCCTCTAAACCGACCCGAGGTGCACCAGGCGTTACTGACAGTTTTAAGGCAAGAGGAGACAAGGAAGGAGGGGGCAACATCAGCAACACGGAGCATGAAACGAAACACCTGGTCGACATCGGCCCTGGACGTTTCTGGGTTGAAATGCCGAAGTCTGTCAAACAAAAACTGGTGCGGAGAATATTTCCTACGCCTCAGAAGAGCCCTCTCAGCTTCATGTTGAAACCTCCGATCTCCAAAGACAGGACCCCTGGGAATCTGATTCATGCAGTCATAGTTCTGCCACATCGAGATCGTGATGCTGTTCTTCCACCATTCATTCCATGCGTGCGTAAGCTGGCACTCGTCTGAGAGGGCGAATTCAGACAAGCGATTCACGGCCTGGTGGAAGGCACTGGATGTTGTAGCAGCCCGAAACATGGCTGCACGAGCAGCACATTCGAATTCACGAGCCCCGAGTTTGAAGCCGAGGGAGTCGAGGTTCCTGATGAGGTCGGACGGGATGGCGTTTCTCGGACCATTGGAGAGAAGTTGGAGGGGCTGGTTCTCGATGGATTGGCAAAATCGGAGGGGAAGTAGAACTGGGAGACATGAGACAGGACGGAGAGGGCATACATGTTGCATCGGGCGACTGACTTCAGTAAGCCAAGCCCGAGCCCCTGAATGCTCCTTGTACGTTCGATACATTTCGTGGCAGGGGCAATCCAGCTCTCTTGTGCGCCACCAGGCCCGACCACGACGCCCAGATACTTGGCGGCGCGCTTGAAAATGAAACCTTCCTGCGAGATACCGTGCTGCTGGAGACGTAGACAGAATTCGAAGTAGGGCATGGGATGAGTCACAACAATGACGGTCTTGGCTACATTCATATGGAGTCCAGCAGCACGGCCTGCGAGGTCCCACGCAGGCAACGCGAGCACTAAAGTGGCGAAGACGTCGGAGCTGGCGATGCCTGCGTCGTCAGCAAAGACTCCCAACGCGCCTAGCTGCGGGGGCAAGAGGTACTGCATGTACCGCAGGATCGGGTCGAACCCAAGACAGAACAGCGAACCTGACAGAGGACAGCCTTGCTTGATACCTCGGAGAGCCCAGAACCCAGCCTCTTGGAGCCCACAGAAGTTGATGCTAACCCACACGCGATGGTAAAGCTTACGCACAGCATCGACGATAGACGTAGGGAGACCCATGGCTCCCAAGACCCACCAGATCATAGCATGGAGTAACCTGGGAAAAGCGGCTCGAACATCGAAGAAGGCGAACCCCGTCCCCCTAAGACCCATCTGACAATACCATTGGAGAGCCCAAGATTCCAGGGTCAAAATGTTGTCGTTCATGTTCCGATTCTTGACGAAGCCCCTCTGGACGCCAATCGCCGTTTCGCAACACAGGTCGGAGAAGGAGTAATTCAGAGTCCGAGAGATCAACTTATTGTCGCTGCTGGAGAGAGAGATCGGCCTAGTTACTTCAGGCTTGCGGAAAACCCCAACCGACTGGTCATCGTCCTCCACGTCCTTGGCAAGGAAGATCGCTTGGCAGAAGTTGAAATCGGTAGAAAGAGCTCCACCCCGAAGAAGCGAGAGATAAAGTGCGTGGAGCAGTCGAAGGCCTGTGGTTCCTGATTTGGTCCATCCCGAATAAGGAATACCGTCGGGGCCGACTCCAGAATCTCGAACCTTGGAGGCCCTCTCGCAAAACTCGTCAAAACAAATCTTCCATGGAATATGCCCAGGACATTGAACAACAGAAGGGCTTAACTGCTCACGTGCATCCGAAGAGCCCTCTTCCAAGCCGTGCACATTGCCCCGGCGCTCCGCTAGACGGTCAGCGACGATTTTCGGATCCGAAATATGTTCGCCCGAAGGATCAGTGACACCGGCGAGGGAAATACGTCGATTAGCTCCAGGCCAGGCCGAAAGATATTCGTGAAGACGCTGCTTGGAAGAGGATTTGGTATTAGGGTGCATGTGCGGGTCTGCGTCGACCTCCGCAATCTTAACCTTGACATTGCTAGCTGCGAGCTGGTCCATCCAGCCAGACATAGAAGCCAGACATGTCCTTCCAGACGAGGTCGGAGGCATCAATGAAGCGAGACAAGTAAGGGCATGCACGCAGCTCTCTCCGAATTCGAGATGGCGCCCCTACTTGCATCGCACGATGAGCAGCGGGCGTCCACGAGAGTTTCTCTGGCAACGAGTCCGCCTCTCTCTGCTCGAGCTCTTCTCGGTCAAGCTTGGCAGCGGCACGGATAACATCTTTAAATTCGCGAGCAGCAAGAGCGGGATCGGGAGAGAGAGAGGAGGAACCATATCCAGAATATGTTGGATCGCCCGAGGGAACATAGGATGACGACAAACCCAGGATGCAATCCGCGGAGTCCCCGAGGCCTGGAAGGGAGAGAGCGAGAGACAGACAGGAACATGGTCGGAGGGCCACTCCAAGTCGCACGCCGCGGCGAGCGTGAGCGAGTTGGCCCGTAGGTCGATCAGGGGCGCACGATGCATGTTTGTGTAGAGCCTATCAAGGCGCGCCACGGACTGGATAGACCGAACGTTGTCATGGATCTGCGTGCGCCTATGCGCGCATGCAGGCTGAGAAACTTCGGCGAGGCCAGGGAAAAGGCGAGCGAAATATTTTGCGAGCCCATGATTGTGATACGTATTCTCCCCACCAATATGCGCCCCCCCCTCCCCAAGAGCACAGAAATTGCAGTCGCCCAAGACGAGAGAGGCCCCAGCAGAGGATGATAAGGCCCTCGACTCGATGAAACGAAGTGTGTGTTGACGAGCGGAGATGGGAAGGCTGGGGTCGAGATGCACATTGATGATCTGCACAGTGCCATGCCGCCCTTGCAGCAAGAGTTCGCGAACGCGGCCCCTCCGAAGAACACGATGCTGAAAATGAGGGAAGAGCGAAGCAAAGCGAGGATGGATAATAATAACGCAACCACCTTTGATGCCACAAGGGAAGAAAGTGCCGTACGCGTGCAGACCCTCGGTCTCCTTTTTCAGATACACGAGGTCCTGCTGGGACCCGTGTGTTTCCTGAAGAGCGATAATGGCATGTTTCGAGATGAGGCGGCGAAGTTTCGACATCACGTTGACGATCGGCTGAATCGGCGACGAGACGGATCCGAAGAGAGTCTGCACATTCCACGTAACGGCAGAGAAGTACTGCGTGAAATTGAAGTGCTGGTCAGGAAAAGAACAGGCACGGCTGGCAGAAGACGGGCTGGACGGGCAGGAGGAAGAGGATGAGGAACCACAATCAGAGGAGCTCTCGATGATCATTCCGCCCTCATCGTCGCTGCTCAGTGGGTTACCCTTGACTTCGGGGGACTCTGCAGTCCTCGGTTCGGACAGGGGAACGTCCTATTCCATCGATGTAGCGATCATGGCAGTTGCGGCACCCGAGTCAATGCCGAACTTGGAGAGATTGTCGGGGAAGGCCTTGCACACGAACTGGTTGCGGTCCGTGGAGATGAGCTCGAACAGCACGAACAAGCACTCGCCAACTTTCATGTACAGTATGCCCTTGAAGCCGTTGGAACCGATGGAGTAGTCCGTCTTCCACTTCCCGTCGCGCTTCATGGCCTCGGTGATCGCCTGCCAGAGCCTGCCCAGGTACTTGTTCTTAACGCGGATCTCGGCTGGGGCGTCGAACCTCACTCGCAGGTTGACAGTGGAGTTTGTGGCCTGGTCCTGGTACTGCATGCCTGCAGAGCGGTAGTGATCCACAAAGGCAGCAGCCGCTTTCTCATTGGCGAACTTGATGCTGTACGACTTGTTGAGGTTGTACCCTCGAATAGTGGCTCCAGCAGTGTGATGAGATGGCAACAGGCCGAGCAGGTGCTTGCCGTGCTCCTCGAGCATCGAGCCCAGCATCGGAGAGACAAAGCCGCTGACCCAGATCTTACACCGGTCTCGAGAGGAGGCATCAACTGCATCGTCATGTCGACCGAATCGGGAAGGTCCTTCGGACCGAGCACGCTTGGCACCATTAGATGCGTGCCCAAAGGAATGTACACTGCCTGCACTCGAGGTAGACGCAGTAGAGAGGCTGCTCACCCGTGTCTCCAAGAGCTCGAGCTTCGCCAGAAACTGGCCCTCGGCGATGGACGCAACGCCCTGGGCCTCGAGCTTGTCCAGCCGTTCGGCGATGGTCGCATTCTTGGCCGCCTGATCGACCAGCTGAGCTTTGATGGCAGGGATCTCCGCGATGGCAGTGTTGATGCCACCCAACTGCTGTGAAGCTGGCGCTCATAGAGTCCATCTTCAGCAGCAGCTCTTTGATGCCGCGCTCCATCGCCTCGGCCGCAGAGCCCGCCATGGCGCGAGGACGGGTGGGAGAGAAGCGAGAGAGAGAGAAAGGTCCGCTCGGGCACGACACCCGAATTGCCCACTGAAGTGAGCTGCCCGCTCAGGTGCGATCTCCCCAATCACACTTGAGCCAAAATGGCACCGGATGATGGTGATGAGGAGGAGGAGGAGGAAGAGGATGAGGAGGTGGAGGAGGATGTGGAGGGCGGAGTGAGTAGGAGGATGAGGGAAAACGGGCACCTGCCCATCCTCCTCGCCATCGTCCTCCTCGCCATCCTGATCCTCGCCTATGCCTTGCAAATGTGCATCGTGGACGCATCGCGCAGCAAATTGGTCGGGCAGGGGCTACGATCAGGAGCTCTTGCATAGCGTGTCGCCGCGGCGGCCCTGGCGACACGCTATGCCTTGCAAGTGGATAGCGTGTCGCTCCGCTCCGCGGGGCGGGAGGCGGTGAACAGCTCGGAACGCTGACGCTTGGGGATGGGAACGTGGACAGCCTGTCGCGCCGAAGCGTGGTGAGCCAGATTTGGCGGAGCGACGTGGTAAGCCAAATATCCTGACAATATGCCTCTGGAGGGCTGCTCCTGCGTTCGAGAGATCCCGCGAACGGATCTGGCGAGGCCGACAACTCCGCACGGGGGAACCGGAGCCGCAGATCCGGAGAGAGAGAGAGAGAGGGTCCGTAACCAAAGAGGACGCACGTCTCACGCCCGCGCAGGACGAGGAGGCGGAGGCCTCAATCTGTTTCCTCAACGTTTTGGCGCGCTCTCCCTCTCTCTCTCTCTCTCTCCTCTCTCCCTCGCTCCCTGAATCCCTCCCTCCCTCCCCCCCTTCCCTCCCTCCCTCCCTCCCCCTGATTTGCTGTCCACGTGGACCTCTGAAGGTCTGGACCCCTTCCCGAGAGCCGCTTGCCCCACGAGTGTCCTGGGAGGCCGAACGCGGCCCAAAGCCGTCCGCGGCAGTCCTGCCGCAGCGCGATGGCTGCGCGGGGCGGAGGAGCGGAAGCACGCCCGCCCCCGGGCCGCCGACCCCTTCCGCAGCCGGGCGCCCCGCCGTCATCGTCGTCGTCGTCGTCTTCCTCCTCCTCCTCCTCCTTTTCGTCGCCGCCGTCGTCGTCGACGTCGTTGTCCTCCCCCTCCTGCTACTCCTCCTCTTCGTCGTCTTCGTCGTCGTGGTCGTCGTCGTCGTCGTCGTGCGGAAGCACGCCCGCCGCCCCCGCACCGCCGATCCCTCACTGCGTACCCGTCGCAACTTTAACTTACAAGGCTGCCCGGGGGTCCAGCGGAGTGACGGCTTGTGCAGACCTGCGCTAGACCTCGCCATCTTTCTACAGAGGTAAGGCCGGCGCCTTCTAAGAAGCAGCCTCCTTCTAAGAAGCCCCCCCTCCCTCCACCCCCTTGTGCGCGACGGGGCCGCAATCGCTTCCAGAGAGCAAGAAGGTACTCATCATCACATCAAAGGATTTTATTTTCAGGAAAATAAGTAACGACAGGTTTTGTGAGATCCGAAGAGCGAGGCTACCAGTGGAAGGACTTCGGGGACCTCGAGAGGCTCTTCGGGACTCAGAACCCTCCCTCCGCCCCCGTTGCGCGCGCCGCCAAGCAGCCGTGGCGCCCCGCCCCCCGCCGCGCCTCGGCGGAGCTCGCGGCGGGCGGGCGCCGGCACAGCACCTCCACCGCGGCCGCCCGGACCCTCGGGCTGACCTCGGCGGCGCTGCGGCGCGGCGGCGCGGCCAGAGGGCGCTCCGATCCTCCCAGGCTCGCGCCGGCCGTGGCCGAGCGGAGGGCCCGCCGAGGCCACGGCGGAGCTCCCCCTGCCAGGCTTCGCGCCGCGAGGAAAGATCCCAGCGGGAGGTGTTTTCGGCCCGATTGTCGACCCCGGGGGGCCCCGCAACTGTGGGGAGAGGGGGCGCGGAGTTCCGCGCCGAGGGGGACAAGACACGGGAACAGGGCACAGGATGTGCGGGCCGACCCCCCCCGCGCGACTCGAGCGTGGCCCAAATCGCGCGGGGAGCGAACGCGATTGCCGCCCATCGCGGCGGCCGCGCGAGCGAGCGCGGCTCTCGGCGTATCCTGCGTCCAAGGACTGGAGGCAAGCCAGGCGAGGCGACGGCGGCCTTTCATGGCGTGTTTCGTCCTCCTCGGGCCTCCCGGGGGGGACCCCCGTCGCCACAGCTGGACCCGCCTCGGAAAGCGGGCCAGGGATGGCCCAGACATCCGACGCCTCGATTTTTTTCGAGGCGCGGGCCCCTGACCTCCCGACCACTTTCCTGGGACCGCTTCTTCACCCCGCCCTGACTCCAGATCCGCCCATTGATTTTTAACCACCTTAAAATTGCATCATCGGAAATCCACCTTTAAGAAGCCGAAAAAGTGGGCGGACATTTCTGCACCCAACATACAATAGGGCGAACATCCACAGGAGTAGGGCGGAAACAGCAACAGAAAAGTAGGGCGGAAATTGGCATCAGCGGGGCTTGAAAAGTAAGGAGGACATTCCAAGCCCTACTTACGAATTTCCCCAAAGTAAGGCGGATCCGGAGTCAGGGCGAGTCGTTCTGTGACGGTCCCGAGGCCCGGCGAGGGCCCCGAAAAACCAAAGACTGCGAAAAACCTCTGCCTCGATGTTTTCGAGACGCCCGACGTCGGGGGAGCTCCTGGGACGGTTCCGGAGGTCGACTCCGAGCGGACCCGGGCCGGGCGGGCAACCGCATGCGAACCCTACCCCTGCTGGGCTTCTGCAGCGCCCAGCGGGCCTGCAGGACCCCGAGGATGTGTCTGCAGCCAGTGAAGGGGCCCTGGGACGCACAAATAAATAGACACAAATAGCCGGATCCCCTATATTTCCCCGTATTTTCTCGGCTTTCGTCTTCCCCCCCGCTGCCCATAGTTTCCCATATTTTCTGGGGAATCGACGATCAATTGTGTCTGTGTGTCTTTTGCCCTCCTGAACCAGGCGCGGGCCGGCGTCCGCTGCCCCAGCGTCGGCTGGGCCTGCAGGGGTCGGGCTCGCAGCTGGTCGCAGGACCACAGGAGCCAGGCAGGGCGACATCGCCGTCACCAGTAAAGAGCCGAACTCTATACACCGACGCCTTTGTCTGGCCTCGCACAGGAAAGCTGATCCTGGCGTATACGGGACCCTGGTGTATACACTCTTCGTTGCTTCCCTGGGAAAGCGGGGAAACAAGCGTGCACCACACCACCCCGACGCCGTCCCCGACCCTCCAAAAAGTCCTGGGACTGAAAAACAAGCCGCCACTGGCATGGAGATATCCCAGCTTCCGAACCAGAGCGAGGCGCCAGGGACGTCCCCAGCTCGGGGAGGCAGCGTGGACCCCCTCGCCAGGAGGTGGCCCTCGCTGCCTGGCGAGTGGCGGCGCCGCCCCGCCTCGAGCGGCGGAGGCGCTGCCTGGCGCAGCGCGCCTGGGCACTCCCTGAGCCTCGGCGAGGCCGCGGGGAAGAGGGCGTGCACGGCCGAGATACCGAATACAGGTCACAGGACCACATGAAACAAACGAAGAGCATCCTCCGAAGACAGGTCACCGAAGACAGGTCACAAGATCACATGGAACAAGCGGAAAGATCAGAGCAAGGGCGGGCTCGCCACCACCGTGCATGTGCGCGACGTGTTGTGCGCGACGTGTTGTGCGCGACGTGTTGTGCGTGACGTGTTGTGCATCGGCCGCTCCATCGCTCGGGCGCTGCTTCATGGGGGAGGGGGAACTGGGGGGCGATAGCTGGGGGAGGGGGGCGATAACTGGGGGAGGGAGAGAGGGGAGGGGCGATAACTGGCGGAGCGGGGGAGCGTGCCCCTTCGGGGCCCCATCGGGGCCCCGATAGGGCCCCTAAGGAACCCGGGACATACGCCCTTCTTCACCCAGCCATTGATCGCCCACCATTGCGCAACGCCCGAATCGCCGATTCTCCCTCCGAAGCCGCGGCGCAGATGCGGGCTCGACGTCCACGCCCCGAGCCCTTCTCCTCCACCCCCTCCTCCGATCCCTCCTGCTCGGTCCTCACTGGGGTTTCCACAACGGCTCGGGGAGCACATCGTCCAATGGCTTGACAAGACGTTGGCCCAACGTTTGGCCACATAAGCGTTTCCAGAAGGGCAGGGGGCGGCGGTGATTCGCCGTCAGCGCCTTCGATCACTCAGAGGCATACCTTCCGCACTGTTTGACGTAGGTAATCTGCCTCGGATGCTGTCGCAATGCTCTCTGCACCTGGACCATACGGTCTCACATGGCCGGTTTCGAAGCCCCGAGCCCAAAAAGGCCATCTCTCGAGGGCACAAATGTTGCTTCCGCCCGGCTTCCGCCCGGCTTCCGCCAACCTCCGCAGAGGGCGCCGCCCTCGTCTTGCTGCCGCCGGCCTCCGCCCGGGAAGAGCTGCCAACCCCTTCGGCCCTCGCAGGCGAAGCCCCGTCTCGAGCGGCCCCGAGGCTGTACTCCACGTGCTGCTCCAGCGCCTCCCGCGGGAAGGAGGAGGAGGAGGAGGAGGAGGAGGAGGAGGAGGAGGAGGAGGAGGAGGAGGACGGGCCAGGACGGGGCCCCCCGCGCCAGAGGGCGCGCTGGGCCGCGCCGCGGTCCAGCGGGGCCCCCCCCCCACCCACCGCTCGAGCGGCCTCGACCTCCGGGGGGCGCGCCCGCGCCCGCCGTCGGCCGGAGCCTCGCGCGCGCGCGCCCCCCGCCCCGCAGGCGGGGGCGGAGTCGGAGCGGCCGACCTCGTGGGGAGCCCCGGGAGGCTGCCGGCGAGAGGCCCCGGGGAGGCCGCGGGAGGCCGCGTCCGCGCCAGCTCTCGCGGCTGCCAGCACGCCGCGGCCTCGGCCCTGCCGCTGAGCGGCGCGCATCCAGGAGCCGCGGCGTCAGCACCACCCAGGCCGTGGCGGCGCCTGCGGCAACTCACGCCGCAGACACCGTGGGTACCTCATGCCCTGCCTCCGTCTTATTACGACGTAGCTTCTTCATAATCTTCTTCTGACTCTGCTTCTTCTGCTTGTTCGTTTTCTTCTTATGCATTTGAGCAATCGCCTTCTTATTCTTATCGTTCTCCTTCACCTGCTCGTCGTCCTATTCCTTCGCTTTCGTCCCCTCCTCCTCCTCCTACTCCTCCTGCCCACGTTCAATCGCGTCCACCTCCGACTGCATTTACTGTTGCTCATCCATGTGCGTGCTTACCGCTATCATTTTCTTATCACTATTCATTTAAATCCACCTCGTCTTGCTCCTCCTCCCCTTTTCTACACAATCCTCCTCCTCCTCCTCCTCATCCTCCTCCTCTTCCTTCTCCTCCTCCTCCTCCTCCTCCTCCTCCTCCTCCTGCCTCTCCGCGTCGTCCTCCTCCTTCTCTACACACTCATTCTCTTTCTCCTACTCCTCGTCCTCCTCCGCCTCCTCCTTTTATCTCTCCACCTCCTCGTCCTCCTCCGCCTCCTCTCCCTCCTCCTCCTCCTTCTCCTCCTCGTCCTCCCCCTCCACCTCTCCTCCGCTTCCTCCTCTTCTTCCTGCTGCTCCTCCTCCTCCTCCTATTTCTCCACCTCCTCGTTATCGTCTTCGTCATCGTCCTCGTCCTCCACCTCCTCCTCCTCCTCCTCCTCCTCTTCATCCTCTTCCTCTTCCTCCGCCTCAGCCTCCGACCCTGTCCGCAGAGGGCAACGGTAATGCCTCTCAAAATACAACAAGTACCGATTGCGACATGCGCCTGCCACAATGGGCTCAGAGGCAGCAATGCTTCGCGATGCAACTGTGTACGGAATTGTCCGCAGCGGCCACGCTTCGTGACGTAATCGGCGTCGCCTTCGTCGTCGTCACCGCCGCCGCTGCCACAGTCACACGCCAGAGACCCCGCTGCCGTTGTCTCCATCTTCTTCGTTCTGGACGTTGCTTTCCTCCTCATCCTTTTCCTCACTCTCGCAGTCGCCCTCCTCCCCCTCTGCATTCACCTCCTACGTAAAAGTTCCCTCTGCCCTCTCCTACGAGAGAACGATCTGTTCTCAACACACATTCCCCGATCTCGCCGACGGGAGAGATTGTGGCACAAAGGGCTGCGCTGCTCTTGGACACCTAAAGAACACCTGAGGGGCGAATGCAACGATCCAACCCTCGCCCTATCCAGGATACGTTGGATTGCTTCCGCGCAGGCCATGATTTGGCTCAGGCTGGTTCCATCGCCTTCGCTTCAGCTGCAAGTCTGGCTCACTAAGGCGTTTCATGGACGTCGACCACATTTCTTTGAAATGGTGCTCTCGTGTCAAAGCCAGCCCCGCTGTTTGGTGCTCTCGCGTTAGTCCCGGCTCAGAACGGCTGTCTCGAACCAGCGCCGGTCATGTTCCCAGCTCAGAACGACGCAACTGTCTTAGCGCCTGCCCCATTCCAGAGAAAGCGACCGGGATGGAGACAGCGACATCGATGTAAATGGAAAGAGAAGCAGGTGTAAGCATCCAAGTGCCTATCTCTATACATCCACAGCCCCCAACCAGCACCCAATGTACGAACCCTCGTGAGGGACAAGCATTCTCAAACCGCAAGGGGTTATGACGTGTGCGTTCCTTCATCCTCGTCGTCGTCCTCCTCCTCCTCCTCCTTCGCCTCGAATTTGTCCTCATGACCCCAATGTACATTGTCGCTCTTTCATACATGGCGTTCCGCTGACAGCCCCTCCCTCATATGGGAAATAAACAGGTGGGCGAAACATGCGAAACAATCTCTGAGGACGGACGTGCTTATGACTGGCGAACAGCTTGGTGTCTCTGCTCGGGCACCACATGGTTACTTCAATCAGCGCTCCTGCGAAGAGGACGTGCCTCGCTAAGGGCTTCAGAGCTGCCGAATGGTTAAGCGGATTAACCATAGGTCGGGCGTGTCCCCCTACAGGCCGATTTTCAGGCCGATTTTCGACGAAAAATAGAACATGTCAAACCATACCCCCGCATGCTCAAAAATGGTTTCAAACAAATCGTCCCCTGATGATTTTCTTACTATTTTTGAATACTCCTCCTGTAAAGGGACAGGCCCGACTTAAGATGAACCCCGCTTCGGGTGGGGGCGCATCTGGTCGGGAACTTCCGCTTAGCGCGTCGCTCCGCTGGCTCTCGCAAACCACGCTTCGACGCGACACGCTCATGTGATTTTTAGGCTTAAGTCGGGCCTGTCCCCCTACAGACGGGATTTTGGACGAAAATAGTGTGCCAAAACATACCCAACATATATGCAAAAATGGTCAAACAATTGTCCCCAGACTATTTGTTGGACTATATTTGAATATTCCTCATGTAGAGGGACAAGCCCGAGTTAACACTAGGCGTTCGCGTCACAAGCTTCTCCCGGCCTCCCGCCCCGCGGCGCGGAGAACGACATGGATCGGCTCGCAGGGCACAGCGTGGCGCCGAGGCCGCCGCCGCGCCACGCTGAGCATGAATTCCGGGCCGTGGCTCCTAGAGCGCACGAGACATCCTCCTCCTCCTCCTCCTCCTCCCCCTCCACTTCCACCTCCTCCGCCTCCTCCTCCTCCTCCTCCGGTGCTGGGTCCTCTTGACCACGCCGTGGCGTGAGGGCGGCGACGCACGGCGTGCGAGCCAGTGCGGCGGCGGCGCGGCAGGCCGCGGAACCTACGTCGTCGCAGCCCACGACGTTGGCCACCGCCTGCGCGCAGGCGAGGGCGGCCACCGCGATAGCTCACACACACACACACATACACGCACACACACACACACACACACACACACACACACACACACACACACACACACGCACACACACACACACACACGCGCACACACACAAAAAGTAAAAATGAAAAATCGGCCTACCAAAGAATCATCATCAGCCTCATCACCACCACCACTATCACCATCACCATCATCATCACAATCTTCGCCATCACCATCATCATCATCATCATCATCATCATCAGCATCGTCATCATCAGCACCACCGCCACCATCATTGTCAGCATCATCATCAGCACCATCAGCAACAGCATCATCACCACCATCATCATCACCATCGCCACCTCATCGTCATCTCCGTCATCACCACCACCATCACCATCGCCATCACCGCCACCACCACTACCATCATCATCAGCATCATTACCATCGTCGCCCTCAGCATCATCATCACCATCAGCAGTAGAATCAGTAGCATCAGCAGCATCGTCAGCATCAGCATCAACGTCTTCATCATCCTCATCACCACCATCGCCGCACTCACAATCATCAGATCCACAATCACCACCACGATCGCCACCATCACCACCATCACCATCAGAACAATCATCGTGATCACCATCACCATCACGATCACCATCAGCTGTCACCATCGCCCGCACGAGCACCAACATCAGCATCATCAACATCAGCCTCACCGCCTGGTTCTGCATCAGCATCTAAATCATCAGCAGCAGCAACATCACCGTCACCACCACCACCACCATCAATAACGTCACCACCACCATCATCACCACCATCAGCACCAGCACCATCATCATCATCATCACCATCATCAGCAGCATCATCTCCATCATCCTCACCATCATAACCGTCATCATCAGCATCGCCGTCATCATCACCACCACCATTATCACCATCATCATCAACAACAACAGCAGCACCAGCGTCAGCATCCTCATCATCCTCATATTCATCCTCAGCTTCTGTTCCTCGGAGGGCTGGGCCAACACTTCAGACGCGCGTTTCTTCACCTGTTCCGCCCCCGCCTCCGCGGCCGAACGTCTCCAGAGCCCGCTGTAGCTGCTCGCCGCCCCAGGGTGATGACGCCAGGGGGATGACGTCGAGTTCCAGCTTCGCCTCCCACATCTCGGTCGGCAGCGCCATTGTTCCCCCTCTCCCTCCATCCACCATCTCTCCTGCTCCTGGCCCGTAGCATGAAAGGAGTCCTGCAGCTGGTCCGCCTCACACTAGACGTTGGAAGGCAGCCCGCGTCTGGGGCATTAGCTCCTGATTCTGTACAACCATGCAGCCCCACTGGCACCATCTCTCCTGCTTCATCTGCTGCCGCTCCCGCTGCCGCTTCTGGAGGAGGAGGAGGAGGAGGAGGAGGAGGAGGAGGAGGAGGAGGAGGAGGAGGAGGAGGAGGAGGAGGAGGAGGAGGAGGAGGAGGAGGAGGAGGAGGGCCCGAGGTGCCCGAGGAGCATCGGCCCGTGCACCTCCGGGCCTGGGACGCCCGCGCGGCCCGTCGCCCCCCCGCCAGTGGGCCAGGTCGAGCGCAGCGCGAGGCAGGCATTAAATCGGGCCTGTCCCTGTACAGGGGGAATATTCAAAAATAGTATTAAAAAAAAAAATAGTATGGGGACGATTGTTTCCGCCCTTGTTGACCATTTGGGAGTATTTTGCGGGGTATCTTAAATTTGTCGTCCAAAATCCCCCTGCAGGGGGACAGGCCCGACTGAAGGCAGGCAACATGCTGCAGCACCCAGACCTCCGACGCCGTGGCTACAGCAAGCACGTGCGATAATAATTCTTGCCGTAAGAAATCTAGGGGCAGATCTGCGTCGCTCCTGAGCTTGATGAGGTGCTCAAGGGCTATGCGGGCCCACTGGAAGATAAGGAATCCCACCAGCCCTCCGGGGGCAGGTGGTCTAACGATGACTGTCTTTCCTCTTCCAAAAACCCTTCTCCCCCTTCGGGGAGGGACCCCCTCCCCTGGACCTGGACGGGAGGGGCCGCGATCGGTTGGAGCGTCCAAGATCGGCCCCTGGGAGGGCCACTGTTTGACACCCCTCACGAGGATCGTTTCCCCCGAGGGGGGGACCTCGATCGGGTGAGTCCCTCCTTTGATCGATAGCCTCGAAGATGGCCCCAAGAGGCGCTCCAGGGCTCGCAAGAGAGCCCCAAGAGGGCCCCAAGAGGGTCCCAAGAGCCCCAAGAGGCCCCCGAGCGGTCTCAGAGCCCAAGATGACCTCCAAGATGGCTCAGATAGCCCAAGCTCGCTCAAGATGGCTCCCAAGATGCTCCAAGCGGCCCCAGGACCGCTCCAAGAGCGCCCAAGAGCGCTCCAAGAGAGCCCCAAGAAGCGATTTGCCGGCTTCTGAGGGGGGAGCTGAGTTGGGGACCCCCAAATCCTGCAATCGATGGCTCAAGTATTTAGATCAGCGTTACCGCGGCACGACCTGCGTTACCTCTACCCTTTTCGTTCAGCAGAAGAGAAGTTTCATCTTCCTTACCATCGTTCTGCTAAGTTTGCACCTCCTTCTCCTCCCCCTCCTCCCCCTCCTCCTCCTCCTCCTCCTCCTCCTCCTCCTGCTCCTCCTCCTCCTCCTCCAACTTGTTGCAGCCCTCCTCCGCCCTCCGTTCTCCTCCTCCTCCTCCTCCTCCTCCTCCTCCCGCCCTCCCGCCCTGCTCCGCCCTCCCACATCCGCCCCGCCCCGCTCCCTCGGCCCTGCTCCGCCCCCCCCGTCGCCCTGCCCCTCCCCCCCCCCCCTTCCCGAGGCGGCGGCGCCTGGGATAAGGCCAGGAGCCGCCCCCCCCCCCCGCCTCTACCCCCACTTCCAGCAGGCCGTGGGGCGGCCCCACTCTCGCCAGACCGCGGGCCCGGAGTCCCGAGCCGGCGCCCCTCCTCCCCCTGGCCTCCTCCTTCAACCTTCGACTCCTTTTCCTCTCCTCCTCCTCCTCCTCCTCCTCCTCCTCCTCCTCCTCCACCTCGTTGCCATCCGCCTCCGCGCTCCGTCCTCCTCGTCCCCCTCGCCCTCCTCCGCCCTCCGCCCTCCGCCCTCGCTGCTCCGTCCTCTGTCCCTCCTCCCTCCCGCCCGCCCCCTCCTCGCCCAGGGCGGCGCCTGAACCGCCGCCGCCCGCACGCCGGCGTCGACGTGCTCCAGCCGGGCCACGGCCGCGTCGATCGCGCGGGGGCTGCCCCGGTTGGCCAGCTGGTCGATGGCCTCGCGGCCCTCTCCCGGCGGCGCGCACCCGGGGGAGGGGGGGGGCGCGAAGGGGCGGGGTCCGTGGAGGACAGGGGAGCTTCCCGGAAGGCAGGGGCCTCCTCCGAAGGCGGCTGATCGATGGCCTCGCGGCCCTCCCTCGGAGGCCCGCGCGAGGGGGTGGCGCGAAGAGGGGGGGCCTTCTGTAGAAGGCGGGGGGGGGCTTACGGTCGGGGAGTGTTGCTCAGCGTGTCGCGGCGGAGGCCCTGGTGACTCACTGTGCCCTGCAAGCGGAATCGCGTGATAGCGTGTCGCTCCGCTCCGCAGGGCGTCAGGCTGGGCAAAGCTCGGGACGTTGACGCCTGGGGACTGGGAAGTGGTTAGCGTGTCGCGCCGAAGCGTGGTGGGCCAGAACTGGTTCCGCGACACGCCAAGCAGCAGCTTCTGACCGTGAGGCAGGGGCCTACTTCAAGCGCCAGGAGGCTCCTGAGCAGGAGGCTTCTGAGCAGGCTTCTCAGAAGCCTCTGGGCGCTTCTGAGAAGGCCCCTGCCTCCCAGGAGGGCCCCCTGCCGTCGTGGAGGGCCGTCCCCCTCGTGCCCCCCCCCCCCCCCCCGGTGCGTGCCGCCAACTCCTCCCGCCGGGGGGCGGCGGCGGGTGGGGAACCCTCAGATCCAGGCGTTCCCCCCAAAAACGCGGCGGCCTGTTTTCGTCGCTCTCGGCCTCCGAGGGCGGTTTTCCAGCCCTGGGGCCGTCAAGCAACGGCTCAAGGCCCTGGCTAGCAGCCAGCTCCAGGGAAGCGCTCGAGATCCCCCTCGGGCCGGCGGCGTGGGGAAAAACTGCAGCGTCGGAGGAGAGGGAAAGGGAAGGGAGGTTAGGGAGAGGCCCTTCTGCTGGGGGGTGGGGGGAGAAGGGAAAAGATATTGCAGGGGGGACAAACGTAGCGGGGGAAGAGAAGGAACAAGGTGACGGCACTGACACTGAACGGCAGGGCTATGTCGAGGAAGAGGAAGGGAAAGGAACAGGCAATGTGGAAGAGGAAGCGGGACGGGAAGGAGAAGATGAAGGGAAGCGGAGGTGCAGGTCGAGACGGAAAGGGGAAACATATACGTTTGGGAGGGGGAAGCCCAGTGGGATCCTCCTCCTCCTCCTCCTCCACATCCTCCTCCTGGTTGTCCTCGTCCTGGCCCCCAGACCTCTCCCAAATAAGAGAGCCTCCCCGTCGCACCTCGAGGCGCGTCGGCAGGGCGGGCCGGGCGCTTCGCCCGAGACTCCCTCACCGCACACGACCCTCTCGCTGAACAGTCGCAAGGGTTTTACCGACGGGGGGCTTTCAAAATATGGCTCGCGCCCGAGCGCCGCGCGACATGAGTTTATAAACAGCTGCCGGGGCTTTGCGGGGGGAGGGCGGCTCCTTTTCGGCATGCGGCTCTCGCCGCAGCGCCGCCCACGCTCGCTTCAAACATGTGCCAGAGCTTCACGGATGAAGGGCGTCTCCTTTTCAAAATGCGGTTCTCGCCTTGGCACCGCGAGAGTGTGTCTTAAGAGTTCACAGCGAATTCAAGAATGCTCATGGCTAAGGTATCAGAAACGGCGTTTTGGCACGATGTCGGACTGCCAGGGCGTAACCGTTACGCTGATTCGCGGTGGTGAAGTCCCAGGAGTGGCGTTCTGCCGCGATTCAAAACCGTCAACACGCAATACATCCTCAGGCCGAGCGCTTGTTCCTCTGGAACTAAAACATGAATTCACTTGGATCCCTTCTGGGTGTGTAGCAGTTCCGTGGATTATGCTTTTCTGCTGCGCGGATCCCAATTCCGTATGTGAAAGGCATGTGGATGCATGTGTTCAGCTGGAATAAATTGAGACACAAATCGCCTGAACTCGCAGGAATTCGGATGCACGGCGCTTCCGATATCTCGGGCTCAAGGAGAACATCGTTCGGCCCGCGTAAGTAGTAATGGTGATTCGCGGCGCTGAAGTCGCAGAAATGGTGTTCTGACACAGCTCATGACTTTCAAACGGTTGTCTTCCAACGGGACACTTCCTTCAGTGAGAATGAATATGTGTAGGGGCCTGTGAGGAAGGAACTTGGAGGGAGTTGCTTTTACAATATCGTTAATGGGTCTTGAGTTTGCACTGGTCATCGTCCTCCGCCTTCTCCTCTTCCCCCTCCCCATTATCATTATACCCCTCCTCCTTATTTCATGCGCTACCTATTTATCGATCGTCCTCCTCCTCCTCCTCCTCCTCCTCCTCCTTTTGCCTTGTCCACCTCGTCCCTTCCTTCCGTAGCCTCTTCTCAGACCCTCCTTTTCCCAGCTTCCTCGTTCTCCTACGAGCCGATTGCTGCTCCGACGAGGACGTCGTGATGTTTCCACTGTAAAACTATTCTGGACATCCTCCATCAAGATCTCGGGTTCAGGCGCAGATGCACCAACCTTGTTCACCAGCTTGCCTCTCGCACAACAACGCCCGAAGTCCACAGCGGAACAACAACAACAACCACAACAACAACAACAACAACAACAACAACCACAACCACAACCACAACCACAACCACAACGACAACAACAACAACAACAACAACAACAACAACAACAACAACAACAACAACAACAACAACAACAACAACAACAACAACAATAACACCAGCAACAACAACAACAACATCAACATCAACAACAACAATCATTTTAAGACTGTTCGCCCTTATATGCTCGAGTGCCCAATAACGCGTATTTCCCAGACCCTCGATACTCGCCCTCTTCGTCTTCGATCGAAACCCTTTTGGGGGGTATACCTTTCTTCCCTGCAGGCCAGGCCCCGGCAAGCGGCGGGGCGGCCGCGGACCGTCGGCCTGGCCAGCGGCAGCGCTGATCGGCGGGGCGGCCGCGGACCGTCGACCCGACCCCAAGAGGGACGGTCAGGGGACCGACCACGACGACGACGACGACGACGACGACGACGGCGACGACGACGACGTCGAAGACGACGGCGACGACGACGACGACGACGACGGCGAAGACGAGCGAAAGCGAGAGCGAGAGAGAGAACGACAGCAGGGCCACGAAGGGCACGAAGTAGGCCACGAAGGGCGACAGCGGGGACACGAAGGGAATGCGTATGGGGCCACGAAGAGCGCGAACGAGCGGGGGCCACGAGGTGCAGATAATGCGGGGGCACAGAAGGCAACTATGGGGCCACTGAGGGTAGCAACTGGGCCGCGTAGGACAGTGAGGGGGACACAAACGGCGACAGCGGGGCCACGAAGGGCATGCACGCCCCGCGCGCGCGCAACGGAAAACTCTCAAGCACGCGCCAGCGGCGAAGCAAGCCGTTCCAGCAGAAGAGGCCAGGGACCCGCGGGCCAGACAAACCCCTGACACACCCCAGACACACCCTAGCCACACACCCCAAAACACCCCAGACACTCTAACTGACTGGCTATTACAGCTGCCTGGGGCCACAACGGGTGCGACTCCTGGGTGCCTGGGTGTCGGGAGCGCGGCGCTTGGGCAAATTGCATGGAATTCCAACGCAAGGCCATTCTTCAGTAAGTTGCAAGCAAGTCTCCAGCGAGAGCGCGACTCCAGAGCAGCGCCAGGAGAGCGATTCCTGAATCAATTGTAAAGAAATCCCAAGCGAGAGCGCGATTCCTAAATAAAATGCGAGGAGGTCTCGGGCGAGAGCGGGGGTCCTGGCTGAATTGTAAGGACGTCTCAGGCGGGAGCTGTTGTTGTTGTAACCCGGGGGCCAGGGGCCCAGTTTGAGCATCAAGACTTTCCTTGTAAAAAACAGGATGCGAGCGTCGAGGGGCACACTTTGATTGAGAAAAAACCATATGCACCGGTGGGGGGATCAACCATACTTATTCTTCGGAAATGAGAATTCAACAACAACAACAACAACAACAACAACAATCATTTTACCCGAACGCTCAGTGTTCTCACCAGTGCCAGGGTTTTCATGCGACGCGAGACAATACCCCCACTTCGTGGGGGGGCAGTTCAAGCTCTACCAAATATCCAAACGACTCTTCGCGACCACCCAAACCCAGCTTCCCGCCCTATGAAGTTGGGACACTTCACTTCGTGGCGTGCGGACGACCGTGGCTACTACACTGGCGTGGGGTACACACCCACAGAACTTGGTCACTTATTCGGGGCGCGCGTGTGCCCAGCATCCTGCAATTGTGACATCAATACATGACACAGACAGACAGAGAGAGAGACAGAGAGCAGACAGAGAGAGAGACAGAGAGAGCGGAGTTGGTCACAGTTTTGGGGTAAGTTCCTGAGATCGTCGTGTTTTTTGTTGGTCTTGCGCGCGCGAATGTCCACTTTACTTTTTTTTGCAAGGGAGTATTGAAATTTGATTATGTTAGAACAAGACAAAGTAGCTCGCGCGAGCTCATGTAACATAAATGTTGAAAAACCATTGGTTTTGTGGGAGTCGGACAGCGCGCGCGGGATGAAAGTTGGACATTTTTTTTTGAAAAACCATTGGGTTTTTGATGTTTTTATGTTGAAATCGTTACGAAACCTAAGGTTCTGGAAGGATTTCGTCTTGCGCGCGCGAATGTCCACTTACCTTATTTTTTGCAAGGGATTATTGAAATTTGATTATGTTAGAACAAGAAAAAGTAGCTCGCGCGAGCTCATGTAACATAAATGTTGAAAAAACCATTGGTTTTGTGGGATTCGGACAGCGCGCGCGGAAGGACATTTTGACAATTTTTTCTTAAAAAACCATTGGGTTTTTGATGTTTTTATGTTAAAATCGCTACGAAACCTAATGTTTTGGAAGGATTTCGTCTTGCGCGCACGAATGTCCACTTTACCTTATTTTTTTGCAAGGGATTCTTGCAATTTGATCAAGTAAGAACAAGAATTTTCATTTTCTATTGTTTTTTGCAAGGGAAAACGAGCGTCAACAAAAAACCGGATCCGGACACAATCCACTTTTCTGAAGCTTTCGCGAAAAATGATGAAAATGTAGCTGCGGCCTAGGCGCGGCGCAGAGGTCGCGCACCAGGGGTCCCAACAATAATAATTCTTTAGAAGGAATAATGTTCAACAACAACAACAACAACAACAACAACAACAACAACAACAA
>CAUYUJ010005829.1:0-5000 GCA_963575745.1 Prorocentrum cordatum
CTACTACTACTATTACTACTACTACTACTACTACTACTACTACTACTACTACTACTACTACTACTACTACTACTACTACTACTATACTACTACTACTACTCTTACTGCTACTACTACTGCTACTACTCCTCCTCCTCCTCCTACTACTACTACTACTCCTACTCCTACTCCTACTCCTACTCCTACTACTCCTACTACTACGACTGCGACTACGACTACGACTACGACTACGACTCAAAGATCAGGCGAAACATGTATTTAGCTAAAGACGTATGTTGGTACGAATGAAGAGAAGAATGGCACTGAACAGAAAACGTACAGCAATACGAGCAATACTAATAACAACACTAATCACTCCGACGGTAGGACCCCACACGAAAATCTGTTTAGCTTACCCTTTGCCCTTTCCTCCTCCCCCTGGCGGACATCCTCTCCTCTCGCCCTCTGCACTGCCCTCTCTTCCTCCTTCTATTTCTCTTCCTCCTTCTCCTCCTCCTCCTCCTCCTTCTCCTCCTCCTCCTCCTCCTCTCGCGCCACCTCCTCGTCGTCGCCCTCCCCCATGCCCCTTCCCTCCTCATCCTCCTGCCTCTTCTCCATGTGAACCTCCCGTTCCCCCTGGCCGTGGCAAGCAACTCGATTTTCCCCGGCGCCGTCGCCGCGTCGGCCAGCACGCGCGCCTTTGCCGACGGCTAGATCGCGAAACCGTCGGGACAACCCTTCGGGCCAGGCCGTTGGGACAACCTCGCAGGCCGCAGGGGCGCGGGAGCCAGCCGTTGCGATAACCCCGCGGGCCTCCAGGTGCGCGCCGCGGCGCTCAGGCGGGTGGCGGCACGAAGCCCAGCTCTGCCGCGAGCTGCTCCGCCTCAGCCCTGGAGTCCACCGCTCTCTTGTCGAACTCCTGGAGCGCCTTCCGCAGTGACGCCGGCGGCCCGCGCTCCAGGAACTCTCGCGCGGGCGGCCGCAGGATCAGCATGTTCCGCATGCGCGTGGCGCGGGAGAACATGACGTAGAGGTGCAGCCACACATCCCGTCCGACATGCGTGTGCGGCCAGCGTCTTCATCCCTGGCGCAGTCGATGGTGACGCCCTTGCGCAGCGTCTGGCCCTGCGACAGCGTGGAGGTCAGGTAGGGCGCATGCGTCAGGGTGAACCTCGAGCGGCGCGCAGTGTGCGCCCCCGAGCTTTGCCACGTGAGCTCCTGTTCGCTGGGCCTGAACATGAGCAAGCTCCTCGCCCGCGCTGCGGCTTCGGCGTCGTCGGCAGCGCCGTCGGCGCCCTGCTGCAGCACCTCGGCGACTTCCTTGTAGATCGGGGACTCCTGGAAGCCGTGCACCTGCAGCCAGATTCCCTGCGGTAGGTAACGGGGGCGGAAGAGCTGGCCCGGCGCGCACTCCTCGTAGTCCCGCTCGTCGTCTGCGTGAAACTCGAAGGACACGATGGTGGCCCGTTGCTCCTGCACGAGCCCCAACTTCTTCTTCAGCTCCTCCTGCACGGCCGTGAACCGGACCTCCATGCCGACGTGTGCCGGTGAGACGCCGTGGATGTCCCCCGTTTTGTGCATGTTCGGGACGTTCAGGAGGCGCCGGCCTGCGTCTAGGTCGCCTTGAATCGTGCCGCACTCGTCTACGGCCTGCAGGAAGCCGAGGGGGACGCCGAGGCGCCGCGCGTCGCGACGAGCGCGCGTGTTGATCCACCTCGCCAGCGTTTCCCAGTAGATGCCCATGCCGTAGCCGAGCCGGAAATTCTCGTGCTGGTGCCGTGGGTCCAGGACGCCGTGGTTGTCAGAGGCCAACGTCTTCTCCCAGGCAGACCAGACCTCTGGTGGGAAGCGCTTGCCCTCGCGCGTGCAGCCCAAAAGCGCGATCAGAGGGTCCCCCGGCTCGAAGCGCTTTGTGCCCTTCAGCTCGAAGACGCAGGGGATCTGAGAGAAGACCCTGATGACGTGCTGGATCTCCACCGTCGGCGGCTCCGCGTACTTGTACGACCCGTCGTCCAGGAGTTCGTTCACGTCCGTCAGGAGCCCGATGCTGCCGGTGGGCTTCAGCTGCAGGAAATCCCCGAGGTGCAACACGATGGGGACGCGGCCGAAGTGGTGGTGCGGCCTCTTGTAGGTGGACTCCTGCACGTCGTGCGTGTGACTGCGCCTGCGGCAGGCGCGAAGGTCCAGCGCGTTGTACAGAGCAGCTGCCACCATGCTTACCTCCTCGATGACCAGGACGCGGGCGTGCTCCCACAACCACTGCAACCTCTTCTGCATGCCCCCCCGTCTCATCTTCGCGTTGATGTACTTCTGGACTCGCAGGGCGCAGGCGTTGTGCAGCGTTCTGGCCTTCACCGTCTCCGTGGAGATGTTCTTCGCCTGCGCGTTCGAGAAGGCCACGACCATCATGGCGCCCTTGTCCTGCGGGGCCGCAAATACTCCACCACTGGGAAGACGATCTTCTGCACCACGTGCGTCTTCCCCGAGCCGCCCTCGCCCAACACGAGCAAGTGCGTCACTTTTCTCTCGCTCCAGGGCTTCTTCTGCGCGTCGTCCTCCCAGGCGTCGTCGCAGGCCTTGGCGAACTTGGCGACGAAAAGCGTCTGGTCCCGCGTGAGTCTCTCGTTCTCCGACAACCCAGCGACCAGGGCGGCGATGTACGCGCTGGGCGTTGAGTACACGCTGCTGGCAAAACTGGCCGCAGCGGGGTCGCCGCCCAGGCCGCCTGCGCCGTCGTCCTCGCCGTCCGGAGCGCCTGCATCGTCCTCGTCGCGATTGCCCTGGGGGCGTTCGTCATGCAGGTTTGCCCAGGCGTGTCTCTCCTCGCGCGCTGCGGTCACCAGCGGGCCCCATAGGGAGAGGCTTCCCGCTTCTCCCGCTTGTGACTTCCTCGCGAGTCACTCACAGACGAGGTTCCCGCCTGATACATCCTCCTTATTCAAGCCCTCCGGAAGCCAAAAGTGACGACAGTTGCACGTTTCGGATGACCCGCCTCGGATTAAAAACGTGAGGTGCGGGCCCCATAGGGAGAGGCTTCCCGCTTCTCCCGCCTGTGACTTCCTCGCGGGTCACTCACAGACGAGGCTCCCGCCTGATACATCCTCCTTATTCAAGCCCTCCGGAGGCCAAAAGTGTCGACTTTTACACGTTTCGGATGACCCGCGTCGGATTAAAAACGTGAGGTGCGGGCCCCATAGGGAAAGGCTTCCCGCCTCTCCCGCCTGTGATTTCCTCGCGGGTCACTCACAGACGAGGCTCCCGCCTGATGCGTCCTCCTTATTCAAGCCTTCCGGAGGCCAAAAGTGACGACAGTTACACGTTTCGGATGACCCGCGTCGGATTAAAAACATGAGGTGCGGGCCCCATAGGGAAAGGCTTCCCGCCTGAGACTTCGTCGCAATTCACTCACAGACGAGGCTCCCGCTTGATATTTCTTCCAGATTCACGCCGCAGGGGCCCCAAAGTGACGACAGTTACACGTTTCGGATGACCCGCCTCGGATAAAAAACGTGAGGTGCGGGCCCCATAGGAAGAGGCTTCCCGCCTGAGAGTTCGTCGCAATTTACTCACAGACGAGGCTCCCGCTTGATACTTCCTCCATATTCACGCCACAGGGGCCCAAAAGTGACGACAGTTACACGTTTCGAATGACCCGTTTCGGATTAAAAACATGAGGTGCGGGCCCCATAGGGAGGGGCTCCCGCCTGAGACTTCCCCACAATTCAATCACAGACGAGGCTCCCGCCTGATAGTACGTCCACATTCAAGCCAGGGAGTGAGTGATGACGAAATGACGAGTGAGTGACTGATGATGAGGATGATGATGATGATGATGATGATGATGAGTGTGTGATAAATGAGTGATGATGGTGCTGATGATGATCATGATGGCCACTGAGTGGGTGGTCGAGAGATGATGATGGAGATGGTGACGATGATGTTGAGAGTGGCGGCGGTCCTACCGTCGGAAGGCCACTGCTTCCGAAGCCGACTGAGGATGAGTGAGTAATTGAGTGAGTGAGTGGGTGATCGAGTGGTGATGAGGGTGACGATGATGATGAGGAGGATTATGATGATGAGTCATGATGAAGGATTATGATGAGTAGTGATGACGGTGATGGTGGTTGATGGTGATGCTGATGGTAATGATGATGAACGTGTGCGCGCGATGACGATGATGGCGGTTGATGGTGATGATAATGGTGATAATGGTGAGTGAAAAAGAGAAAGAGAGAGAGAGAGAGAGAGAGAGAGAGAAAGAGAGAGAGAGAGAGAGAGAGAGAGAAAGAGAGAGAGAGAGAGAGAGAGAGAGAGAGAAAAAAAGAGAGAGAGAGGAAAGGGGGGGAGATCCGGCGCGGCGTGTGCAGAGAAAACAAGAACCCCACTTTGGATGTGGAGAATAACACGAAAAAGCAGAAGCCGCGGCGGAGGACCCTCGGGGCACGTTCGCCACCGACGCGCTGCTGCGCGGCGTGTCGCGCTCCTGGGGCGACAATTGGTCGCTGGCCGCCGCGCCCGCGCCCGCGGCTGTGGAGGCCGACGGGCGCTTGGGCGCTGTAGCCAGATCTCCGACGATGTGTTTTTTTTCCAAACCATCCTGTGGTGTTGGGTCCTCGGTTTGAAGAGGCGGTCCCCGCGTTCCTCCTCTCTCCTCTCTCCTCCTCCTCCCCCTCCTCCCCCTCCTCCTCCCCCGCCTCCCCCTACTCCCTCCCGCCTGCATTTCTCCCACACAGCACAGCGTTTCGTGGCCCCATAGGAAGCTCCACCGAAGGCCCCAGTGGGGGTGCCCGCATGCGTCCGCCACACCCAGCGCAGCGTTTCGTGGCCCATGGGGAGCCCCAGCGAAGGTCCTAGTTGGACCGCCCGCATGCGTCCCCCCCACCCCCACCCAGTACAGCGTTCCGTGGCCCCATTTGGGGGCTCCACCGAAGGCCCCAGTGGGACCACCCGCATGCGTCCCCCACGCATCACCGTGCTGCGTGGCCCACCGGAAGCGGCACCCGCCACGCGTTTCTCACGAC
>CAUYUJ010005829.1:10135-58207 GCA_963575745.1 Prorocentrum cordatum
GGGGATCCCTGTACCAGCGTCTGCTGGAGGAGCAGGAGGAGAGGAAGGTGAAGGAGGATGATGAGGATGAGGATGAGCATGAGGATGAGGAGGGGGAGGAGAAGGAAGGAGGCCCAGGGGGGGAGGCCCGAGAGACCCTCGAGGCAAGGAGGCGGCGAGGGTATCCGCGAGGTGTCCGGAGGGTATCCGTGAGGTGTCCGGGGTCAGGGCCTCCAGGGGCCCCGCGAGGAGCCTCCCCCCAGACACCTCACGGATACCCTCCGGACACCTCACAGATACCCTCTGGACACCTCACTATACCCTCGCCGCCTCCTCGCCTCGAGGGCCTCTCGGGCACCCCCCCCGGGCCTCCTCCTCCCTCCTGCCTCTCCTCCTGCCTTTCCCTCCCCATCAGCGTCGTCGTCAACGACGTCGACGATGACGTCGGCGACGATGACGCATAAGACGACGGCGCTCCGCCTCCTCCTCCACCTTCTCCTCCTCCTCTTCTCCCCCCCCTTCCTCAGCAGACGCTGGCCCAAGGATCCTCGATCGGTCGATTCAGGAGGGAGGGAGGAGGATGGAGGAGGAGGAGGAGAAGGAGCAAAAGCATTATGCTACTGGATCACCATCCGCCCCCCATGCTGTTTCCCCTCCTCGCCTTCGTTGGCCATTCCATGCCAATGCATGAATCGTCGTCAGCATGATCATCATTATCATAATCGTCATCATAATGGTCATCATCAACATCGTCATCGTCGTCATCATCATGGTTTTCATCATCATGAGCATGATCATAATCATCACCACCATCATCCTCAACCCTTCCTCATCGCCCACTCCCCTCCTCACCCTCGACATCATCCAAACTGGATTCCTTACCTGGATGGCCCACGCCGTCGTGGTCGTCGTCATCGTCGTTGTCGTCGCGGAGGACCCCAGAGAACTGCTCTCATGGAAAAATCCGTCATGTCGTCATGATGGGTTGTGGTTTCCTCATGGCCGATTTTGGTGTAATGATCGCCGTGTGTTTCATCATCACAGTTATATTGTCGTCATCCTGCTAAACCTTGTCTGACCGAATACCTATGACATCCTTATGGCTTGTTGGGGGGTGGTAGGCAGGGGGTGGTTATCACCCCCATGACTATGGGCGACGGCCCGACGAGGGTTGAATCCTAGGTGCCGAATGCCAGTGGGCTAGGTGCCGAATAGCGCGGTTACACTTTACCCCCAGGCTGGCGCCCGGGCCGGCGCCTGAGCCGAATCCGGGGCCCGCGCGCCATCCGCCCAAGAGGCCGCAGAAAATTGAATTCCGAGGCCGTGCCCAAAAAGGCCACTCCAGTACGCATTTTTCTTTCGAAAATGCTGAATTTCTGCTCCCGGCGCCCGGGAGGCCTTCCGGGCAGATTCCGGCACCCGGGCGGGCGCTCGAGCCGGACGCCCAGGCCGGCGCTCGGGCCGGCGCCTGAGCCGCATCCGGCGCCAGCGCCGGCTCCGGCCGGCGCCGGAAATTGAATTCGGAGGCCGTGCCGGAAAAAGGTCACTCCAATACATTTTTCTTTCGAAAATGCTGAATTTCTGCTCCCAGCGCTTGCTTGCAAGGCCTTCTGGGCCGATTCCGGCACCCGGGCCAGCGCTCGAGCCGAGCGCCCAGGCTGGCGCCCGGGCCGGCGCTTGAGCCGCATCCGGCGCCGGCGCCGGCCCAGGCCGGCCACGGAAAATTGAATTCCGAGGCTGTGCTAGAAAAGTGCCACTCCAATACGCATTTTTCTTTCGAAAATGTTGAATTTCTGCTCCCGGCGCCTGGGAGGCCTTCCGGGCCGATTCTGGCGCCCAGGCCGGCGCTCGAGCTGGGCCCCCAGGCCGGCGCCCAGGCCAGCGCCTAGGAGCCGAATCCGGCGCCGGCGCCGGCTCCGGCCGGCGCCGGAAAATTAAATTCCGAGGCCGTGCCGGAAAAAGGCCATTCCAATACACATTTTTCTTTCGAAAATGCTGAATTTCTGCTCCCGGCGCCCCGGAAGGCTTCCGGGCCGATTCCGGCACCCGGGCCGGCGCTCGAGCCGGACGCCCGAGCCGGCGCCAGATCCGGCGCCGGCGCCCGAGCCGGCGCCCGGGCCGAATCCGGCTCCGGCGCCGGCTCTGGCCGGCGCCGGAAAATTATATTCCGAGGGGCTGCCGAAAAGCGGCCACTCCAATACACATTTTTCTTTCGACAATGCAAACTTCTGCTCCAAGCGCTTTGGGCTGCTGCGTCTCAAGGATTGGTCGAGCAGACATTAAAGGAGGTAAAAGCAAACGCACGAACGCTATGGGCGCGCGAGAGCTGCCACAAGCCAGCTTCCCGCCAGATCGGTCCAGAGTGGGGGGGGGGGGGGCGGAGCTGGGCGGGTGAAGGGCCACCGCTGCTCCAGCGTTTCCTCAGCCTTAGGTCTGCTGTGGGTTATCCCTGTGGTAATTTTTCTGACACCTAAATAACTATGAATAAATACATGGACAAACAAGTAAATAAATACATGCATAAATAAATAAATAAATAAATGAATGAATGAATGCATAAATAATTACATAAACATTAGAGAAGCACTTCATATTATTTGTAGTGATGCTTATTGACTGAAGTGTCATCTGATTCTGTTCTCCTGTCCTTCACTGCTTTGTTCTGTTGCATTTACATCTCTGTTTGCTTATTTTGAGTTCATGTTTTCAGTTTACATTGAGTCATGACAGTAATACTATGCAGTTACATTACATAAAGTCAAAAATATTTATTAATGCTACGGGAAAAATGTTACGGTATTTTTTGCATCGAATGTGCGCAAGCCTTTTGGTGACTGTTGCTGCGTGGCGACATGGTCGGCTCGCGCGCGACCGCGCCGCCCAGCTGTGCTGAGGATCAGTGGCAGCCCCAGGCAGGTGATGGCACCCAGGCTGGAGAAACCGTCGGCGCCCCCGTTGTTCCGCCCGGTCGGGTGCGACCCCAGACCGTTGGATTGGGAAGATGTCCTGGAGGTTTTCAAGAGCGGCACGTGTTCGACAGAAACTTTGGATACTGTCACCTCCCAGTGGGTTCAGAGGGCGGAGCTTGCTTTGGCTCGCGTTCGCCAGGTGGAAGCTGATCCCCGTTATCGAGGGCGAGGGCCCCCCCCCCGAGGTGGTCCAGGCCCCCCTGCTAGGCCCGCCTGCATCTGCCCATCCCAGGGCCATCGGGGAAGGTAGGATGTGGCGGGTGTTCGGGGGGCGGCTCCAGGACATTATGTTCCTCTGGCATGGGCCGCGGCCTACCTTGGGGGGGGGGGGGGGGGTGCAGCAAGCTGGGTGTATCCTGAGGAAGTTGGTGAACTTTGCGTCCCCGTTCACTGACTGCAGGCGCTGGGCTTCCTGGAGGCTACGTATATTGGCGGTCAACCCTGCAGCTACCTCTGAGCTCAATGAGCTGATATGGCAGGTCCGCAAGTGGGCCCAATAACATGAGCACCATGCGGCCTCGGAGAGGGCCAGAGCTTGGCGAGATTGGGTGGCTGAGGCTCTTACTGGCGGGGCTCGTCTGGGGCACAGGTTCACTAAGGAGGTTCCTGCGTGGGCTGCTTGTGGGCTCTCGCGTTTCTCGGGGCCATCGGGAGCCCCTCCGGGAGTCTTGGATGGAGCTGAAGCGCGAGCTCTAAACTGGCACAAACACTGGGGTGTAGGACAAGTCTTTCCTGATCCTGACTTTAGCTGGTGCGCAGAGGAACCTGAGCTCGAGCCCCCGATGCACGAGGAGCTCCTTGCCCTGATTGGGACTTGCAGTACGCATACTGCTGTTGGTGCATGTGGCCTTCATCCTCGTCATTGGTCTTTCTCGGACGAAGGTGCTGTGGCAGTTTTCTTGTGCATCTGGGAGCAGATGCAGCGCCTTTTCCACGTGCCCAGGTGTTGGGCGCTGCTGCTCATCGCCCTCCTACCCAAGCCGCCGCCAGACGGAGGGGATCGGCCTATTTGTATTTTCCCGTCGCCGCTCAGGATGTGGTCCAGCTGGGCCCGCTGGAAAGTTGCTGGCCCCTGGGAACTCGATCACCCTCGGAGTTTCTGGTTTTGAGATTCGGCTTCGTGTGATATTTGTGTTTGGAAGCAGAGTTTCAAGGCGGAGCTGGCTAGGGGCCAGGGCAAAGCAGCGGGGCCTGAGCTTCTGGATTTGGTCAAAGTGTACGAACACGTGCCACATCATGTGCTTGCTGCTGCTGCCCGTAGACATGATTTCTCAGGTGAGACTTTACGGTTCCTCGTGGCCACGTACAGCCTGGACAGGATGGTCTTTTTCGATATGATTGCGACAGAGATTGTCTCGACAAATCGCACGACCGTCGCAGGTTCTAGTTGTGCGACCTCTCTGCTGCGGCTCGTGCTCCTCTCCCCTGCTGATGCCGTTGTTCAGCGATGTGTGTCCGTCGACCTGGCGATTGTGGTTGATGACTTGCAGCTTCAAAGGGTTGGGGATGCGTGGGAATTTGCTCGCGATCTCAAGGGTGCTGAGAACCTCCTCACCTCCGAGCTGCTCCAGATCGGGCTAACCATCTCGCCCCCCGAAAAGCATCGGACGGTTGTAGGTCAGAACATTCGGAGTGTCGTCCGGAAGGTTGACCCGTCGTCGGCTGAGTTCCTGACTTGATCGGTGCGTAACTTGGGACTTGATTTCGGAGGAGGTCATCGCGTCCTTCATGCTGTTCGGGCTCAACGGTTGGGCAAAATGTCATCCAGGGTCCCTCGTTGCAAGCGTCTGGCTAAAGCTGGGGGCAAAACAATCAAGCTGGCCCAGACGGGCCTGAAGCCTGGGATGCTATGGGGTGTCGGGGTGCATGGGGTCAGTAACGCACATTTTGTTGAGGGCTAGGCAGATTGCTCGAGCTGGTTTCGTGTGCAGGCAAGCTGGAAGGCCCCTGTCGCTCGATCGCATGATTGCAGGCCGCCAGATCGACCCTGCCTACGAGTGCAACCGTGGGCCGATATTCTACTGGCTGCAGGCCTTGTGGGATGGTTGGGCTTCGAGATCTGATATGGCTCGACTCTTGAGCGGGGCATGGGCTCGTCTTTCGGCGCTCCCCGAGAATAAGGTTTGGTCCGACATCCGCGGGCCCGCATCGGCCCTTGTGGGCACGATGATGCGTCTTGGCTGGAAGTTGTTGGACCCGTTTCGCTGGCAGACCCATCGAGGTCCCGTTTTCATAGAGAAAATGTCGCCGCGAGATGGGGGTAGGTTGGCTGATGAAGCTACCGAGCGTTGGGTGTGGCAGCAGGTCTTGGCGAGACATTCGTCTTGGGCCTCACTGTGTCCTCATCCTCCTCTCCTCGAGCCTCTGAGGTCACTCCTCCTCCCCTCCTCGCTCAAAGGCCCCGGTTGGACCCCTAGGCGCCAGGGGCTCCTCGAGTGCCTTTTTGCGGGAGGCTTTTGGTCTCAAGAGAGGCTCTGCGAAGCTGGTGGAGCGATCAATCCAGAGTGCCTTGTGCGTAAGAGTGTCGGCTCAACTTGGCACCGGTTCTATGACTGCCCAGTGCGCGCAGAGTACCGTCGGGAGTTTAAGGCCAGCTATGCAATGGCCAGTCAGATGCTGCAGTTGGCTAAGTCGACAGCTGACCGCTCGCTGTTATGGACCAGGTTTCTGGCCCCTGATCCGTCCTGGCTTTTTCCGAGCCCGTGCCTGGAGGAGCGTGTGGTGTGGACCCTTCGGTCGCCCGATTTGCTTCTCGATGTGCATGTGTTTGGAGATGGCTCGGGTGTGCACGGGCAATTTAGTCGCCTCAGGAGATGTGGATGGGGTCTGTGCTTTCTCGATTCTCAGTGGAAGGAAGTCGCCAGAATGCATGGGCCGCTGCCCATGCTGTTTCAGACTGTGCCCGCGGCTGAGTTATTTAGTTTCCTCATGGCCCTTCGGTGCATGGGTGCTCAGCTTAAGTTTTTCACCGACTGCAAGCCACTTGTTGATGTTTGGCGCCAAGGGCCAGGCGCTGGCACAGATGCTGGCGACCCTCTGGCCTACTTATGGAGGGAGGTTTGGAGTCTGGTGTCTGACCGTGGTGTGGAGGCGGTGGAGGTGACTGACGTTAAAGCGCACTCGCCCGTTTCTGCCGTTGCGGATGGTGTGATCGCTGCGTGGCTGCGCTCCGGCAACGCGAAGGCCGACGCGTCTGCCAAGCGTGGTGCTGCAATGCGTCCTGACGCCGAGCTGCTGCGCGAGGCACACCGAGTTTCGCGCGCTGCGATCAAGATGGTCGCCCAGTTTTGCATTCGCATTGCGGCGAGGATCGGCTCTGTCACCCCGCTGGATGCGCAGGCGCAGGCGCTTGGCAGGGTAATCGACACCATCGAGGGGGGATGCGGCCCGCCGAGGCCACATTCTCGGTTTGATCCAGCGGTCGTGCACTGCGATCGACGATATCGTTGCATGATATGCCTTCGGTCGGCGAAGTCCCGACTCACACTGCGCCAGCTCAGGTGCCAGGACAGAGCTGGCATGCATTCGCTCCATCGGACTGGGCCAGTGCTCTTCTGTTCGCTGTGCGGTGCTTAGTCCGAGAAACGCAGCCAGAGTCTATCGATGGAGTGCTTGCCGAGGCAGCGTCGGCTCGGCGCCCAGGTGAAGGACTCTCGTTTTTACCGCCTTCAGAACCTGCTGAAGGGATGCCACCCCAATAAGTCGAGTTTGTTTCTAGGGCCTCCGATTTTGCTGCGGGGCAGGAGGCTCGGCGAGACGGCTAGCATGCCGCCGCTTCCCTGTCTCCCTGAGACCTCTGGGGTGGGGAGTGGGTCGGGCGTGGGGGCGGGGTGGGCGGGGCAGGAGCACGTTTCTCTTCCTGTTTCCCAGGCTGTGCCGGCCTTGTGGGAGGACCTGTTTGGCTTCCCTAGTGCAAGCGATTCGGATGACGACGACGACCCTTCCCGCGTGGCGAGGAGTTGGGTCGACTAGCGTCTCCACCGTTGGCCGTGTGAGTTTTTATGCAGGCTGGTACGCGTGCGGCTGGTCCTTGTCAGATCAAAACCGTACCTGGCGCCGATGTCGGGGTGGTGTCGTGCGGCGGCGGCTTTCCCTAGCGGTGGGGCTGCGCCAGCGGCGCCTGGCGGTGGCACCGGAGGCGGCGGCGGCGGCGGCTGCTGGGGCGCGCAGGTGGCGCGGACACGCGGCCGCTGCTGGAGGAGGAGGAGGAGGAGGAAGCGGAGGGGGAGGGGGAGAAGGATGAGGAGGACGAGGACGAGGACGAGGACGAGGACGAGGAGGAGGAGGAGGAGGAGGAGGAGGAGGAGGAGGAGGAGGTGGAGGAGGAGGAGGAGGAGGAGGAGGAGGGACCAGGTGGAGGAGGAGGTGGAGGATGAGGAGGAGGAGGAGGAGGAGGAGGAGGAGGAGGAGGAGGAGGAGGTGGAGGTGGAGGAGGAGGAGGAGGGGGAGGGGGAGGGGAAAGGAGGAGGAGGAGGAGGAGGAGGAGGAGGAGGAGGAGAGAGGAGGATAATGCTGGGAGAATGCTGGTGGGTGCCAGGTCAGCAGCGAGGCCGCAGCTGGACAGAGTTTCGCCCCCCCCCCCCCCCCCCCCCCCCTCGGTGGGCGGCTCTCGATAGCTGACTATTTCCATTAGGTTTCAAAAATGACTTGATCACGCAAGAGCCCGCCTCAAAACGGAGGCGCCCCGTTCCCTTCTCATTAGGCCGCTTATCGCCCTTGGGCAGGAACCCCTTGCCCCGTGGGGGTCCTCTAACCACGGCGCGGATCAGCTAGGAGCAAGAGTCACCCCCCCCCGTTCACCACAGTGCCCATGCAGCGCCGAACGTGCCCATTACGCATGGCCACGCTGTGGGTTGGGTGCACATGCTTATGTGCGGTGCGCAGCTCAGTGGTCGCGGGGCGGGGCACCGAAACAACATTATCGCTCTTACTCAGATGCCGTCGGGTGGGGTCGCCCTTGCAGCGATTATCTTCGAACCCGAACCACTCGACCAAGAAAGAACCAGGGGGCGGCCCACAATGGCACCTACGGCGCACCCGCGCCCCGTTGGCCAGCCTCCCCATATTGTGGCCCGGCTCACGCTGGAGCTCGACAGCGCGCCTGGACGCTTCCCCCCCGTCCTCCCTCGGAAGTCCTCGTGCAGGGGTCGCGGTCCTGCGCGGCGCATTCCATGGTCACGGCGGCCAGTCGCTGGTGGACCAGCGTCGCTGTGGCGTCCGCTGCGCCGAGGGCCCCCGCTTCGGCTCTGATGAACGCAGCGGCCTCCTCCCCCCTTCTCTGGGCATAGGCGTCAGCTAATTCATTACCACGGGAAGCAAGGAGGGACTGGGAGCAGAGGAGGTGAGACTGATCATCGAGGTGGGAACAGCATTTTTTGAGGGTGACAACTCCTGGGCGGGCTCTCGCAGCGTCTCGGACACGCTGCCACCGACACTTGAGCGCCCCGCAAGGTTCGTCCAACTTTCCCCCGTGCCATCCCTCAAAAACAGCTTGGCTGTCTGTGAATTTTGTGTTGTTCCCAGTTGTCAACAATAGACACCGCCACAACGCGGCCGTCTCTGCAGCTGGGACAGTCTGACGGCCGTCAACACCCCCATACCATCCAGGGAGGGGAGGGGAATGCTCAGAGGCACCAGGAGCAGGAGGCCCATTCGGTCTCAGTTGGAGTTACACTCCCCAGACAACACGAGCCACTCGCACATCGGAGGACGTGCCAGGTCCGTCCAGGAGACAAAAACTCACGTCAACTCGCTGGCCTGGGGTGACCAATCCATTGCAATCGACGATTGGGGGCGCGGTGTTGACGGCTTTGACGCGCCAGGCATTTACATCTCCCCACTCTGATGTGGGGGGGGGCGCTGGATTCCAGGAGAGAGGGACAACCCCTCGGAGCCACCGGGAAGTATTAACCCCTCGGTCGAGGTCGCGGATCGCTCGCTCGCAGAGGTTGGCCGTCCTAGAGATCCATGGGTGCTCCGTGGTAGCGAGACTCGGGCACTCGTAGGTTCTATGGCGGGTGGTATCAGCGGCCCCTAGTCCACACCTGGTGCACAGGCCCTGGGTCTGATATCCAGCTCCCCGCTGACGATCCCCATTACAGATTGTGGCGCAGGCTATCCCCTCCAGGGCTCCCGCTTCCTGGAACATGTCTTTCTTGTGCATTCGCTTGACATTGAATTGCAGCATGCTGAGATAACCCCCATTCGACAGGCACGCTCCTTCACTGTGTTGGGCAGCCTGCTTCCACAACAACTGCTGAACTGACTGGGCCACAGCGTTACATATCTCAGCTGCATCCTCAGACGGGTCGGGGTTGAAGCGCCACTCATCACCGTCGGGGTCCTCCCACGCGTCGGGTTAAACCCCGACCCATCCCAGGGATCGGAGGGTGAGCAGCATGGCCCCCGTAGGCCCCGTCGCAGCTCTCCATCGGGAACGGGGTTCCAAACGGGCCAGCTTGAATTTTGTGGCCGTCCATCCCCGCCGAGCCTGCTGCCTGAGAGGGTGGGATTGTCAGCCCGAAAGCTCGGCCACTCTCTGGCCTGGCGCTTCACGCGCGCAGCGCAGGGGTCCCCATCCTCATGCATCAGCAGCGTGTCCATGGCCGTGCATCGGCCTTTCTCTCCGAAGCCAGCCAGGCCCGCGGCCAAGGGTCTCCGCTCACGAACTTCGGTCGGGGGGAGGCCACACAAGGGGGTATCGCAGGACATCTTAGCCCTCACGTTGGCACCACATAGCAGCTTGCTTTTCTTTCTGCGTGCTCGCCCGAGACCAGCGAACAGCCCAGCCCTGGAGGCCCGAATTTCGCCCCACCTACTCCTCCTGGCTGAGGTCTTCCTGGATCTGCGCATCCCCATGGTGCTGTCGGTCCCCGGGTCTTTCATCTCCGTGCCTCGTTTGATAGTAGTGTCGAGCTCTCCAAGGGCCCTCTCGACCTCTGCGGCATCCTGGGGGTTCTGGGCCAAGATCGTGGACTTGTTGGAAATCTTGAGTCTCGCCTTCAGGCATCCTCCAACTGGAGCGACCGCTGCTTTCGACACCGCAGCTCCAACCACTTCGCTGGGCCCCTCCACGCGGGCCGTGATGTCATCCACGAATCGACGCAACCTCGCTATGGGAACTGCTAGGTGTACAGCTTCTGGTGCACGATATAGGAGGGCTCGCGCTCCGTGATTAGGTTTACCACGCCCTGGGACCATGCCATTGTCGGGGGTGATCAAGTCGCTGCAGATTTTCTCAACCTTGACCAGTCTGGGGCAGAGGTACGGCATCATGCACATGTACGGCACGACGGGGGGACATTCAGCTTCCGATGCTCGGGTTGCTTGGACCCCTAAGTCTACCAATTCGTGAAACTTCTCTCGGTCCTGGAAACATGCAGCTTGGCATGCTTCGTCCAGGTTGGCTCGGGTTTCGTCCAGGACAAGAGTGAAACGTGCCGACTGCAACGCCGAGTTTTTGTGTACTGCTGCGTCCCATAATCCCGCGTTTCGATCACACCATTCAGTCACTCGTTTTTTGGGGGCCATTTTCCCCCATGCCCTCATCATTATTGGCACCAGCCCAGTAGGACGTTCTTTCAGCGTTTTTTTTATTCTTCCGTTTGGGGGTAATGCATACCACATCTGCATGCTCTGATGAGGCCAGGTCAGCTGCCGCTCGCACATATTCAAACTGATGAGGACGAGTTCCTTGTACAGCGGGCTGAGCGCCTTCAGCTGGTCAGGCGCCCATCGGTCAGCTCCCAGCCCCGTCCCTGATTGAAAGTTGCTCACCGCCGTCTCCAAGCTCTCGATGGCGTGGAAGGGTCGGTCCGAGAGGTCATCAATGGCCTTGGCTCTGAGGTCGCGCATGGCCTGCGACAGCTCGGTCTTGGCAAACTCCTTGCGCGCCGTCCACCGTCGCTCTCACTGCCGCCGTCGTAGTTGAATGCCTCGCTGCGGGTCCATCTCCCGCTTCTTCGTGTCTGGGTCCATGCAGCCGTCGCTGGTGTCGACCCGTTCCTCTGAGCTCAAGTAGCGGCGCGAACCTCTCATGGATGCGTTCGTTGCCTTCTTATCCAAAGATCGGGCCTGGGCTCGCGTGTCTCGCCATGCCAGGGCGGCATGCCTGGTGGCGCGCTGGAAGATCTCGGCGATGAGCTCCCCCAGCTCCGACACGTCGTTCTGCTGCACATCGGTGTAGTCGAAGGTGCCGTATGATACAGGCCTCGATTCCATCTCGTTGGCCCTCTGGTTGCTGATGCTGGCCGACGCCTGGGTCCTGTCTGGCTCCTTCCTCGCCGAGTGGGCCTCGTCGGGCATCGTTCTCACATATCCGCTGTGGCCTAACCCCTCGCCGCGCTGGGGAGACTGGCTCCCTGAGTCTCAGAGAGGGCGAACTGTCTTTTCTCAACGGGCGCACCTGGCCTGGCTGAGCCAGCCGATGTGGCCGCGCTGTCCCCGCGCATCGCTCCTCTCGGGAGCCCACTGGGGTCCTGGTGCGGGCCCTGTCCAGGATCCTGGGAACACTCCTGGGTGGCGCTCTGACTGGGGTCGTGGCGACTCGGCTTGGCCTTGGGCCTTGATCCATTGTTAGATCCGAAAGGAGCTGTCGATCGCCTGGCTCCAGTGTATGCGCCACCGACGACGATGTCGTGCCCGCAGCTCCAGATGATGGCCCACTCGTGGTCGCTGTGTGGCTCGCAATCTGGAGGAGGAGGAGGAAGAGGAGGAGGAGGAGGAGGAGAAGGAGGAGGAGGAGGAGGAGGAGGAGCAGGGAGGGAGGAGGAGGAGGAGGAGGATGATGAGGAGGAGGAAGAGCAGGAGGGAGAAGGAGGAGGAGGAGGAGGAGGAGGGGAAGAGGAGGAGGAGTGAGGAGGAGGAGGAGGAGGAGGAGGAGGAGGAGGAGGAGGAGGAGGAGGAGGAGGAGGAGGAGGAGGAGGAGCAGGATGAGGAGGAGCAGGAGGAGGGAGCAGGAGGAGGAGGAGGAGGAGGAGCAGGAGGAGGAGGAGGAGGACCTCCTTCTCCCCGTCCTACACATGGAAGTGGTGGTGGAAAATTTGCCCATCATGCTTGGCCAGGGGGGGGGGCAGAGGCCCAGGATGTTCCCAGCGGCTGGGATCGGTGAGTGAGGCTCGGGGGCGGCCAAGAGGGGGGTGATGACTTGACTATGGGGGGGAGGTCATGGCCGGGGCCACGAGATCTCCGCAGCTTTCATGGCGCCTCTTCTGATTTCAGCACGCCCCCGGCGCCCCCCTGGGCCGCGCACGTGCCGCCGGCCATGATTTGCGCCCCCCCCCCTCTTGGACGCCCCCCTCTGGGACGCCCCCGAGAGGCGGTCAAAGCTGGCGCCCCCCGAGAGCAGAAAGGGGGGAACGGCGGAAGCGGGTTCTTCGCCGGCATCCCAGGGAACTGCTTCCCGGGAGAGGCTCGGCGGCGCTGCGCGCAAAGGGGTGGCGGCCTTCTGGGAAGGCGGGGTGCTTCTCAGAAGGGAAGGCCCCGGGGGCTCCTCAGAAGGCTCCTCCGAAGCCTCCAGGGCCTTCTGAGAAGTCTAGACGCTTCGCGTATCCCCACCAGCCGGCTCTTGGGCCTGCGTGTCCTCTCTCATCGTTGCTTCCCTTGCCTGTCACTGAATTCGGATACGATGACTGACACACCGGCCCCCCCCGGGCAGCGGTGTGGATCGTGGAGTGAGTGCTCTGTAGGTCCCTGCCGTTCCTCTGCCCCTGTTTCTCCGCCGACCCCGCGTACGGCGGTGGTGTTCGGACTTCGCGCTGAGTGGTTCAGCCTTCTGCGTTGTAGTTTCGGTTCTCACTGCCTGCTGTCGGCTAGGAGAGCTGCTCGGAGTTTGGCGCCGACAGGGCGACTTCTCCGTTGCATTCGCACTGCTGTCCGCTTCACTTCGGTGCGGCCGGCGCCTATGTGCGTTTGCCCTAATGCGGAGCATTTTGCTCAGTGCATGTGCGCTCCACGTATCGCGTGTAATTTGCCGTGTTCCGTTGCCCCGGGCATCGCTGTTGCCGCCAGACCGTTGTCGCGCGGCCGCCGACCAAAAAACGTATCCCCGCCAGCCCATCCAGAAACGATGTCCAGGCGAGTTGAGAGGTGATCAGGGAAGTGCGGGAGCGAAGAGAAATCAGCCCCGTGCCGTTGCAGTCGTGCACTCTGACACGGAGAAGGTGGCAGCGGTGGGAGGCTGCCCTCTCTTGTTGCAGCAGGTACGGCCCCCCTGGACAACAACCCAACCCTGAGCAGCCGTTAGCTGCATCCCTGGAGTTCGGGCCTGGGCTGCGGCCCTCCCTCTGTCCTCTAATCGCCCCCCCGTGGGCGCTCCGTCTTCTGCCCACCCTGAGCAGCCGTTAGCTGCATCCCTGGAGTTCGGGCCCGGGCTTCGGCCACCACTCTCAACCCTGAACAGCCGTTAGTTGCATCCCTGGATCTCGTTCCCGGGCTTCGGCCCTTCCCAGTCCCCCCCTTCCTCTCCAGGTGGTCCTGGTGGCCCCCTCCGCCTGGAGGGCCCGTGATGTCTGTCCCCACCGGCCCTCCAAGCGGATCCCCACCTGGCAGGGCGGTCTGCCTGGTTCACGTACCCTTGGATCGCGGGGGGATCGCTTCCAGTGCAGCGTTTCCCTGGATTCCCCTGCTACGCTGGCGATGTTCATCCCCGCCAGCCTGACCTCTCACATGCAGTGCACCAGTCTCCACGCTCTGAGCAGCTGGTGGCTGGGGCCTAGCCCTCAGTGTACACCACAGGGCCAGCGCCCCACGTGCACGGGATGGTGAGCCGTGGAACCCGTGGACACTTCGGAGTGGTTCAGCCTTCCGGCAGTCGCGGCCACGGGATGGTGGACCTTGGAGCCCTGTGGACACTTCGGAGTGATTCAGCCTTTCGCAGTCGCGGCAGCTCCCCTGGACCCATCCCATCCACCAGGCAGGTTTGCGTCGTTACCTCGGCAGCTCAGCCCGCCTAGCTTGCATACGCCGTTGGGACGGCCCTGGGCCTGGCGCCCCACTGGCGACTCGTCCATCGCTCACCTCGCCTGAGCGCCTACCAGGCACGTGGGACACGTAGGCATCTGCGCACACGTCCTCGCGCTGTCTGAGTGGTTATGCCTCACGGCATACACCGAATTTCCTGGCATTTTGCTAGGGTGCACGTGCCTGAGCTTCCCTGGATGCCCTCAGCCCGTCAGTTTTCCCGCGCAGCCCCGCTGCTGCTTTGTGAGTGGGCCGGCCGGCCTGCGGCGCGTTCAGTAGCTAATTCGGCCGTTTCCGTGTCCCTGTACGCTTCTGACTCCGCCTGCTCTTTCGCTTGTGGACGCGACCGAAAAGTATCCCCACCAGCCCATCCAGAAACGATGTCCAGGCGAGTTGAGAGGTGATCAGGGAAGTGCGGGAGCAAAGAGGGGGACGGCCGAACCGTGTGAAGGAGAGAGGTGGCGAAGGAGAAAATTGGATGGATGGGTGAGGGAGTAGGGAGAAGGAGGATAAATAGGATGATGATGATGATGATGATGATGATGATGATGATGATGATGATGATGATGATGATGATGATGATGATGATGATGATGATGATGATGATGATGATGATGATGATGATGATGATGATGAGGAGGAGGAGGAGGAGGAGGAGGAGGAGGAGGAGGACGCGGGATGAGGAGGAGGAGGAGGAGGAGGAGGAGGGAGGAGGATGAGGAGGAGGAGGCGGAGGGGGAGGAGGAGGATGAGAAGGGATAGGAGGAGGAAGGAGGAGGAGGAGGAGGAGGAGGTGGAGGAGGAGGAGGAGGAGGAGGAGGAGGAGGAGGAGGAGGAGGACAGCAAGCAAAAGGGCCAGAGGTCTCTTGGATGCTTCTCGGGGCCTTTTGGGGTATCTCTTGGGCGTCTTGGGACGTCTTGGGGGTCTCTTGGCGGTCGTGGGGGGCTTCTCGGCGTCTTGGGTGCCTCTGGCGGGCTTCTTGGGGCCGCTTGGGATCCTTTGGGGGGCCTCCTCGGGGCCTCTTGGGAGCCTCCTGGGGCCGTCTTGGGGCCATCTTGGGACCTCTTGGGGCCTCCTGGGCGCTTCTTGGGGCCATCTCGGAGGAGATCGATCGAACAAGAGGGGAGCTTTTAGGCCCCCCCCCCTCAGGAGGCCAAAATGGTGCCGAAACCATAGTAAAACCAATGATTTTGGTTTCCTCGCCGAGGCCGTTTTGGACGCTCCGACACCTCGCGGAACCCCCTGTCCAGGTCCAGGGGAGGGGGTTAGGGGGAGGGGTAAACCCCTCCCCGAAGGGGAAGAAGGAGGGGTGGAAGAGGAAACTCCCTAAGCCATCGACGCCCAGAGGGCTGGTGGGATTAAGCTCGTTCCGCCCTCTCAGAAGTCGGTAATCGTGAAACCTATCCCATCTCCACCAGGCCGTGGTGTGTGTCTCCGCCCAACCATCCCACCACCCCGGTTGGGGATGGGCCCCTCGAATCCCGAAGGGAACAGCCCATATCCCCATGTGGGGGGGGTCAATCGACCGGTGGGGCCCAGGCCACGCCAGTGGGAATACGGTGGGGGCGTTTGTTAATGAATATGCCCAGGAGGCTCCCGACCCTAGATAATACCTCATCTGATGAGGGCGGCGGTGATACCTATGGTCCATGGCCCAGCCTCAGTTGGTGTGCCACCGACTTCCAGACCCTGGGTTCCTTCTCCAGTGGTTCCCCATCCGATGCCCTCGCTGCAGACATCGGTTCAGCGATGCTCAAGGCCTTCTCCAATGGTTCCTCGTCCGATGCCCTCGCTGTAGACATCGGTTCAACGGTGCTCAAGAAGGCCGACCTCCTCGCGATCCCCCCCCCCGCCCTTGCCGGGCCGCCAAGAGGCGACCGTCCTCGTCGCCGCAGCGGCGGGCGGCCCCGCCGTGGCCTCCGACGTGGCCGTGGCGGACCTGCGCGTGGGGGAACTCGTGCTGGCGGAGCTCGGAGGGGTCACCAGCCGTGAACTTATCCCTATCCCTGAGATTGACACGCCAAAAAAAAACCAAAACATTGCCAAAAAAACCCAACAAACAAACCCCAAAAAACCCAAAACAACCCCCCAAAAAACCCAAAGTTTTGGCATTTTTTTTTTTTTTTTTTTTTTTTTTTTTTTTTTTTTTTTTTTTTGGGTTTTTTTTTGGAAGGCGATGACAATCGTAGGGATGCGCCCTCGCAAACCGAGGGAATCCCTAAGATCGCCATCGTGACGAGGCGATGCCGAACATAGGGATGGGGACGATGTTCCAGGCTGGTCGGAGGGGGCACCGACCCTGCGTGTGCACCGCTCCTGGCCAGGCCAGCCTGGGCCCAAGATCGGTGCGCACGCCCTCCCTCGGAGAACGAGCAACGGGAAAAGCTTAAACTTTCGGAGCTCGGCGCGGATTTCTCGGATCTGCGCTGTGAAGGCCCCTGGCGGCGCCCACGGCGGCGCCCCGGGCGCGCGGAGCGCGCCAGGGGTGGGTGGTCCAGCGCGGAACCAAGACATTCGCGCCCGATGATTCGTCGATGGCGTCTTTTGTCCCTCGGCGCCTTCCTGCCTGAGCCGTGCGGGCGTGTTCACTGGTCCTGTGCCCAGGATGAGCCTGGCCAGGATCGTCGGGGGCGGAAAAGAGGGGGGTGATGATTAGGGGGGGTGGATATCATGGCGTGGGCTATGATATTTCCCCAGATTTCATGGCGTCTCTTCTTGTTTCATTACGTCCCTGGCCCCCCCGTTGGGCCGCGCACATGCCGCCGGTCATGATTTGCACCCCCCCTCTTGGACACCCCCCTCTTGGCCGCTCCCGAGATCGGTGCAGGTGTGTGCTCGGCGTCCTCCCAGGAGCGGCGGCAGGGCGGCCTGGCGTTCGAGCCCGTGCTCGGGTTCCTGCACGTGGTGCGGGGGCAGCCGCGGGAGCTCGGCATCGCCCAGACGTCCCAGACATGCTCGTGTCGTGAAACGTCGCGACGGGAGTTTTGGAGGAGGAGGAGGAGGAAGAGGAGGAAAAGGAGAACGAGGAGGAGGAGGAGGAGGAGGAGGAGGAGGAGGAGGAGGAGGAGGAGGAGGAGGAGGAGGAGGAGGAGGAGGAGAAGGAGGCCATTTTGGCTCAAGCGGCACAAATTTTGGGACTAGCTTGTTCCACACAATGTATGAGTAGGGTTCGCAAAGCCAGCGAACTCGATCCCGACACAGTTGAGGATTTCCCCGAACCACCCACTGTGTCTCTCGGAGCGGCCGCCATGGACGCCGCCCAGCTCGAGGCTGTCCTCGCCAGGTGTGCTGACAAAGCGGCAGACCGGGCGTGCGACCGCATCACGGCCAGGTTCGATGAGCTGGAGACGAAGCTGGGCAAGAAGGTAAACGACACGTGTGATGAGATGGAGAGGAGGTTCGAGTCCAAGCTAGAGGAGGTGAGGAAGCTGGCGCTCTCGGGCGCCGCATCCTCGAATGGTTCCACGGCGGCCCCAAGAACAATGGGTGGTAGTGGCAGCAACCCGTACAGCGTCGGGGGCCAGACCGCACCGAGTACCTTGGAGTTCAAGAGCTGGATCACCGACTGGGAGGACCCAGACGCATCGAGCATGACTCAGGCGGAGGCCACGCGATTTCTCAATGGGATGTTCGCAGCGGTCAACCCAGACTACAGGCGACTCATCGTTGAGCGGTCGACTCTAGACAAAGTGCAGGGACGCTTGCTTCACAAAAAAATGTTCATGGTGATGAAGACGACGGCCAGCAAGAACGATCTGTGGAAGGTTCAGAAGGATTGTAATCGTGTGCTCGCTGCAGGTGGAACGGTGAACGGCAGATTGGTCAAGTGTACTGTCACCCCGTCCCCAGAGGCCAGACCGCTCACCATGCAGGCGGGCAAGTTCTACGGGTACCTGGAGCGCCAGAACAGGAACAAGGACGACTTCAACCTGCAGTACCAGATCTCCTTCGGCAGGCTCGTGGTCAGGTTCATTGGCCAGGTGGCCAGGCCCCTCAGGATCGCGGAGTTCTCTGTTTCAAGTGGTGGGTGGAAGATCTTCCCAGATAATTGGCCTACTGCATTCCCTGGCGTCGACGTCGATGCAGGCTACCGCGCACTCTCTTCTTGACCCGCCCCCAGAGGCGCCCGATTCGGGCATATGCGTGTTTCTCGTAGCAAGAATGTGCAGGTTTTGTCTTGGAGCGTTAGCCGCATCAATGTGCACTCAGTTGGGGATCTACTGGAGTGGGTATATACTCGGTATGGTGCTGGCTGCGTCGCCCTTCTTCAGGAGGTGAGCTCGTGGCCGAGGGGTCCTTTTGCTGCAGGGTGGGTTGTGAGACATGAGCCTGGGCACTCGACGGCTATCGCGTGGCCGCCTACCTTGACTTCGAAACCATGTTCCATCAAGAGCAGTCCACATGCCACAGGCGTAATCTTCGGAGATGCCTGCACAGTGAGCTGCTATCTACCAGGTTCTTGGAGTAAGTCTCTTGAACAGTTCAAAGAAGCGATCGAGGAGGTACACAGCATTCGTTCTTGGAGCATGTTGTAGCTGGGGGAGACTTCAATACTCAGTTGCCACCAAAATATACCTCATCTCGCGGGTCCTTTTAGTCCTTCACCCTTCGCCGACACCGCTGACGGCCGCGAGAGGCAGGAGCACCTCGTCGATGTACTACTCTCATGGGGACTCGAGGCCGCCAACACCTTCACGCACAGTTCGTTGGATGCTGCAGTTGAGGGGTCTGGTCCCGACGTTTCCTCGAAGGCCTGCCGCACATTCCACCACCTGGGCATGCACTTCGACTCCATGATCGATTTCAATGCCGCCCCAGTCTCGTGAGGAACTCGTTCGTGCTATGCGAGCGGGGAGATCATCAACGTAGGAGGCGCTAAGCGTGACCATTTCCCTGTGTGGGCACAGCTTCTCGGAGGGCATTGTACTCTTCGACGTCTAGGCCGCAAGCTTGCCCATGTGGGCTGGGCTCCTGAGTCGACCGAGTCTCTATCTGCCTATCGGGAAGGGGTCTTGAAGGATTTGGAGGAGTTGCACGAGGAGGAGGGACATGCGGTGTTAAATCGGCTGGGTAACATCATGGTGGGGAGGGCTGCGGAGATTGAGCGCGCTACTCGAGGTAAGCTCTTACGTGGCGCCTGTTCCAATCCTGAAAGTCTCGCGCGCCTTGCAGAACACATTCAGTTGATCCCAAAGGGCGAGCCTAGGAGGAAAGAGCCGAGGAGAAGGGAGGTCCGTGCGAGGAGGTGTTGGGAGAGGAAGACGCGGAGGATCCAGCGCCCGTCGGGGAGGAGGCATCGCGAAGGAGGGCGTGCTACGGTTGGGAGAGAGCTGGTGGATGTGGAGGGCAAGGTGGTGGAGGAGGTATCCAGATGGGGCTCGGTGGTCCAGCAGTATTGCAAGTGTAAGTACTTCGATCCTGATGAGACGGGCGAGGTACAGCTAGCTAGGGTACAGCAGCTTTGGGATCGAGGAGGTCGGCGGGCTGTCCGAGATTTTAGTGTGCATCATGTTCTGCAAGCTCGTAGTCGTCTCAGCACGGGCAAAGCTAGCGGTAGTGATGGAGGTGTCTCAGAAATGATCTTGGCCCTCGGAGTCGAAGTAGTGTATCTGGTGTTCGAGCTCTTCGTGTCCAGGTTGTGTTCTGGAGGTGGCCCCGTGGAAAGCCATCGTCATGTCGCTCCTCGCTAAAGAACCTGTCGCCGGAGACATCTCCAAGCACTTCCGAGGGATCTCGCTTTTGTCTGTCACTTTGAAGTGGTATATCTCGTCCCTCACGCTGCTGATGCTTGAGCAACTGAGGGGCCTCTCCATCAGGCAATTGTGTATCATGGGCTTCGAGCCCCACATGTCATGCAACCAGGTGGTCGGTCCAGCCTCAATTCTCCTGATCACGGCGCACGAGTGGCCCGAGGAGTGCCCGTTTGTGATGTTCATGGGTGATGTTTACCAAGCTTTCGGCAATCTGAGGGGCCGCGAAGTCGCCCAATGCTTTCAAAAACGGGATCTGCCAGGGGGCCTAAGTGCGGCGCTCTTAAGAGAGAATGTTGGCTGTCACCTTGAAGCAGCGTTTGAAGGCGCCCCTGTGCCCGAGTCTGTTCCATTCACAAACTGCGAGCGTCAGGGCTCGACTGATGCACCTATGAAGTGGAATGTTGTCCCGGGGGAGGTTCTGAGAGAGTCTATTCCATATTTCAGGGAGCATGGCGTCATCGTTAACGGTCATCGATGCACTCATATTCTGTGGTGTGATAACATCTATCTCCTTGGCAGATCTATGTCCCAGGTTCAGCATTCTCGCGGGGGTCATGGCGAGGTGCAGATTGTGCTGGAAGCCTAGTTCCCTCGAGTTCATCACCCCGCTGGCAACTGCGGAGCAGCCTTTTAAGTTATTGGCTCCAGACCCGCGTCAGACTCCACCGACATTGGCGTCTTTGGAGGTCTCATGTTGCTCGAGCAGCTTGCTGCAGCTAGTCAGTATCATTGCTGAAGCGGGAGACTCTTGGCCAGATATCAGAAGGCGGGTGGAGAGGGCAAAGGCGGCGTTCTGGGGGGAAAAGGTCCTGCGGTCCTGGATGCTCCCGATTGCTGAACGCATGCGTAGGTATTCTGAGTGCATTGTTCCCATCATGTGCTGCGGTTGCGAGACCTGGGCCATGGCGCAAGGGGTGCTGGTCTTCCTCGCTAAGGCTGAAGGTGGTATGCTGGGGAAGGTGGGCAGAACCGGGAAGAGGAGGATGGGGGGGGCGATCGCCGAGCACATGAAATCGACCACTCGTAGTATTCGTAAGCTCTATGTAAAGCAAGGCCACCTTCTAGTACACGAGCCGGCGCTGCAACAACGCCGCAGATTTGCTAGCAAGATTTTCGGCCAGGCTGGGCCTCCGCCCTCTTGTGCTCCTCGGGGGGCCTCCGCAGTTCCTGATTATGCTCAGCATGTGCGCCCTCCTGGAGGCTGCGAGGGATCTAGGCAGTTCCTATCCGATGTATATGCATGCACGTGCGAGGACCAGTGGCAGGGCTTCAAACAGAAACAGATCGACAACAGGAAGAAACGGGTTCGTCTCGAGAAAAAGTCGTTCGCCACGGTCGCAAGAGAAGAAGAACAATGGCAGCGCCGTGCAGGTTGGCAACGCGTGCTTCAATTGGAAGATTTTTGGATTGCGCACTTGGGGGCGGGGCTGAGGGAATGTGCCAAATATGAGCGAGGATGGAAGGAGCTGGAGGAGGACTTCATCTTAGATATTTTGCTACGTGCGGGCCTGCCACGGACGCATCTTTTAAGGCTACTGGCTACTGCAACTGCTCGTGGCGTTGCCGCCCAGCGTGCTACTCGCGCACCTCTCGAGCCTCGGCCTCTCCGAGCCCGTTCCGAGATGCGGAATGCTAAGATCCTGGTTGACATCAGGGGGGGCAACCAGACTGTCATATAGTGGTTCTTAGGTCGGTGGCACTGCTTCAACCCTCAGTTGCTCGGCCCACTTCGTAGAGTTCGTACACGTGTTCATGATCTGTATAGACAGGGAACTCTACCAGTGGAATGTGGGGGAGAATTCTTACGGCACGTGTATCGTGAATTCAATCGTGAGGCTGATGAATGTGCTACTGCTGCTCTGACGTTGGAATCAGCTCGGGGTGAGAATTATTCGCCTCCTTCATGGGCCAGGCTCGCCTCTCTTTCGTGTTGCTTATTCTGTTCATTTGGTGGAGGCAAGAGAGAGGAAGGAGTGGGGGCGGGATGGGCGATCTATTGGAAGAACTTGGAGACGGGGGAGGAGACGGTGTGGAGGAGGTGGGGTAGACCACTGGATCCCAAATGCACTACTATGACTGCTGAGCTTGTTGGAGTCGCTGATCTCTGGGAGTATCTTGCTAATATTGTGAGCCTGGGCGCGGTGGAGGAGATGGATAGGGTTGTTCTGAGTGGGGGCGGGAGTGAAGGGGGGCCCGAAGCGTAGGCGCCTGAGGCTCGACCGTCTGAGTAGTTAGCCCCGTCCGTGCCGATGCCTGCTGCGCCGCTCTGACCTTGATCGCGGACGGTATGACCTCAATGGCGAGAGGGTCCCCTCTCAGCGAGCCGCGAATCGCCGAATCGCCTCCTCCGTCTCCTCCTCCTCCTCCTCGGCCCCTGCTTCGCAGGGCAGGACCGTCCAAGAGCAGTTCGAGATGAGAAGCCGGTTCCGGGGAGCGGGTCGAGACCTCCAGGGGCCCAGTCTTGTGAAACAAGTCGCGGCGTCGGGGGTCTGGGAGCGTACTTCTACCACGTGTGCGTCGGCCTTCCAGAGGCGACGCGCGTCCTCAGAACTTTTGTGCTACATGCTTGGTGGTGGGCGCTTTCTGACCATGCCGCCTGGCCAGCATATATTCATGTACATATTTACATATACATATAACATACACGTATTTATATGCGGTTTTCTATGTGCATCCGTATATATATATATATATATATATACATATATATATATATATAGACACATACGCACTATTTCACCTCCTCCTCCTCCTGCTCCGACTATTGATGCTGCACTTTTTCTATTATTATCACTACCACACTATTACTACTACGGCTACTAAGGCTACTACTACTACTACGGCCACAACGAATACTATTATTTGTATTACTATTTCTAATACCACGATTTTTTATGACTCCAACACTACCACTACCACTACCACCGCCACTACCATTACCACCACGATTGCTATTTTTATTATTATTACTACTGCTATTACTGGTACTACTACTGCTACTACTACTACTACTTCTACTACTACTACTACTGCTACTACTACTACTACTACTGCACTACTACTACTACTACTACTACTACTACTACTACTACTACTACTACTACTACTACTACTACTACTAGTACTACCTCTACAACGGCTACGTTTACGGCTACGACTACGATTGCGACTACGTCTATCCGTACGACTAGTGTTTGTAGTAGTAGTAGTAGTAGTAGTAGTAGTAGTAGTAGTAGTAGTAGTAGTAGTAGTAGTAGTAGTAGTAGTAGTAGTAGTAGTAGTAGTAGTAGTAGTAGTAGTAGTAGTAGTAGTAGTAGTAGTAGTAGTAGTAGTAGTAGTAGTAGTAGTAGTAGTAGTAGTAGTAGTAGTAGTAGTAGTATAGTAGTTAGTAGTAGTAGTAGTAGTAGTAGTAGTAGTAGTAGTAGTAGTAGTAGTCGTAGTAGTAGTAGTAGTAGTAGTAGTCGTAGTCGTAGTAGTCGTAGTCGTAGTCGTAGTCGTAGTCGTAGTCGTAGTCGTAGTAGTCGTAATCGTAGTCTAGTAGTAGTAGTAGTAGTAGTTAGTAGTTAGTAGTAGTAGTAGTTAGTAGTAGTAGTAGTCGTAGTAGTAGTTGTAGTAGTAGTAGTAGTAGTAGTAGTAGTAGTAGTAGTAGTAGTCGTAGTCGTAGTCGTAGTAGCAGTAGTAGTAGTGGTTGTAGTAGTAGTAGCAGTAGCAGTAGTAGTAGTAGTAGTAGTAGTAGTAGTAGTAGTAGTAGTAGTAGTAGTAGTAGTAGTAATTTGCAACAGTAGTAGTAGTAGTAGTAGTAGTAGTAGTAGTAGTAGTCGTAGTCGTAGTAGTAGTACTGCTACTAGAGTCGTACTACTACTCTTACTATTGCGACTACTACGCCCACTACTATTAGTAATACTACTACTTCTACTACTGCGATTTTCCAAAACCCTGTAACGCCCCTCGCGGGGTTAGAAACCAAGCGTCGTGTTGTCTCCTCCTCCACTCGGGTTCTTGCGCCAGACGTCCACCCCTGAGGCTCTCGGAAGTTTCCACAAGGCTCGCAGGTGGTCAGAAAAATGCTCCGAACATCGAAGACTAAGTTATTCGAGGTTTCGTCTTCGACTCCGTTCCCAGTGCCCCGACGTGGTGTCTGTTCATCGGGTCGGCGCCCTTGATGTCGTGAAATTATCCTCGGAGGGCCTCCTTGTGACGCTCCCGAGAGAGGGGAGGAGGGAGGAGGGAAGGAGGAGGGAGGAGGGAGGAGGACGGATGGGGAGGAGGCGGATCTTGCGCACGGCGCTATCGGAGCCATCGAGGCTACGGATGAGGTAGGAGGAGGAGGAGGAGAAGGAGGAGGAGGAGGAGGAGGAAGAGGAGGAGGAGGCGGAGGAAGAGGAGAAAGAGGAGGAGAGGGAGGAGATACAGGGGGAGGAAGGATTTTAAGCAGGACGGATGAGGAGAAGGATGACGACGACGAGCAGGAGGAGGAGAGGGAATGACGCCCGTCCTGGAGCCCCTTGGTGTCGCCGTGGTTCTCCTAGAGCGTGCTGGGGATCCTGTGGCCTGTTTGGGGTCTTCGGGGCCTCTTGGGGCCTCTGGGGGCCTCTTGGGGCCTCTTGGAGCCTCCTGGGCCCTCTGGAACTCCCTGAGTGTAATTCAAAGTGGGTCCTCGGGGGGGCTCTTGAGATCTCGTGGGCTCTCCCTGGGCCGCCATGGGCCCTCTGGAGCCTCCGTGGGCCCTCTAAGAACTCTCTCGCGGGAGCGGAATGATGAAAACAATTTCACGAATGGGGGCCTTTCCGTTGAGAAGGCGGGCGCGGTGCAGAGTGGGTCCTCCTGGGGCCCTCCGGAGGTCTCCTAAGCACTCCCGAGGCCGCCATGGGCCCTCCTGGAGCCTCTGGGGGCCTCTAAGAAGCCTCTCGCGGGGGCTGAAAAATGACGACAGTTTCACGGATGGGAGCCATTCCGTTGAGAAGGGGAGCGCGGTGAAAAGTAATAAAGTGACGACACTGTCGCATTGGAGGCCCCAAATCGTCCTTGGGCACCTCCGGCGCGAATCCCGCTCCCGCATAGTACGGCGCGATTTCCCCTCCCCCCGCTGTCCCGCCGGACCCCGGGAGGGTGATTTTTGTGGTTTTCGCTTGTAAGAAACACTCCCCCCCCCTCTCGACGGTGACGGAGGGCAGGCGGCGGGGGTGGGCGGGTTGGCGGGGTGGAGGGTTGGCTGGGGTTGCGGGGTGGCTGGTTGGGCTGGTTGAGCCGGTTGAGTTGTTTGGGTGGCTGGTTGGTTGGGTTGGCTGGTTGGGCTGGCTAGGGCAATTGGTTTCGACTACCACTACCACTACTACTACGGCTACTACGGCTACTACTACTCCTACTCCTACTCCTATCCTTATTCCTTATTAGAATATACTCCTACTCCCCCCTCAGGCCGGCCATTAGGGGCCGCATCCGGGTGGTCCCATCCTAACTTGTAAAAAACAATGCAAAATCATCATTTTTCTTATTTTTTCCTCTCGACATGGACGTCCTGTCGTCCACTGCGATAATCCATTGCGAAAAATACCACAAAGAGCACACGCGCGCGTTCATGTCAGAATCCTACCGAACACCGTGTGTTTGCAAGCATTTCAACATAAAAACATCAAAAACCCAATGCTTTTTCCACAAAAATTGTACAAATTTCCCGCCCGGGCTCTCTTGCTGAAATCATAGGAAAACCATAGGAATCTTAAGAATTCTGTCAAATCCAGCGATTTCACGTCATCGCGCGGTGCACTCGCGATGCTCTGTCATGCACCCAGGCCGCGAATCCTGTGCAAAAAATACCACAAAGAGCACACTCGCGCGTTCATGTCAGAATCCTACCGAACACCGTGTGTTTGCAAGCATTTCAACATAAAAACATCAAAAACCCAATGCTTTTTCCACAAAAATTGTACAAATTTCCCGCCCGGGCTCTCTTGCTGAAATCATAGGAAAACCATAGGAATCTTAAGAATTCGGTCAAATCCAGCGATTTCACGTCATCGCGCGGTGCACTCGCGATGCTCTGTCATGCACCCAGGCCGCGAATCCTGTGCAAAAAATACCACAAAGAGCACACTCGCGCGTTCATGTCAGAATCCTACCGAACACCGTGTGTTTGCAAGCATTTCAACATAAAAACATCAAAAACCCAATGCTTTTTCACAAAAATGCTTTGGGGTGTCCTGTCAGACCGTCGGGCTTCCTCCGGCCACCTCTGGCTTCCTGCGGTGTACCGGGCCATTCTCGACTCGTCTGGCAATGCGTGCGCGGCATTCAACACGCGCTCGCCAGTTCCCGTCGGCAACCGCCATCGCGGCCGCATCAGCTGTACCAAACCGGCTGGCCGGTGTGACTTCGGCCCCCAGTTGTGCCAGCTTTGCTTCTTATGTTGTGGGAGGGCGGGTGGGACTGGGCATGCCATGCTTGACTCGCTCGAGCTGGCTAGCTTGACTCCTACTCCTACTCCTACTCCTATCTTATTCCTTATTAGAATATACTCCTACTCCCCCCTCAGGCCGGCAGATAGGGGCCGCATCCGGGTGGTCCCATCCTAACCTGTAAAAAAACAATACAAAATCAACATTTTTCTTATTTTTTCCTCTCGACATGGACGTCCTGTCGTCCACGGCGATAATCCATTGCAAAAAATACCACAAAGAGCACACGCGCGCGTTCATGTCAGAATCCTACCGAACACCGTGTGTTTGCAAGCATTTCAACATAAAAACATCAAAAACCCAATGCTTTTTCACAAAAATTGTACAAATTTCCCGCCCGGGCTCTCTTGCTGAAATCATAGGAAAACCATAGGAATCTTAAGAATTCTGTCAAATCCAGCGATTTCACGTCATCGCGCGGTGCACTCGCGATGCTCTGTCATGCACCCAGGCCGCGAATCCTGTGCAAAAAATACCACAAAGAGCACACTCGCGCGTTCATGTCAGAATCCTACCGAACACCGTGTGTTTGCAAGCATTTCAACATAAAAACATCGAAAACCCAATGCTTTTTCACAAAAATGCTTTGGGGTGTCCTGTCAGACCGTCGGGCTTCCTCCGGCCACCTCTGGCTTCCTGCGGTGTACCGGGCCATTCTCGACTCGTCTGGCAATGCGTGCGCGGCATTCAACACGCGCTCGCCAGTTCCCGTCGGCAACCGCCATCGCGGCCGCATCAGCTGTACCAAACCGGCTGGCCGGTGTGACTTCGGCCCCCAGTTGTGCCAGCTTTGCTTCTTGTTGTTGTGGGAGGGCGGGCTGCTAGCTTGACTGCTGCTGCTGCTGCTGCTACTACTACTACTACTACTACTGCTGCTGCTGCTGCTGCTGCTACTACTACTACTACTACAGCAATTATTATTACAGCTACGGCAACATCGACTACTAGAACTATTGCTGCTAGTACTACTACTACCACTACGACTAGTAGTAGTAGTAGTAGTAGTAGTAGTAGTAGTAGTAGTAGTAGTAGTAGTAGTACTACTACTACTACTACTACTACTACTACTACTACCATTTTTTATTGCACCTACTGCTGCTACTGCTGCGGCTGCCGCTGTCAGTATTATTACGACTACTACTACTACTGCTACTACAACTGTTATTGCTGCTGCTGCTGCTGTAATCAACGGTATCACTAATACTACTACTACTACTACTACTATTACTACTACTACTACTACTACTACGACGACGACGACGACGACGACGACGACGACGACGACGACGACGACGACGACGGACGACGACGACGACGCCGACGGACGACGTCGACGACGACGACGACGACGACGACGGCGACGGACGACGACGACGACGGACGACGCCGATGGACGACGACGACGACGACGACGACGACGCCCGCGACGACGGGACGACGACGAGACGACCGACCTGCCTGACGACGCGACGAAGACGACCGACGACGACGACGACGACGACGACGACGACGACGACGTAGAACGGACGACGCGCGACGACGACGACGGGACGACGACGACTACGGACGACGACGACGACGACGACTACTACTACTTTACTTACTACTCCGCGGCCGCCACCACACTACTACTACTACTACTACTACTCATAATATAATGGTATTGTTGATATGATTGCTACTACGATACGAATTCGACGACGAATTATTATTGTTCACTACTATATCATGGTTATCTCTCTCACTCTACTACTACTACTACTACTACACTACACTACTAACTACTACTACTACTACTATTAACTAATAAAATATAATTACTACTACTACTACTACTACTACTACTACGACTACTACTACTACTACTACTACTACTACTACTACTACTACTACTACACTACTACTACTACTACTACTACTACTACTACTACTACTACTACTACTACTACTACTACTACTACGACTACTACTACTACTACTACTACTACTACTGCTACTACTACTGTGTCTATTGTTACTAATCGCTTCGCTCATTCCGCTGGCCCGGGGCTCTTGGGGGCTTCTTGGGCTCGTTTGGGGCCTCGGAGCCTCTTGGGGCCTCTTGAGGGCTTGTAGGGGCCTCCAGGGGGGCGTGGTGTTTGGGCCGAAGGCTCGACATGTCCGTTCAGGTTCCCCCTCTCGGCCCGCTCTTGGAGCCGTCCTGGATCCCTCATGGGCCATCTTGGGGGTTTCTTGGGCCTTATTGGGGCTATCTTGGCCCGTCTTGGAGCCGTCTCGGGGGCATCTCGGGTCGTCTGGGGGCGATATTGGGGACCTCTTGGACCGCCTTGGACGGTGTGGAAGCCGAAGACGCGGCTATGGTAAAAATGGACGTTTTCCGAAGGGAATGTGACGATTTTTGTTTTTTTGGGGCCCCTTGGGACGCCGCTTAGGGACCTGTTGGGGCGTCTTGTAGACTAGTTGGGCCGTCTGGAGGCCAGGTCAGGCGCTGTGGAGTAATATTTCGGCGTCTCGGGGCGCTCTTGGACCGTCTGGGAGACCTCTTGGGGCCCTCTTGGACCGATTTGGAGCCCTCTGGGGCTCCGAAAAAGAGTTCCGGCAACCTGGAACAGGACTTGCCGGGATCTTGCCTGGACCTTGCCGGGACCTTGCCGGGAGTCTGCCGGGTTTTTTTTTTTCGTCCGGGGACCCCCAGGGCCCGCCCCGCGCTCGCGAACTAGAAATACTGTTGACCAGCTACCGGAGATCTTAGCACGCCTCTGTCCCGTTGGGCCGGCGAATTATTACTATTACTCGTATTACTATTCTTGCTGCTAGCCTACTTCGACGACGACGACGACGACGACGACGACGACGACGACGACGACGACGACGACGACGACTACTACTACTACTACTACTACCACTACTACGGCTACGACTACGACTACGACTACTACTACGACTACGACTACGACTACGACTACGACTACTACTACTACTACTACAACAACTACTACTACTACGGCTACTATTACTACATGTACGACTACTGCTACTGTCGTTGTTTTTTTGTTTTCCCCCCCTGTTTTTTATATTTCTACCACTACCACGATTACTACTACTACACGATTACTACTACTACTACTACTACTACTACCACCACTACTACTACTACTACTTCTACTACTACTACTGCTACTTCTACTACTACTACTACTACTACGACTACTACTACTACTACTACTACTAGTAGTACTACTACTACTACTACGACTACCACGATTACGACTACTGCTATTACTACTACTCGTACGCCAACTTCTGTTTTTATCATTTCTACTTCCACTCCTTTGATTACTACTAGTACTGCTACTGCTACTACTACTGCTACTACTACTAGTACTACTACTACTACTACTACTACTACTACTACTACTACTACTACTACTACTACTACCGCTACTACTACTACCGCTACTACTACTAGTGTTACTACTACTACTACTACTACTACTACTACTACTACTGCTGCTGCTACTACTACTACCCACTATTGCTATTACTGCTAATTCTACTACTAACACTACTTTACTACTACTAATTTACAACTACTACTTACTACTACTAATATGTACTACATGCTATTACTGCTACATGCTTTATACTGCTACTACTGTACTTACTACCACTACTACTACTATGCTGCTGCTGCTGCTACTACTACTACTACTACTGCTGTGCTGCTGCTACCTGCTGCTGCTACTCGACTACTACTACCACTACTACATAATACCTAATACTACTACTACATACTCACTTACTACCACTACTTTACTACTACTACTACTACTACTACTATACTACTACTAACGACATATACGACGACACGACTACGACTACGGACTACGACTACACGACTACGACTACGACTACGAACAACTACGACCCGACTCCGACTTACGACTACGCTACTACTAATTTACTACTACATTACTATACTACTACTACTATTATACTTCTACTTTACTACTACTACTACTACTGCTTGCTACTACTAATACTACTACTACTACTCATACTACGACGACGACAAGCGAACGACGGGACGACGACGACGACGACGAACGACGACGACGACGACGACCGACGACGACGACGACGACGAGACGACGACGACGACGACGACGACGACGACGACGACGACGACGACGACGACGACGACGACGACGACGACGACTACTACTACTACTACTACTACTATCACTCCTACTCTCACTGCTACTATCGATGTTTGTGCTAGGTGCCTCGTTTCGAGCGTGCTTCGCCAAGGGGGGCGCATCGTACTAGCATGTCCTTCCGCGCCCCAGGAGTTCCTCCGCGTTGTGCACGAGCTCGGTCAGTTCCGCGCGTCCCCGGGCCACATCGTCTTCGTGGCGGCCGAGGGCGGGCGCCAGGACGATGCTCGGGCGGCGAGACCGCAGCATCGTCTAACCGATCCCCATCCCCACTGGGCCATGGATATCTCCAGCCCACCTCCTCAGGCAGGACCATGCTCGGACGACGAGAACTCAGCATTGTCTGACCGACCCCCATTCCCACTGGGCCATGGGTACCTCAGCCCCACCCGCCCACACCAGAGCCCGAAGGGGGCCGCACAGATCCCCACCTGGGGGATAACTCTGCCAGAGGAGCCAGGACTGTGCCAGTGGGGATAGGGATCGGATCAACGATGCCCCCAAACTGCGGGTCCGTGCCGTGCCGACGCTGCGGCGACCCTGGTACGGGCGCTCACGGCTGAACGCCGCCGGTGGTCCCATTACTGTCCGATATCGAACGATCTGCGCTAGCGGACGGCCTTGATCGCTCGAAGTTGAACAAACCATGCGGGGCCGAAAACCGACGCCCAGGTCGTGGCGATGCAAACCTGCCGTCTACACGCGCTCCGCCCCTGGTCAGGCCCATCCAGGACCTGGGACTGGTGCACAGGGCTCCCCGGCTCAGCCTGGCTAGGCTGGGAGGGCCCGGGAGCCAAGACCCAGAGGTAACAAGCTGGGCGCACCGGGAAGGCAAGGGAGGCCCCCCCTGGCTGGTTTGCCATGGGTTCCATCCTCAAGGGCTTCAGGGCATACATAGCAGTTTCCGACAGGCCATGAGGCGCCAGAGCCGCCCCTGGCGCGCTCAGCGCGCCCGGTGGGGGGGTCCGGCGCCGATCCAAGAAATCAGCGTGGGCCTCCGAACGTTGGCGTTCGTGCAGTCTTTTCTTCGTCTGCTTGGTACTGATCCTGTGGCCAGGAGGAGCCTGGCCAGGGGCGACGAGTGTGGGCCCGCTCATATCCGCCGGCATGATTTCGTAGCTCCGCGGCCTCAGAAGCTCCGACCCCTTCTTTGGTGCAGTTGATCGTCCCGCAGCCACTGCTGATCGTCCCGTGGCCCGAGAGCGGCCCCCCGAGGGCGAGCTCGAGGGAGGCGGCCGGGATTGCAGAGGTCAGATCTTGGGAGATGCGTGGGGGTGGCGCGTGTGCGTCTGGGCCTCGTCGCCCCGGGGCCCCGGGGGGGACGCGGCCCTCCGGTGGGACCTGCGCTGCCCCCCCCCTGCGGCTGCTCGCTCGGGCCGCCCACCTTCCGGCACGCCCGCTTGCGGTGCCGGACGCCGCCTGCGCACTCCTCGTGGCAGAGGTGCTCGGCGCCTGAGGCCTGCCCTGAAGTCGGGCCTGTCCCCCCTACAGGGGGATTTTCGACGAAAAATAGAAGATACCCCTAAACAGAGTCCAAAACAAAAATAGTCTGGGGACTTTTTTTGCGTATTTTTCGACCTTTCTGGAGTATTGTTGGGGTATTTTAAATCCCCCTGTAGGGGGACACACCCGACATAAGCCTTCCCCCTCGTCCCTCCTCTGCGGCCGCCCTCCTCTTCTCCTACAGTGGGGGCGCGCATCAATAAACCATGTGCTTCTCGTGAGGGTGTCCCGGGTCTCTTCGCTCCTCGCGCTGCGCGGCGACTTCCCGCAGCCGTTGGTTAACGGGCGAAGAACGGTATAACATACACTTTTTCGCTGTCGGGGGCGCCTGTCCCTGGGCGGCTGGAAAGTTTATACCTTTACGGTGGCACCGTAGGGGTATAAACTTTCCAGCCGCCCAGGGACAGGCGCCCCCGACAGCGAAAAAGTTTATCTTATACCGTTCTTCGCTCGCCGAGTTGGAGGAGCTGCCGCGTGCAGGGTGCTCTGGGTTTCTCCTGAGGTGCACCTCGCGCGCGGGTTTTCAGGGTTGGGTTTCTTGCGCGGGGTTCTTGCGGCCGCGCCCGCACTGTGGTCGTCTGGTGTGCCCTCTGCCCCGGCGCGGCCCGCCTGCCTTCCGACCGCGTCGGTGGCCGCACCCGCCGCCGGCCAAGCAAGTGTGAGTAGGAGCTTGATTGCAGAATTGGTTTGCCCCAAACTCGAATGTGTCGTCGGGTCCACGAGACTGGCTCACGTTCTATGGATTGGTCTTGTTCGGAAGCTGGAGCATCTACATCACCAGTGGCGGGCTGTTTTTCAATCCCAGGATATCTTGGGGGTCGAGGACGTCGCTGGAGTGTTGTGGTGTATATTTTTTCCCCGATGTCCCGGGGAAGCAACGAAACATGTATACACCAGGGTCCCGTGTACACCAGGATCCGCTCTCCAGTGCAAATTCTGATGCAGGGCCGGAAGCAGCGTCGGTATATAGAGTTTGACTCCCTACTTGTAGGTTCGACGCAAAACACCACGTCGGAGTAAACCTATTGTGTGTAGTCGATCCCTTGCCGCCGCCTGGCCCTGCTCTGAGCGGTCCTGGCTTCCTCTCCCTCCCGCCCGCGCTGGGCTTCCTTTCTCCTCCTCCCGTGCACTGCGGCTGAATTCGCGCTTCGTGTGTCCCGCCAGTGCCGCGTCGCCAGGGCAGCCCCTCTGCCCAGCCGCCGACGGAAACTTGTGCAGTCGATCCCCCATACTCGAGAAGAGGCAGGTGTGGGTCCCTCGACGAGGCCCCGCGAGGGGCCGCCCCCCCCGTCGTCCTCCTCCTCCTCCTCCTCCTCCTCCTCCTCCTCCTCCTCCTCCTCCTCCTCCTCCTCCTCCTCCTCCTCCTCTCCTCCGTCGAGGAGCCTCCCGCCTCCCTGAGGACAAGGCCGTCCAGGAGCTCCGGGCCGGCGACGTGCTGCTCGCCGCGCCGCTCGGGCTCCCCCCCGGCGCCCCGCGGCCGAGCCGGGTGCTGTCCGTCGGCCGCGGCGTGAGCACGGCGGGCGTGGCGTTGCAGCTTCGGAGGGAGGAGGAGGAGGAGGAGGAGGAGGAGGAGGAGGGAGGAGGAGGAGGAGGAGGGAGGAGGAGGAGGAGGAGGGAGGAGGAGGAGGGAGGAGGAGGAGGGAGGAGGAGGAGGAGGGAGGAGGAGGAGGAGGAGGGAGGAGGAGGAGGAGGAGGAGGAGGAGCAGGGAGGAGGAGGGAGCCCCTGGCCCGTAGAACGCGCACCGGGGACGGAGCCTCGTGTTGGGCCGCCGTCTCTGCATCCGGGAGCCCATTTCTGGGGTGGTGTGGCTTTTGCTGCACTCTCGGGGGGAGCCAAAAAGGCCACCGATGCCTAATGCTCTTTGGGCATCTCAACTTTTCGGTCCGCTCCCACAGGGTTAGAGAGGGGGGGTCCTCGCGATGTGCTGGTCCCCGCGCTGTGACTGTGCGTCCCTCTTCCCGAGTAGTGTTCTGCTGGAGGGTTCCTCGTGGACGTCAGCGAGTGGCCGCGGGAGCGCCCCGCCGGGGGGGGGCGGGGGAGCCCGGGACCTTCCGGTCTGGAAGCGGTGCGGCAGCCGTGTCGCTCGATGTCATTGCGCACGTCTTCACGTTCAGCGTCTCTCCCCACCAGCCACCCCCCGTGAGCGCCGCGCGGCCCGCCCTGGCTGGATCTCCTCCCGCTGCTCTCCTGTTGTCCTTCTTGTGCTCTCTCCTTCGTGTGCAATCTAGGCTGCTGCCAGTGAGCTGTAGCTTTGGACGGCGCGCGGCGCTTCCGTTTGCGCTCGCGATCGGACAGTCTCCCCACCTGCACGATCAGAAACCCAGCCCATGAGAGCAGACAGGATACAAGGACCAAGAGACACATATAATGGAACAGAGCGGGCAACCAGAGTAAACAGAGAGATCTCTTGGAACAAGGGGATGGATTTGGAGGGCCTCTTCGGGCCATTCCTGGGTCTCGCATGAGGGCGGGGGAAGGAGGAGGAGGAGGAGGAGGAGGAGGAGGAGGAGGAGGAGGAGGAGGAGGAGGAGGAGGAGGGGAGGAGGAGGAGGAGGAGGAGGAGGAGCAGGAGGAGGAGGAGGAGGAAGGAGGAGGAGGAGGAGGAGGGAGGAGGAAGAGAGAGGAGGAGGAGGAGAAGAAGAGGAGGAGGAGGAGGAGGAGGAGGAGGAGGAGGAAGAAGTCAACGACGACCACGACGACGACCACGACGGCGAGGAAGAGGAGCAAACGGAAAAGGAAGACGATGAGGGCAAGGACGAGGACGAGGAGGAGTAGGAGAAGGAGGAGGAGGAGGAGGAGGAGGAGGAGGAGGAGGAGGAGGAGGAAGAGCAACGAGGACGAGGACAGAACCCTCAAAATCGTCTCTTGGAACCCTTTTGGGACTCTTTTGGGGGATCTTCGGGTCCTTTTGGGGCCCTCTTGGGGCTCTTTTGGGGCCCTCTTGGGGGCCCTTGACGGCCTCGTGGGGCCATCTCAGAGGCTATCGATCAAAGGAGGGGGCCATCAGCATCGCCTCTTGGGGCGCTCCTGGGGCGCTCCTGGGCCGGTCTTGGGCGCTCTTGGCGCCTCTCTGGGGCCGCCTTGGGGCCATCTTGAGGCCTCGAAAGCGCACGCGTCATTTATCTCCCCGTGGTTTTTGAAGGATGCCGGCCGGCCTCTCGGAGGGGGCCCGAGCCTCGGGGGCTCCCTCCGGGAGCCATCTCGGGCCATCTTGGGCGCCCTGGCCGATCGTGGCCCCCCTAGGAGTCCAGGGAGGGGGCGGGGGAGGGCACCCCTCCCCAGAGGGAAGGGGGCTTTGGAGGAGGGGGAGGATGACCTCGCCAGGCCGCCCTAGCCTGAAGAGCTGGCGGGATCTGTTCCGGCACCGCGCCCTCGCTGCAACGTTCGACGGCATCTCTGGTCCAGACGGCCACGATCCCTGGCACAGGTGCAGTGAGGTGCACGTGGCCGTGCTCCCACCCCTGCTCCCATCTGCACTTCTCGTGAGTTTCCTCGGAATCCCTGGTAACAGCTATCAGGAGGAAAAGAATCACACAAACACAATTAACCCTCGATTCCCCAGAAAATATGGGAAAATATGGGAAGTGGGCGGGAAGACAGAAACCCAGAAAATATGGAAAAATATGGGGAGTATTTTATTGGTGTGTATTCATTTATGTGCCCCGGGGCCCCTTCACATCTGCACTTTTCGTGAGTTTCCTCGGAACCCCTGGCAACAGCCAGGAATTCCCGTTCGACCTCCCCCTCGATCCGCCTCCTCACCTCTGCCGCTGCCAGGGTGCTTTGCACGGGTCGTGTCCGACTCTTCCTTGGCGCGGATTCGATACCCGTTGCGGATTCGTCGTGGCTTCGACGCAGAGTCGTTGTGGGTTCGATGTGGACTCGACGCGGATTCGACACAGGTAGCGCCGCGACGGGACAGACAAGATCCTCCGAAGATGCAACGCAAGGCGGGCATGTACGCGCCCCTGACTGCGTCGGGCACCATCGTCGTCGATCTGGAGAAGAAAAAGCTTGAGATCCGCGATGATGTATTGTTCCGAAGCGTCGGATCTCAGGGAAGCGACATACGCATAAGCTTTCGGAGGTCCGCGCGGGTTTTTGGGGGGCGTTTTGCTCCCCCCCCGGCGGCGCCTGCGCCGCCCCTGGCGCGCTGGAGGCACGCGGGGGAGGGGGTCCAGCAGCGCCGATCCCAAAAAGTCCGCGCGGACCTGGAAGCTACCCATCGGTCGTTGCAAGCAGCTCTTTGTAGATTTTTCCAGATTCCGATCTACTCGAAGCGCCTTCCTACTCCAACGATCGAGTGGCTTCACCGCTCCCGTCCTCCTTGGGGGGCGGATGGAGCCCGATCCACTTTCGGCGCCCTCCTACCTCCTGCTTCTGCGTATCTCTTCCGACCGACGGGTGCTGTCCCCGGACCTCTGGCGACCCGATGTTCTCCACGTGCCGCTCCGGGGGTCCCGACCCCCTCCTCCCAGGGCCAGCCGCGCAGCCCGGAGACCCACTCTGGTGGAGGGCCTCGGGGCCCACCGCGGCCCCGCAGGGGCCGAGGTCGCAGCGCAGGCCGCCGCGGGCCCGACGAGGCCGGAGCGCCGGAGATCCGGGCGCCCGAAGGCCTCCGGCCGTGCCGCCTCTTCTTCCCCTGCCCGTGGCGTCCTGGCCTCCAACTACGCGGTGCCCCTCCCGGGGCTGCGGCTGCCGCACTGGCTGGCGCACCTGGCGCTGCTGCCGGCGCGCGCCGCGCACGCGCTGCGCCGGCACGCGCGGCCGGCGCCGTGGCCGGGGCCGCCGCGGGGCGCGCGGGGCCCCGCGGCCGAGGCGGGCGAGGAGCGGCGCCGTGGAACCGATGCCTCGGGGCCTGCTGGGGGCCTTTCGATCGAGGGTCGAGGGTCGAGGTGCGATCGAGGATCGAGGTCTGTTCGGGGAGCGGGGTTCGACCGAGGATCGAGGATCGATCGAGGATCGAGGTTCGATCAAGGTCGGAGGAGCGAGGATCGATCGAGGAGTGAGACGGGGGTCAATGCAAACGGGGGTCAGTCAGAGCGCCGAATCTTGCAGGATCCTGCAAAGCCAGGGTTGCATTGACCCGGGCTAGCGCGCAGGATCCTGCAGGATTTTGCAGGATCTTGCAATGCCCGACTGGCCCGATTTGCACTGCCCTGGATCAGTGCGTCCCCGAGCCAAGAATTGGCTTCGACCAGTGGGAAGAAAGGGGCACCCTCGTCGCCACGGCTTCACGTGGCTTGACAAAGTGGGCGGTTTCGACCCCAGGAGGAGTTTTGGAAACGACCAGATTTGCCCTCGCCCCCCCCCCCCCCCCTCTTGACAGATTTTTTCGGGGCCATCTATAGCGCAGACCCCCCCCAGCCGCTTTCGACAGATCCCCATTCCCCTTGGGTAAAGGTGTCTCGGTCCACCAGCCCACCTTCCTACATTGCCCTGGAAAAGTAATCGCGCGCGGTCCGTCTCCCCGCGACCCTCAGTTTCAAAACGTTCGCGCGGGGCGCCGCGCGATCCGATTTTTGCCGCGGGTGATGCCCCCCCCCGACGCTTATTAAGAAACTCGGAGTGCGGAGAGAAAGGGTACGATGCCCAACAGCAGTTCCTGCTCATTCTGAAGAGGAACTGTTGCCCGCGCCGCCGCGGACGCTGTTCTCTGAAGACAGAACGCCGCCTGCCCAACAGCGGCTGCTGTCGGTTTTGGACGACATTTGTTGCTGTCAGGCATTGTATCAATCTTTGCCGCACCCATGTCGGGCGTTCAAAGGGGACGGCAAAGATTGTTAGATGTTCTTGTGCGTCCTGGGGGGGGGGGGGCAGGCCCCTTGGATCCTGTTAGATGTTCTTGTCAGATGCTTCGTGCTCTTCGTGATTGTTAGATGTTCTTGTTAGATGTTCTTGTTAGATGTTCTTGGATCCCTAGTGCTCTTCGTGCTTGTTGGATGCTCTTGTGCGTCCTGGATGGGGGGGGGGAAGGGGCGGGCCCCTCGGATGTTCCCTTGGCTCCGGCCGACGGAGGGCCTCGTTGGTCCTCGAGGGGCGCTCCTCTGGCCTGTGGGGCCCGCCTGCACTCCGGCCCGCGGGGCCGAGGCGCCACGCCCGTGGGGACGGGGAAACCCGTGGCACGGAGCGTTTTTCGCCGCAGCGCTGCGTGGAGGGGAGCGGAAAAAACGCGACGAAGAGAAGTAACGCCGAGGAGGAGGAGGAGGAGGAGGAGGAGGAGGAGGAGGAGGACAGTAAGGAGGAGGAGGAGAGAAGTAGGCCGAGGAGGAGGAGGAGGAGGACAGTGAGGAAAGACATGCTCCGCAGGGGGCCCCGGCCGAGCCCGGCGAGGGGCTGCACCCCGTGCCGGACTTCCTCTGCCGGCGCGTGGGGGCGCTCTGGCTGCTGCGCGCTGTGCAGCCGGCTCTGGCCGCCCTGTCGTGACGCGCCCCCTTCGGCCGGGGAGAAGTGCGCCTCCTCCTCCTCCTCCTCCTCCTCCTCCTCCCTCCTCCTCCTCTCCTCCTTCCTCCTCCTCTTTCCTCCTCCTCCTCCTCCTCCCCCTCCCCTCCTGCTTCGGCAGCGGAAGTCGCGCTTGCCTGCTCCTTTGACGCGCGCGTCCTGGAGTTGGGCGGTCAGGTTTTCGTGGGAGGTTTGCAGCGGGGGCTCGCGTCGAAGCTCAGATCGGGTCTCGTCCTTCTCATGATGGCCCCGTCAGGCCGACCCGAGTCCCCCGTACCCGGGTCTGACGTCTCCCCGATTCGGGTGCTGCCGGAGGCGTCCCTGGTGCCCAAGGCGTCCCCGCGATTTCCGGGGAGCCCCTCCCCCACTTCAGAGGAGAACCAGGTACCGATGCCGCCGCCCTGCCCTCTTCTTGCCCTTTTTGGGCCTCCCAGGCGGCCCTCGTCGCCACCGCTGGATTCGTTTCGAAATTCTGGTCAGAACGCGCTCCGGGAGAGTGCCAGGGAGCGGCCCCAGACATGCGACGTCTTGATTTTTTCAGGATGGCGTCCCTGGAAGTCCGGACCCTTTCTCCGGGACCGTTTTTCGTCCCGAGTCGTTTTTTGACGGTCCCGAGGCCCGGCGAGGGCCCCCCGAGGCTGAAAATAGCTAAACGCCGCCCGTCCTGATTTTATCACGATGCGATGATGTTTGGGGCGGTATCGGTACCTTGTTGTCCCCCCACCGCGGCCTCCAGAGCACCCCTCACGAGGTTCAGAGGGCTGCACGGGGGCTGAGGGCCCGAAGAGCTGGGGGCACCCTGGGCCTGGGGCACCTCAGGCAGCCCCTGGGCGCGGGGCCGCCGGTGGGGCTCGGCTCGGCGAGGGGCTCGCCATGGGGGAAAGAAATCGACCTCGTCGGCGACAGTGCTGTCGAAAGGGTCCCGTTCCCCATCCGTTGTGGGAACACCAGGGTTCGCAGGACGCTCACCTTCTAGGGAGACGTCCCGCTTTGCCGTCCTCCGTCGGAGGCAGGGTGCGCGTGGACGCCGAGATCGGGGCTGTCAGTGCCGTCGAGTCAAGTCAAGTCAAGCCTGGCGCCCGTACGGCGCATTGGCAGATAAAGAATTGCGCGCGCTCAATTGCGAGGGGGGGGGGAAGGGGAGGAGAGGAAGGGGCGGGGCAGGAAGGACGAGGAGAGGAAGGAAAACGCCGAAAACAATTAGAGCACGCCTGGAGGCAAGAGCGAGTAGACGCTGGAAGCTCATTGCTGTTTGGGTCTCCCTCTCTCCTTTTGTCTCCCTCATAGTGCCGTCGAGCGGGTCGAAATTCCACTCGGCTTCGCGGCTTCGGCGGGGGGGGGTCTCCTCCTCCTCCTCCTCCTCCTACTCCTCCTCCTCCTCCTCCTCCTCCTCCTCCTCCTCCTCCTCCTCCTCCTCCTCCTCCTCCATTCCTTCTCCTTATAGATAATTCCTCCCTGTCGCACCCCGAGGCCAGTTTTTAGGGCGGGCTGGGCGTTTCGCCTGAGAATTCTTCACCATGTATGATTCTGAAGCTTAAGCAGTGACCAGTTTCACAGGTGGAGGGCGGGTCGTTTTCAAAATGTGGGTCTGGCCCTAGCGCCGCGCACATTCGCTTCAAACAATTGCAAGGGGTTCGCGGATTGAAGGCGGGTCGTTTTCAAAATGTGGCTCTCGCCTCAGCGCCGCGCACATTCGTTTTCAAAACTTGCAAGAGCTTCATGGATTGAGGGCGGGTGGTTCTCAACATGTGGCTCTCGCCATAGCGCCGCGCACATTCCTTTTCAACAATTGCAAGGGTTTCACGTATTGAGGAGAATATTATTGCGAAGGCCTTACGGCCGGTGCCGCCGACCCTGAATGGCGACGACGACGACGACGACGACGACGACGACGACGACGACGACGACGACGACGACGACGACGACGACGACGACGACGACGACGACGACGACGACGACGACGACGACGACGAGCGCTCTTGGGGGCCTCTTGGGGGTAGTTTGTGGGGGCCTCTTGGGAAGCTCTTAGGGGCCGCTTGGAAGCCTCGTGGGGGCCTCTTGGGGCTTCCTGGGGGTCTCTTGGAGGGGGCCTGGGACGTCTTGGAGGCTTCTTGGACGGTCTTGGGGCTATCTTGGGCGTTTTCGGCCGATCTTTGGGCGACTCGGGGCCCTCTTGGGCCGTCTCGGGGGCCATCTTGGGCATTCGGACCTCATTTGGAGTGTTTTCGAGGTTTCTAGGCCGCCCGAGGAAAAACGAATCTGCCCCCCCACCCCCCCCGGGACCCCCCCCCCCCCTGGGACCCCCCCCGGGACCCCCCCCGGGACCCCCCCCCCCCTGGGGAAGGGATCAAAGGGAAGGGGCTTCCCTTCGACTCGATTACGACACTGCTCGATTTTTCTCTCGCTCACGAGCTTGAGAAGGAAGCTGCAGGGAAAGGGGACGACGGAGGCGACGACCGACGGAGACGACGACTCGAACAGCCAAGCCCCTCGCACACGCCGACAGGGTCGGCGGATTTTTAACATGTGGCTCTCGCCTTAGCGCCGCGCACATTCGTTTTCAACATTTGCAAGGGTTTCACGGATTGAAGGCGGGTCGTTTTCAAAATGTGGCTCTCGCCTCAGCTCCGTGCACATTCGCTTTGAACAATTGCAAGGGGTTCGCGGATTGAAGGCGGGTCGTTTTCAAAATGTGGCTCTCGCTTCAGCGCCGCGCACATTCATTTTCAAAACTTGCAAGAGCTTCATGGATTGAGGACGGGTGGTTTTCAAAATGTGGCTCTCGCCTTAGCGCCGCGCACATTCGTTTTCAACAATTGCAAGAGTTTCACAGATTGAAGGCGGGTCGTTTTCAAAATGTGGTTCTCGCTTTAGCGCCGCACACATTCGTTTTCAAATGTTGCAATAGTTTCACGGATTGATGGAGGTTCTGTTTCAACATGTGGCTCTCGCGATAGCGCCGCGCACAAGCGTTTTCAACAATTGCAAGAGTTTCACGGGTTCCCATGGTCAACGTACCAGAAATTGTGTGTGGGACGGATTCAGGATTATGCGGGTGCGACAGTTAATTTGATTCGCGGTGTTGAAGTCCCCCCAAATTGCGCTTTGGCACGATTCCGGATCGTCAAGACGCAGCAGTCAGGTTGATACGTGGCGTTGAAGTCCCGGGAACAATGTTTTAGCATCTTCAGGATCTTCAAACGGTTGTTTTCCAACGAGGCAGCTCCCTCAGTGGATATGAACCGTTGTGGGGGCCTATGGAGAGGGAGCTTGGAGGGAAGGTTCATTCCAACATCGTTGATGACTCTTGGTTTCACACTGGTCCTCCTCCTTCTCGGGGGGAGAGCGCCGTGGTCCGCTCTTGGTGACCGCCGAGGGGGGCGTGCTCGCGTCGCGGAACAACGGAACAACTTCCACAGGAGATTTTTTGGGCCGTCTTCGACCGCCCAGACATGCTCGCGTCGTGGACAAAACTCAACGGGAGGTTTTTTTGGCCGTCTTCGAGCGCCCAGGCATGCTTGCGTCGTGCTCGCGCCGTGGAACAATTCCAGGAGAGTTTTGCGCAGTTTTCCACCTCTGGGTGCCCTCGCCAGGCCCCAGGACCATCAAGAGACGGACCAGGCATGAACAACCAGCCCCGCGGAATGGGTCGAGCCAGCCACGTCGTCGGGGGTCTGGCAGGCTAGGAGCATCCACCACGGGGAGTGGGATGGAGACTCTGTTGTGCAGGGGCCCAGCCACTCCTCTCGCCATGCCAAGCAACCCTGGTCCTCGAGAGGCGCAGCCGTCCGCAGCTCCCGCCGCGGTGCCAGCCCGCAGTGCCTGGGCGAGGCCTGGCTCTCCGGGAGCGGCTCTTGTCCGCAGCAATTCGACGATCGACACTCGTGGTGCGGGCAGGCTGCGTAAAGGTTGGTACCCTCCTCCCCCTCGTCCTCCTCTGGCTGCACCCCCTGCTCCTCCTCCTCCTCCTCCTCCTCCTCCTTGTCCTCGTCCCCCTCCTCCGCATCTGGCTTGGCTCAACTAAACCATTTCCTCAGGCAGTTGGCCTTTCAGCTTCGCTTTTCATATACCAGAGGCCCGCCCACGGCTGCCCGGCCTGCGGTGCCGATTTATACTCAAAAGTCGAATCCCACGTTTGCGACATTCATAATGCAAGGCATTCACTCGCATGTATTTGAGTTAGCTTTCTCTCGCTCGGCATCGGACATGAGCTGCTTGCCTGAGCGCTGCCCTCTACGGACCCCCCCTTCCCAAGTGAGAGGCAACCGGGCGGCAAACGGCGGCGGCGCGGCGAAACCTCGACGGACCCCCCAAGTGGGCGGCAGCGAGGCGGCAACGGGCAGCGACGTGGCGAAACCCCGACGGACCACCAAATGGACGGCAACTAGGCGGCAAAGAGGCGGCAACGGGCGTCGAGGCGGGGAAACCTCGACGGTCCTCCCATGTGGGTTGCAACGAGGCGGGACCAAAGCGGAAACGGGCGGCGACGCGGCGACACCTCGACGGACCCATCCACATGGGCGGCAACTCGGCGGGAGCGGGCGGCGACGCGGCGAATCTTCGACGGACCCATATGCTTGTGATGCTCTGGGTGATACTCAGGATTTTGATGATGGTTGATGCTCAGGATGATGCTGTTAATGATGACAGTGACTATGGCGACGAAGAGGATGATGCGTATGAGCGTGAGTTTGACCATGCATATGACGATGCCGATGCTGTTGCTGCTGGTGCTTATGCTTTTATGCTGATGCTGATGCTGATGCTGCTGCTGCTGCGTCTGCTGCTTCTGCTGCTGCGGATGATGCTGCTGCTGATGATGCTGATGATGATTATGTTGCCGATGATTATGATGATGGTGACGATGATGCTGATGATGCTGATGATGCTGACTATGATGCTGATGGTGATGATGATGATTATGATTCTGACGATGCTGATGATGCTGCTGCTGATGATGATGCTGATGACGACGATGCTGATGTTAATGGTGCTGATGATGCTGAGGATGATGATGATGATGCTGATGCTGATGCTGTTGATGATGCTGATTATGCTGCTGCAGATAATGATGCTGGTAATGATGATGGCACTGCTGCTGATTATCATGATGCTGATGCTGGTTCTGATTATGATGATGCTGATGCTGATGATGATGCTGATGCTGCTGTTGCTGATGTTGATCATGAGTATGCTTCTTGTGTTTGATACTGTTGATGATGCTGATGATGCTGATGCAGATGATGCCGATGCTGATGATGATGCTGATACTGATGCTGATGATGCTGATGATGATGCTGTTGATGGTGATGCTGCTGCTGATGATGATTATGATGATGCTGTTGCTGCTGATGATGCTGCTGCTGATGATGATGCTGATGATGATGATACTGCTGCTGCTGATGATGCTGCTGCTGCTGATTATGATGATGATGAGTATGATGAGGAGGAGGAGGAGGAGGGGGAGGAGGAGGAGGAAGAACGCGCTCATGCGAGAGAAGGAGGAGGAGGGACGTTGAGAGGAGGAGGGAGGAGGAGGAGGAGGAGAGGAGGAGGAGGAGGTTGAGGGGAGGGGGGGGGCAATCATTGATTAATGAGCAGCAGGAGGAGGATGAGGAGGATGAGGAGGAGGAGAGAGGAGGAGGGGAGGAGGGAGGAGGAGGAGGAGGAGGAGGAGGAGGAGGAGGAGGGAGGGAGGGAGGAGGGAGGAGGGAGGAGGGAGGAGGGAGGGCGGGGAGGAGGGAAGAGGAGGAGGAGAGGAGCGGAGGAGGGAGGAGGGAGGAGGGAGGAGGGAGGGAGGAGGAGGGAGAAGGGGGAGAAGGAGGAGGGAGGAGGAGGGGAGGAGGAGGGAGGAGGAGGGAGGATGGGAGGAGGGAGGAGGGAGGAGGGAGGAGGAGGAGGAGGAGGAGGAGGAGGAGGAGGCGGAGGAGGAGGATGAGGATGAGGAGGAAGAGCAGGAGGAGGGGGGAGAGACGGACCGGAGCACACCCGCGATGCATCAACGATGCCGCAACGCACCCGCCCGTCCTAACTCCCCTCCTCGCCCTTCTCTAGAATTTGTGCGCGCTTCGCGTGTCCCCACCAGTTTTCGCTGCTCGTTCGCCGCGTTTTGACTTGACGCCGTGCGACTTCTCGCTACGGTCGCGAACAAAAAAACGTGTCCCCATCAGCCCATCCCAAAAAGCACATTTTGCGACGCGCACCAGCGGTCGTGACTTTCGGGCATGTCTCCTCCTGCTCGCGCATATCTCCTTCTCTTCCGCTCACCTCCGACCTACTTTCTGTTATGCATGTTAGCGGGGGCAGTGGGGGGAGGACGAGGCGGAGCATGAGGTCTCTGGACCCTTTTGGGGTCCTCGTGTTGCCTCTTGGGGCACACTTGGGGCTCTTTTGGGGGGTCTTGGGGCCCTCTTGGGGTTTTCTTTTTTGGGGGGGGGGGGGTCTGGGAGGTCTTGTGGGACCATCTTGGAGGCCCCGGCTCAAGAAGGAGCGCGGTGTCAATCACGCCCCCCTTTCGGAACCCGAGAAGTCGCCTCTTGGGACCCTCTTGGGCCGCTCTTGGGGTGCTTTTGGGCGCTCTTGGGCCCGTCTTGGGCATCTCTGGGGCCTGTCTTGGGGCTCTCTTGGGCCATCTTGGGGCCATCTTAAAGCCTCAAGAGCCCATTGAAAACGAACAGGCGAGAAGGCAGCACACATTGTTCCCCACCTAAGATGGGGTTCTTGTTCCCCATATCCTAAGTATGGGGTTCTTGTTACTGGCGGACCGTGCCGGAGGAGAGAGAGCGCACCACTCCACTCACTTAGACCCACTCACTCATCACTCAGGCTTACTCATCACTCAGACTCACTCATCACTCAGACTCACTCATCACTCAGACTCACTCATCACTCGGACTCAGCCATGACTCAGACTCATCACTCATCACTCAGACTCACTCATCACTCAGACTCACTCATCACTCAGACTCACTCGTCTTTTTATCATACATTCACTACACTCACTCAGGTCCACTCATCGGATGACTCACGCACACACACTGATGTTGAGGATGTCTCAGGCGATTCTGTGGCTTCAGCACTCCTAAGGGGAGCGGCGGGGGGGTATTGCACTCGGCCCCTTTCGCAAGATTTTGTGGGGATGTCTCAGGCGGTTTGGCCATTTTCTCTTCCAACATGTTTCGCATTCGGAGCAGATTTGGAGGATGTCTCGGACGATTCGCTGGTTTCAGCACTCCTAAGGGGAGCGGCGGGGGGGTATTGCACTCGGCCCCTTTCGCGGGATTCTGTGGGGATGTCTCAGGCGGTTTGGCCATTTTCTCTTCCAACATGTTTCGCTTTCGGAGCAGATTTGGAGGATGTCTCAGGCGATTCGCTGGTTTCAGCACTTCTAAGGGGAGCGGCGGGGGGGTATTGCACTCGGCCCCTTTCGCGGGAGTTTGTGGGGATGTCTCAGGCGGTTTGGCCATTTTCTCTTCCAACATGTTTCGCTTTCGGAGCAGATTTGGAGGATGTCTCAGGCGATTCGCTGGTTTCAGCACTCTAAGGGGAGCGGCGGGGGGGTATTTCACTCGGCCCCTTTCGCGGGATTTGTGGGGATGCCTCAGGCGGTTTGGCTCTCTTCCAACATGTTTCGCTTTCGGAGCAGATTTGGAGGACGTTCGCGCCCAGTTTGCGGGGATGTCTCAGGCGGTTTGGCCGTTATGATGCTGGGCATTTGTCGTTTTCGGAGCAGTTTTGGGAGGATGTCTCAGGCGATTTGCTGGTTCCAGCACTCCCAAGGAGGAGGAGGAGGAGGAGGAGGAGGAGGAGGAGGAGGAGGAGGAGGAGAAGAGAAGAGAAGAGAAGGAGGAAGAGAAGAGAAGGAGGAAGCGAGGAGGAGGAGGAAGAGGAGAAGGAGGAGGAGGAGGAGAACGAGGAGGAAAAAAAGAGCGGGGGGGGGGGGGGGGACCGACGGAGGGGAGGAGAAGGAGGAGGAGGAGGAGAACGAGGACAGCATGAACACGGTAGGAGCAGAAGCAGGAAGGGGATGATGATGATGATGATGATGATGATGATGATGATGATGATGATGATGATGATGATGATGGTGATGATGATGATGATGATGATGATGATGATGGTGATGATGGTGATGATGGTGATGATGAGGAGGAGGAGGAGGAGGAGGAGGAGGAGGAGGAGGACGTGGGCAACTCGAGTAGCCAGGGCCAGACGATCGAGGTTCGATGTTCCAAAGCCTTAGGTTTTACCCAAACGCGTCCGCTTCACTCTCCTTCGCCCTCCGCTCTCCTTCAATCTTCTGCATTCGTACTCACTCATACTCAGACTCAGTCACACGCAGGCTCACTCGCACTTAGACTCGCTCATACCCGTACTTAAACTTACTCACACTCAGACCCACGCTCAGAACCACTCATACTCAGACTCGCTCCTGCTCAGACTCATCATCCTTCGGTCCGCTCAAACGCAGACCGACTCACACTCAGATTGCCTCACATCCGTACCCAATCACACTCGGCTCACTCGCACTCAGATTCATTAACACACACACACACACACACACACACACACACACACACACACTTTTTCTCACACTCAGACCCACTCGAGCCCAGGCTCACTCATGCTCAGACTCATCATGCTACGATCCGCTCAATCACAGACTGGCTCACACTCAGATTCGTCCATACTCAGACCCACTCGCAAACAGACGCGCTCGCGCTCATATTTATTCACACGCATACCCAATCAAACCCAGGCCCAATCGCACCCAGATTAACTCACACTCAGAATCAGTCGCTCTCAGATTTGCTATTGGTCGCACTCATGCTTGCAGACTGTGGGAATGTCTCGAGCGAGCGGGTCGCCCTCGCACACAAGCGCTCATTGACAGATATCAATAGAAAGACGTACCAAGAGAATGAAATGCACATATGGGGAGCCCCGCGTCGAGTAATTGGCGGACCGCGCCGGAGAAGAGAGAACACACCACTCCTCTCACCCAGACCCACTCACTCATCACTCAGACTCACTCATCACTCAGACCCACTCATCACTCAGACTCACTCATCACTCAGACTCACTCATCACTCGGATTCAGTCATGACTCAGACTCATCACTCAACACTCAGGCTCACTCATCACTCAGGCTCACTCATCACTCAGACTCGATCATCACTCAGACTCACTCGTACTTGTACTCCTACATTCACTACACTCACTCAGGTCCACTCATCGGGTGACACACACACACTGATGTTGAGGATGTCTCAGGCGATTCGCTGGTTTCAGCACTCCTAGCGGGAGCGGCGGGGGGGTATTGCACTCGGCCCCTTTCGCGGGATTTTGCTGGGATGTCTCAGGCGGTTTGGTCATTTTCTGATCCAACATGTTCAGCTTTCGGAGCAGATTTGGAGGATGTTTCGGGCGATTCGCTGGTTTCAGCACTCCTAAGGGGAGCGGCGGGGGGGTATTGCACTCGGCCCCTTTCGCGGGATTTTGTGGGGATGTTTCGGGCGGTTTGGCCATTTTCTCTTCCAACATGTTTCGCTTTCGGAACAAATTTGGAGGATGTCTCAGGCGATTCGCTGGTTTCAGCACTCCTAAGGGGAGCGGCGGGGGGGTATTTCACTCGGCCCTTTTCGCGGGATTTTGTGGGGATGTCTCAAGCGGTTTGGCCATTTTCTCTTCCAACATGTTTCGCTTTCTGAGCAGATTTGGAGGATATCTCAGGCGAGTCGCCGATTTCAGCACTCTAAGGGGAGCGGCGGGGGGGTATTTCACTCGGCCCTTTT
>CAUYUJ010005830.1:0-37500 GCA_963575745.1 Prorocentrum cordatum
CTGATGATGAGGAGGATGATGATGCCGCCTGGGTCAGCTGCTCTACCAGCAGCCTGCGCACCTCGGCGTCCGTGGGGCGACCGCCCAGCGGTCATCATCATCATCATCACCACCATCATCATCACCATCATCATCATCACCATCATCATCACCATCATCATCATCATCATCATCATCATCATCATCATCATCATCATCATCATCGCCAACATCATCAGCAGCAGTAACATCATCATGAGCATCGTCATCGTCACCATCACCATCATTGTTGTCGTCGTCGTTGTCGTTGTCGTTCTCGTCGCTGTCGTCGTCACCACCATCAGCAGCAGCAGCATCAGCATCATCAGCACCAGCATCACCACCATCACCCGTATTCACGGCCTCGCGGGCCGGGCCTCTGGGCCGCGACCCCGCGGCTACGGGACGTCTTGCTCGCGGGTGCCCCGCGCGGAACGCATCCGTGCGACCGCGCATCCGCGGAGCCGCGCAGCTGGAGTCCAGACCGCGACGCTCGTGAGCAGATGGGGTCGGAGGCACGTTTCGCATGGCCGATGCATCGGAGGTTCGGCGCGTTCGCCGTCGTCACCGTCAACTTCACCCTCGCCGTCGACGTCGGTTGTCGTCGCCCGCCCCGCCCGTCGTCCCTCAGCCGTCGTGGGTCCGCCGTCGATCGTCGTCCGCTGTCCCTCCGCCGTCCTCTGCCGTCGTTGCCGTCCGCCGCCGCCGTCCGTCACCGTCTCCATCGTCATCCTCGTCGCTCGCCGATCGCCGCCGCCGCCATCACAGCTGGCATGGTGCCGCCGCCCGCCGCCGATCCTACTACCCCCCCCGCGGGGGGACGCTGATGGAGCAGCAGCGGGGGGGGCGTGCATGGGAGAGGGGTGAAGGAAGGTGCACCGGTCGTGCACCTTCGGGGCCCCCCTGGGGGCCTGAAGGTGCGCGCAGGGTGGCCGCGTCTTCCGCCACCCCGGCTACGCAGTGCCTCCCCATCTAGAGAGCGGCAGGATCTCGAGCGAGTGGGAGGGCAAGGGCCTCCGCATCGAGGGCGTCGAGCCGGGCGGGGCGGCGGCGGCGTGGAACCGGCTGTGCGACGCGCCCCGGGCGATCTGCGTGGGCGACGCTTGGGCTGAGCGCCTGCCTCGTATGTGGGGGGGGGAGCAGGCCTCCCGTTCCTCATCCTCCTCCCCCCTCTCTCCTCCCCCCATCACCTCCTCCCCCTTTCCTCCTCCTCCTCCTCCTCCTCCTCCTCCTCCTCCTCCTCTTCCTCCTTCCCTCCTCCTCCTCTTCCCTTCCCTCTTCCTCCTCCTCCCCTCCTTTACTCATCCTCCTCCTCCTCCTCCTCCTCCTCCTCCTCCTCCTCCTCCTCCTCCTCCTGCCCCCCCCCTGCCCAGGTGTTTGTAGGTCCAGGGGCTGGTGGGCACCGAGATCGCAGCAGGTATCTCTCGCTGCGGCGCCCTTCAGGCCGCTGTCCCCCCCTCGCGCGCACACCCTCCTTACTATATGTAGTGATCGTTTTTTGTTATGTTTGTGTGTGCGGCGGCGAACATACTCACATATGTGCACTGGAACTACCTGAGTGCGGATCTGGAGCGCTTGAGTGACATATCGGATGGATTCAAATGGGCAGATATTGTGGCAGCCGCCAGCACTGGCGAACGAGCGGCACCAATCCGCTAATCACTTTATTCGGATATGTCGTATCATTTCGTGGTGAAATGCGGGTGCCAGGCGGGGACGCATGTGAACAAATCTTGTGGGATCGCGCTGGTGCTGAGAAAAAGAGTTTTCAAGAGGCGTGACGTAGTGGACATCCCCGCGGTGCCCGTAGCGTTGCAGGGCAGAGTGGCAGTGTTCAGACTTCGCTCGGGGAGGTTCGAAGGTTCGATGTGTTGTTGCCTGTGCTGCACTTCCATTTTCAGCCGAGTGCACGCCGCGAGGGCCGTGAGTCAGTTGCGCGGAGACCCGGGCGCGCTACCAGGCGACCGTAGACGTGACGCTGCAGCGGATGGGCAAGGTGCTGGCGTGGTCCAAGCGACGCTCGGCACTCATGATGGGGTTCGATCTGAACGAGTCGTTCGGCTGGCGTCCCCGTCGGGGAGGTATCGCGGACTGGGTGCTGTCCCCTTCGCTTGGGCCGCGCGCGCGCAGCGAGCAGCTCTACGCACCGATCCAACTGCTGGAGTTGAAGGAGCGACATGCGGTGGTGGTGACTACTTCGTTCTATCCTGTAGGCGACACCTGCATAGGCTCGCACTCGTCCAGCAGCATCGATCAGATTGCGGTCTTCTCTTTGCAGCTGGAGTCGATTCGAACGCGTGTACCTTTGACGCGGTCGAATCTCCTATTGAAGTTCGGAGGGCGGGCGGGCCTGCAGGACCATGTCCCCATCTTGATGCAGCTGGACTGCAGACTACAGCTTCCGCTTGAGCACATTGGTGCAGCCACCGACGCGCTGGGACTTCGACTGTCTAGCGACTGCGTTGAAGGCAGGGGCGGGCGCGCCTGAGTTCATGGCGAGCCTGGAGACGCAGTGCGAGGCATCTCCAGATGTTCCACGGGCTGCTTCTGCATGAGCGGGCTCCCGATGACGCGCGGGCCAGGTGGGCCACCGCGGTTTATCCGTCGGCGGAACGACATTTTGAGAAGCGCGCCACAGACGACCCGAAGTTGCAAGAGCATCAGCAGATGCGCATCAAACTACTTCGAGAGCGACAGCAGGCACGAGGGAACGGGCGACCTGGTTTCGAGCATGCTCCTGAGTCGGCGCAGTCTAAGATTGCGACAACTTCGGCGAGCACACCTAGATGCTAGCGCGGAGCAATTGATTTGTGAAGCCGAATGGGCTTGGAAGGACGTCGCCAGCCAACCCCGATATGACGTTGTGGCCGAGCGAGGCGATATGCGCGGCATGGACCCCGATTCCCCCGCGCCCTGTCGACTTGTCGCGCAGGGTCTACGCGGGCGACGCCAACAAGACGCACATCGTGAGCTCGGTCCAGGACGCCGAGTACACCCTGGAGCACGCGCGCGCGAACCTGCGAGACTCGCTGCCGATCGACGGCTGCGCTCACATATCAGGAACAAGCAGCGTTTCGCCATCCTTCGTCGTTCCAGGCTCGAAGTGCGATAATGCCGCTGCGCTCGGGGGGAAGGTTGCGCTCCGTGGTCGGGTTCAGTTTGACAACATTGCGCTGGTATTCAGGCGGCCATGAACGGGGGTGTCAAGGGGGGGTCTTCAGTGGCGTATTATGCCATGCAGGCGGGGCTGCTACTCCATGGGCAGGTTCCGGTCGAAGAATCGAGTATGACGTTTCACGCGCACCGTCTTCGGGCCCGTCGTCCAGTGTGCTCCCCTTTCGGGCCCAACGGCCTCGGTGCTTCCCGAATCGCAGGAACGTCGATTCGATCGGGTACTTGTCGGTTTCGCCAGAAAGCTCATAGGAGGGGGGCGCGCGTCAGAATGTGGAGGAGCAGGGCGAAGGGTGACAACCCGTTCTAGATGCCCTTGAAGCCCGTGCTTCGACGTAGGGCCCTCGCAGGCGCGGCCGCCCTCCGTCGCAGCGGGGCGGCGCCGTTGAGATTTGAGTTGCATGCGCGGCGGTTGCGGCGCCAGCTGGGACGGGTCCGTTGCCCAGGCGCACGGCCGCATGGGTTTGGAGTGATCTTCGGACAGCTGCCTGTCGAGGACCATCCCACGTTGAGCGAGCAGAGGTGGTTTCTCTCTCAGGCCTATCCGCATGCCCACATCCTGGGCCTCGTTCGGAAGCCTGAGGCGGAACTGCTCGAGTCGCGGCTCTTCTCGGGGTCCTCGGAGGAACCTTCGGAGAGGCTGCGCGCGTGGGCCTTCCTCCTGGATGAGGATATTCGTGAGCAGTTCCTGGTGCTCGACCCTGGGGGTCTACGCGCAGCGGCCAAGACGGTTGCCATTCCTCCGCCCGCTGGTCTGCGTGGCCCCCCTGTTGACCCCGAGGCTCTTGCTGGAGATCCTGGGGCACCCCCGCCGCCGACGGCGATCCGGGCTTGCGACCTGGCCGACATTCAGGGGAGAAGCGCGGGCTAATTTTTCAGACACGAAGGGCTTTGCTGGCCCATCAGCGCCTCTTGAAGAACGGGGGCCATTCATGTAGGTCAGCGCGGGTGTGGAGGGGCCTCCTTTCTCTTTGCTCGGGCCGCGTTTCGCGCGGGCAGCCGAGCCATTGACTCGAACTGGACGCTCAGGTCGGCACTCGTGCCTTCCTGAGGGCGCATCGGCCTGCGCTCCTCCTCCTCCTCCTCCTCCTCCTCCTTTTCTCCTCCTCTTCCTCCTCCTGCTCCTCCTTTTCTCCTCGTCCTTTTCTCCTCCTCCTCCTTTTCTCCTCCTCCTCCTCTTCCTCCTCCTCCTCCTCCTCCTCCTCGTCCTCCTCTGGTGATCGTTGTTTTCATTGTGTCGCCGATCGGCGCAGGCCCTCGCACCCCCCTCTCCCCCCCAGGGAGTAGATCTTGGCTGTTTTGGCGCCTGCTTCAAGCATGCGGGGGGGGCGCCCCCGAGAGGGCGCATGGTTCCAAACAGTCGCACTAAGCAGAGGTCCGGGGCCTTCCCCCCCCTTCCGCCCAGTGTCGAAACGCCGAAAAAGAGAACGCTCACTTGAGACCCGCTTCCTTCATGCTCCATCTTGCGAACTCCCCACTACACTTAGCCCAGATCCGGCGACGCTAAGTCCGGTTGGAGGCAAGGGGCTCCGATGGGCGCGTTCCAGACAGCGCGTCGTGGCGTCGGCGCATCTTGGCCCTCGGCAGAAGGCCAGCGGAAGACGCTAGACGCTAGAAGCAAGAGCGAGATGTCACAACGTTTGGACTCCCAGTTTCCAGAGTCGGGTTCGGCTTTCGGTGAGTCTCCAGCATGACGGTTAGGAACTTTGGCTCAGCGAGTCGCGCCGCCGATCCTGGCCCACCATGCTTCGGCGCGACACGCTGACCGCGTCACGGTCCCTGGGCGTCAGCGTCCTGAGCCTTCTCGAGCCGCCCATCCCGCGGAGCGGAGTGACACGCTATCAGCTCGCAGGGCACAGCGTGCCGCCAGGGCCGCCGCCGCGACACGCCGAGCAAAAGTTCCTGACCAGGTTCTCCAGAGCAGCGGCGACGGCGAAAAGTTGCACCATGCGAAAAACCATGACCGGAGCCTCATACCCAATTTTTTGCCGCATTTGTTGGTCGGATCTATCAGTTTTTCGATTCCCAGAATCGAGTCTGGCACAGGGCAAATGAGGGGCACAGCATCTATCAGTGGTGGTCCCATTGTGAGTTAATGAGGGCGCCAGGATCTCAGGGTCGGTGAGGCCGCAGCTTGACTCTGCCTCTCCCGAGCAGCGGCGGCGGCGCGCTTCTGCCGCACAGGCGACGTGCTCGTCGGCGTCAACGGCGCCGTGCTCGACGCGCTCGGCATGCTGCAGGAGTGCGGCCAGCGGCGTGCTACCGTCGCCGCCAGCGCCGAGGGTTTGGGACCCCAGATCCACATGTTCGCCATGAGGGAGCGGGTCCCGAGGAAACCCGGGACCCGAGGTGTTCTGCCATGTTCAGGCTCTCGGGGCCCTCCAAGGGGCCTCGGAATGCCAACAGAACTGCTCGGGCCAACAATCGGGTCCTGGGGGAGACCCCCTGGGGTCCAGGACCTGTTTGAGACTGTCAACAGATCTACTCGGGCCGACAGTCGGGTCCCGGGGGAGGCCCCCCTGGGGTCCAGGACCTGCTTGACGCGTGGGCGAGAATCGTACCCGCATCCGCGGCCTCGCGGGCCCGGCCACCGCGCCAGGGGGCGCTGTTTCGCGGGAGCCCCGCGCAGAACGCACCCGCGCGATCGCGCATCCGCGGGACCACGCCCCCGTATCCAGACCGCGAGAGCAGGGATGGGCATGGATAATTATCTTTGCCGCTTTTGGTCCGCCTCAGGACTCGCTCCCCTCATGCTAACAGCAAGTCAGGCCTGTCCCTCTACAGGGGGAATATTCACAAAATAGTTACAAAATAGTCCAGGGACGAATTTCTATGCTTTTTGACCATGTCTGGGGCATGTTTCGAGCTTTTCTCTTTCGTTCAGAACCCCCCCTGTACGAGGACAGGTCCGACGTAAGGACAGGTATGGATACCTTCGCCGCTTTTGCTTCGCCTCAGGACCCGCTCCGTTCGTGCTGACAGATACGACCTGGCGCCTCGGACAGATCGGGGCGGCTGCTGTGCCGCCGCTCGTGGCCCCATGGGGGCCCTGCTCGGACCGCGCGGCCGCCGCCGGCACGGCCCGGGGCGGAAGCCTCTCGCCGACGCGTCCGGCCAGGTGTCCGTGGAGGGAGGGACGCCAACAATACACCACCACCAGCCCTGGCCAGGTCCATCCTGGGCCCTGGACTGGTATACAGACCTCCAGGCCTGGGCCAGGAGAGCCCGTACACCAGTCCAGGGCCCAGGATGGGCCTGTCCAGGGCTGGTGGTGGTGTATGGTTTGGAGCTCTCCTACGTTTCCTTGCTCCCCCAGAGCTGTGCTATCGCCCGTGCAGTCCCCACTCAAGTCGGATGTACCGCTGCCGTTTGGCCCCCTGAAGGAAGGAAGGAACGCCGTGACGATGTCACATGTCACACTAACGCGCACCCTGACCATATCGAACAGCGAGACGACAAGGATAAGCACGCGCACGCCCAGGAAGAAGGCCTCCGCGAAGTACATGGGCTGCCAAACGCCACCTCCCAGAACAGAGCGAATGTGACACATCACGGCTCGACCAAAAATTGATGCAGACAGCACGCAACGACCAATTTGGGAAAGAACCTTCACCTTATTGTCCGCGCCTCATGTCCCTCGGTACATCTCCGCACGTGGGGTAAACCTCGTAGGCGTAAAGGGAAATACGATGAGCACAACCCAGTTTGAAGCCCACCCTATGCCGAACAACGGACGCCAGGTGATGCTCTCCAGCTTGTTTTGCAAATGCCTGTGCTGAAAACGCGAGCCATTTGTTAAAAGCACACAGAACCACTCTCTGCAGGCCCATTGCAGCACTGAAGCTGAGAACGCGCCGACGGGCCGCAGCACCAATATGATGTGAGGCCCAACCTGGGGGCTCTGTTGGGGTGCTCTTGGGCTGTCTTGGTGAGGAGGAGAAGGCGGAGAGGCTGGTGGAGGAGGGGGAGGAGGAGAACAACAAGGGAGGTGGCGGGAGGAACAAGGCGAGGAGGGCATGCAGTTTGCGGATGGGCTCGCTGGGATCTTTGGTCTCTGGTCTCACCGACTCTCGCTGCCCCCCTCCGCGCCCGCCTGCCGCCGACTGGTCGATCCAGCCAGCATTTGTCAGCGCGCGCCGCGGCACCGTTTCGCCGCCACTCGGGACAGGCGCCCGCCCACGCGATTGGGCCAGGCTCGCGCGCCGGAGAGATGAAGCGGGGGAGGGGGCGCGACGATTTCCACCCCGCTTGGCATCGCTCGGACGTGTGCATTTTTCCTTCGGCGAGGACCATCGAGGAGCATCCTCGACCATCCAGCGAACAAAAACACGCACGACACCGAAAAAAAAACACAGGGAGTGGACGTCCGAGCGATGGCCAGGGGGAGGGGGAGCGACGATCTCCACCACGGCGAGCCTCGCCCTGCCAGACGAGGACTGCGACGACGACCACCGCCACCCCCACCTCGACCTCGGTCGGCGACGGCGTCGACCACGACCACGAACGCCACAACGAGCGACGACGACGACCACGGCGACGACCACCAGCCACGACGACGTCGACGACCACCACCACCGTCACGGCGGCCAATCTGGCGAAGGCGGCGGCGACGGCGGCGGCGGTGACGACGACGGCCGCAAGCGACGACCGACGATGACGACCGGCAGGAGTGCCAGCGCAGCCAGCTCCTGAAGCTCGTGATCGCCCGCGGCCGGGACGGGCCCTTGCCCACCGTGTCCTCTGGGGCTCCCAGGCAGAAGGCCAGCTGGGCCTCGGGAGGATCGAGCTGGGTACGGAAGGCGTGGGGACGAATACCGACAGCACCGAAGAGGAAAGAGCTTGGGGGGAGGCGTGCCTACCCTCTCCGCATGGGAGAGGACAGACAGTGAAGCCAAGGCAAATCATTATCACCATCAGCATTATCTTCGTCGGGTCTTACCCCTAGGACACCTTGTGGGGGAGAAGGACGTTCGGGGAAACCTTGTCGGGTCTTACCCCTAGGACACCTTGTGGGAAACACAAAACCGATTTGAAGCATGCTCAAGCCCCCAACCTTCGATCAGGCGAACCTCCTTCGTCACCACATGACAGGAGACTTCAGCATACACATAACTTGTCAAACCTCCGCGCGAATTTCTGGGGCGGCGCTGGACCACCTTTGTGGCGGCTCTGGCGCCGTCCCTGGCACGCTCCGCGCGCCATGGAGGGAGGTCTAACACCGATCCAAGAACTCCGTGCGGACCTTCGAAAGCTTATGTTGATGTCGTTCTCCGCTCCATTGAACATGGGTGCGGAGTGCATGGGGACGAATTCCTGGCAGCAGTGATTCTGCCCGTGTTGAGCAGGATTTGTTGTCGGTGTCGCCGCGGACGTTGCCCATTTGAGGCAAGGGGCACTTGCCCAGCAGTGGCCGCTGTCGGTGTTGGAGATCATTCGTTGTTGGGCATCGTGCCCATATCCAGTCTTGTTGGGGGGCGTTGCAAGGAAGCGACGCCGTCGTCGTGCAGCCAAGACGCTGGAATGAGGACCACTACTAGTTTCAGGAGTGGTTGTGGATTTCGGGCCGATCCTCAGAGCTGCAGTCGGGGGACCAATATGAACGACGAAGATGCTGACCTCTTTTCCAGCCCGTGTCGCTCAGGTGTCTCAAGTTGCCCCGCACACTTTATTGAACAGCGCACGATCAGAAAGGCGGGAGACGTGAGGAGATGCAGTATGTTACGGGTTGGTAACGGGAAAGAGCGAGTGGAAGCGGGGCAAGCCAGCCCGGGCCTGCAACGGCGATGGCGCTGGGCGGGCGTGGGCACATGGAGAGTTGAAGGGAAGCGCACAGAGCACAGACATCACCAGAAATCTGCAGCTCCCGAGAATCTCTGCTCACTTCAGCCTATACTATACACGTAGAGGCCTTCAGCCACTGTCCGGCAGCACGTCGCTGCCGGTGAGCCTCCATGGTATCCTCCTCATTTACAGTGCACGTCGACCCATTCCGCATGAGCTCCACCATGAGATCCATCTTGGCCCTGCGCTTCGTCATGCCGTCCACGATCATCGCAGGATGATCGACCCACCGAATCTCGTATCCCATGGCATTCATCGCTTGACGCAAGTATGATCTGAATCTATGTGGAGCACTTGCGGCCTCGTCCTCCAGTGGTCTCGCGCTGCAGGTAGTCGACCACCACACATAGCCCCTTGCGTAGAAATTCTGCCTCCCTCTTCACTGCATTGCGTCCTGCCAGTGACAACAGTCGAAGCTGCTCGCACCACCTCTCCCACTCGTCAAGTCGAAATCCTGAGAACGCGAACTCGTGACACAACGTGACCATCCACCCCAGCTCGGCCACACCCGTGTTGAGCGTCTGGATCTCGGCGTGCAGCGTGGAGTCCACCCTTCGATTCATTCGCGAACTTCTCCACGCCAACAGGCATGCTTGATGCCGCTGTCCAGCAGCAACTCCTCGAGCGGTTGACAGCACAGCAAAGGCTCCCTGCGACCCCCTTTCGCTGCTGTTGTGAAGACTCTCGTCCAACACGTATACGCACATCAGCTCCTCGAACGGAACGGAATCGACCACACCGTGACGCCTAGGTCGGCGGTTTCTTTCATATGCTTCACCAGCTGGTTAATCTCCTTCACGTCGTCTTACGTGAGCTCACTCAGCGCCTGCTGCAGCAGACTGCATCGTCCACTCCCGTCGGCACCTAGCTCTTGCGTGAGCCAGTTCAGGGAACCCAGCACCGCTCTTGCTTGGCTGCGCTATCCGGTTGAGCATGCATCACCTCCAGCCTTTCCCTTTGGTACCTTTATCGGCGACAGCCGCTCCTCTGTGAACTTCTTCATGGACACGTGGAAACTGTAGCCTTCGTCCTGGGTGTAGTGGCGGCCGTTGAACATGGCGCCATCCTTCTCCGCCATCAGCGCCTTGAGCTTACCGAACGTCCTCCGGGGGAAATGTGAAACAGCAGGGCCGTCGAGATAGAGGGTGTGGTACATGCGGGGCCCTGAAGAAGGAACCCTTTTCGTTGGGGAGGGGCTCCGCGTTCCTTAAGTGTTTCGCAGCTTGCCTCAGGTTTTCCTTATGTTTTCGATAGGAAATCGAAGTTTAACTTATGGAAAAAACGGGCCTCGCTCCTTATTTAGGGTTCCTCAGGTCAACGCCCCGACTGCAGTAGGTGTCCTCCTTCTGTCTTTTGCATCAGGTGCCTTCCCCTCCTTGCAGCTCTCCTGTCTTTTGCAGCACTTGCTTCACCTTCCTTGCCGCCCGACTGCCTTGGGCAACGGGCGCTCTTCCTCCTACCTCCCTGGCCTCCCTCCTGCCGTTGGCGGCGGGCGCCCTTCCTTCCTCTTCTTCCTCCTCAGCTCCCTCCTCCCGGCTTCCGCGGCGGGGCCGCTTCCCTCCTCCTCCTTGACCTCCCTCCTGTCTTCTGCAGTGGGCGCCCTTCCCTCCTCCTCTCCCTCTCCTGCGTCCCTCCTCCTCGCGGTCGCAACCGCGCTGCGCGTCTGTGCCGCGGTCGCCCGCGTCTCGGCGCCCTCCCTGTCGGCTCTCGGCCTCCCCGTCGCCTCCACCTCCACCGCCTTCCTCGTCCTCGTCGGCGCCGGGCACCGCGCACCTGTCCTCCAGCACTCCGTCCCGGACATGGATCGCCCACTCGAGGATGGGCGCCGCGTAATGGGGGGGTCATAAGTGGGGGGGTGGTTCGAAAAGGTACCCAAACGGTACCTAAACGAGCCCCCTGGGGCTCTGGAGGGGCCCGACAGGGGCACGAAAGGGGACCTTTTTTGATCCCATGACCCCCCCCCATTAAATCCCGCCCGACGAGGATGCGCCTGTCCCCGTCTGCGCGGCGTCCCTCGCCCGTGGGCCAGGCGAGCCGCCTCTGAAGCGGGTCTCGCGGCCTGTGCTGGGGCCTGCGCCCTGGAGGCCCGTGCGCGCCGCACCACCGGCAGGGCGCCAGCTCCCTCCTGGGGCCCACCTCCCTCGGCTGCTGCTGCGCCTCCTCGGCCGCCTGTGCGGGCCCGCTGCGCCCTGCTGCTGTCCAGTGCCGCGGGGGACTACCGAACCTCCTCCGACTGCGTGGCTCCGTCGTCCGCTGCTGGTGGCGTTCGCCACCGACGTCAAAGATGTCGTCCACCTCCACGACCACGATTCCCTCCACATCGGGCAGGGCCCGGATCCCAGGTCTAGCAACTCCTCGTTGACCTCCCAGATCCGCCAGACGGACCAGCCGCTGCACGGGGGCGCCCCAGGGGAAAAGCATGAACCCGGTTGGGTCCAGCGCGCTCTGGCGATAGCCCAGCTCCACGAGATCCCGCTTCAGCCCCTTGCGGAAATAAAAGACACCAATTCGATGAGTTGCCCAGGATACATTTGGTAGTCCTCCGCGTGGCTGCTCGGCGTCCAGCTTCCTGTTCTCCCTCGCCAGCTTGTCGGACTGCATGTAGGCCTTCCAGAGATCTCCGGTCGTGGCCTCCCACCTGTTGGATGCCGCAAGCTGTAGATCCATCATCAGGGAAATTGTGGTCCCTATAGCCTATAGCATCTTCTCGTGGTTCGACACGTGTGGGGGGTCGCATGACGAGCTGCGGAAGCCCTGTCGATGAAATTGCGCCGCGGCGGCATGCGGACCACGGGAAGCGCGCGCGTCGGCTCCATTTCGCAAGCGCCGACGGCACGTCGACCCAGCACGGTCCTCAACGGACGAGGGTAAACGTTGATGTCTGCATCGCACGCAGCGCGTTGCGTCGCGGGTGGCCAGGTCACTGTGGGAACCGAGCGCAACAGTGACAGGAAATATGAGTCTTGATCTCCTCGCACACACCACCAGCTCTTGTGACTCGCCAGCTCTCCAGGCACCTCTGATGGCTTCTTCTTCTTCCGTACTCTCCGCGAGGGTAACTATGATGCGGTCCTGCGGTCCTCCGAAAGAGCGCGCCCGCAGCGCCGGGAGTACTGAAAGGGGGGCCCCAGCTTCAAGCTACCCCCCCCTCCCTTCCAAAAGAGAGGGGGAATTTCCGAAGCTACCCCCCGCCCTCCCTTCTGTAAGGGTTTCTAATATAGGGAGGCCTTGGCCAAAGGGGGGGGGCTTCGAAGCTACCTCCCGCTCCCTCCCTTTTCTGGAGCAGACGGGGAGCCTGGGCTTCCCTTTCAAAGGCGGGGGCACAATGGGGTGGCGGCTTCAAGCTACCCCTCCCCCCCCCTCCTTTGCAAAGGGGGGGGCTTCCGAAGCTACCTCCCCCCCCCCTCCCTTCCGGGGCTCTGGCAAAATGGCGGGATCCTTGACGACAGGTGCGCACCGCAGCGCCAGAGAACGCATTGGTGAATAACGCCGACCCCTGGTTCGTTTTCTTGTTTTCTTGGTTTCTCGGCCCTTGGTTCGTAGTCTCGTCTTCTCGGGCCCTGATTCCTTTTATAGTTTTCTCGTTTTCTTGGCCCCTGGTTCGTTTTCTTGTTTTCTCGTGTTTTCGGCTCCTGGGTCGCGGTCTCGTTTTCTCTGACCCTGGTCCGTGTTCTCGTTTTCTCGTTTTCTCGGCGCCTGGGTCGTGGTCCAGTTTTCTCGGACCCTGCTTCGTTTTCTCGTTTTCTCGTTTTCTCGGCCCCTGGGTCGTGGCTTTGTTTTCTTGGACGCTGGTTAGTATTATCGTTTTCTCGTCGTCTCGGCCCCCAGGTTGTGGTCTCGCTTTCTCTGATCTTGCTTTGTTTTCTCGTTTCCTCGTTTTCTCGGCTCCTGGGTCGTGGTCTCGTTTTCTCGAACCAAGCGTTTTCTGGTGATCTCGGCCCTTGGGTCGCGGTTTCCTCTGACCATGGTTCGTTTTCTCGTTTTCTCGTTTTCTCTGTCCCTGAGTCGTGGGTCGATTTCGCGTTTTCTTATTTCTTCGGCCCCTGGGTCGTGGTCTCGTTTTCTCGGGGCCTGGTTCGTTTTCTCGTTGTCTGTTCTTTCGGCCCCTGGGTCGTGGTCTCATTTTCTCTGACCCTGGTTCGTTTGTTCGGTTTCTTGTTTTCTCGGCACCTGGTTCGTAGTCTCGTTTTCTCGGGCCCTCATTCTTGTTATACTCTTCTCGCTTTCTCGGCTCTTGGGTCGTGGTTTCGCTTTCTCGGACCCTGGGTCGTGGTCTCGTTTTTTCGGGCCCTGGTTCGTTGTTTCGTTTTCTCGTTTTCGCGTTTTTTTTTGGCGAGAACACAACGCAGTTTTGTTCGTTGTCACAAAAACGCGGACCTGGGAACCTTCTACCCCTGCCGCCCCGCCGCTGGCGCCGCGGTTCGCCGCGGTGCCTGTGGTGGGGCGGGTTGGGTCGGTTGGGGGGTGCGTTTGGGGTGGCTCGCCTCAGGTCTTCATGGACTTCGTGTTCCTCGTCTTGTTCGTGTTCTTTGTCCACGTCTCCCTGCGGTGGGGGGAGGGTAAATATACCCCCGCGTCGCGCGCGCTGCCCCGAGGGCGCTTGTCGGCCGAACGCGAGGCTGGCGCCCTCGGTGCGCGCGTCGCGGGCCGCCGTGGCGGCTTTTGTTTCAATGAGGCCGTGTCAATGCGACCGTGCCTGGGCCGTGTCAATGCGACCGTGCCAATACGACCGTGTCAGTGCGACCGTGTCGATAAAGCCGTGTCAATGCGACCGTGCTATGGCCGTGTCAATGCGACCGTGCCAATACGACCGTGTCAGTGAGACCGGGTCAATAAGGCCGTGTCAATGTGACCGTGCCTGGGCCGTGTCAATGCGACCGTGCCAATACGACCGTGTCAGTGCGACCGTGTCGATAAAGCCGTGTCAATGCGACCGTGCTATGGCCGTGTCAATGCGACCGTGCCAGTATGACCGCGTCAATGTGACCGTGTTGATGCGGCCGTGTCAATGCGACCGTGCCTGGGCCGTGTCGACGCGACCGCGCCAGTAAGATCGCGTCAATGCGACCGCGTCTGTAAGGCCGTGTCAATGCGACCGCGTCTTTTCGATTGCGTCAACGCAACGCGTCAATTACGCCGTGTCGTTGCGACCGTGCCAATTTCTCCGCGTCACTGCGTCCGTGTCTTGTGGGGCGTGTCAAGGGGACCGTGCCGTTGCGACCATGTCAACGCGTCCGTCTCGCCGCGACCGTATCAATGCGAATGTGTAAAAGCGAATGCGTCATTGCGACCGTGTCAGCGCGACCGTGTCAGTGCGACCACGCCAATATTACCGCGTCAATGCGACCGGTCTCCGCCGCCCAGCATGTTGACATTCGTCAGGAGACGCGCGCAATGATCGTTGTTACGCGACGGAGCCAGCAGTGCGCGCAGGCAGAAGACGCGAGCCGCATACGCCGTTGGGCGCGCGGCCGCACCAGCGATGTGCGCTGCAACGCCCACGCTTTCCATGAGCCTGGCTGATTTTCTTGCGGCCCATGATGATACAAGCCGCGGCGCCGAGTGGCTTCGGCAGTGCACAGCCCTATGCCAGGCGCCGCGAGCGGCTGCGAATGCCGCCACGACGCGCCAGTGCCTCGCGCGCAGGACAATGAGTGGGAGGCAGTGCGTGATCTTGCGTTTGCAGATCCCGGCGCACTGCAGGGCAACCCGTCCGCGGGTAAGCGCTCCTTCTTAGCCAGAGTGATGGCTGCCGCGAAGTCTCTGACAGCGGAGGAACAGCGCGCGGCTGATCCGGCCAGCGCAGGCAGCGCGGCCGGGAGCGGGTCAGCACCTGAGCCGATGTGCCACGTGGACATTCAGGCGAAGTTGCAAGGAGGCGCTCTGAAGGATGTGGGCCAGGCGTTTTGGCCGCGGTCCGCGGCGGTCGACGCCCTCGAGACGGACGTGAAGCGGCTGCAGCGTCGCGGCATCAAGCGGCCATTTGTGTTCGCTGACCTGAAGAAGTTCTTGCCGTCCTGGGCAGAATCGAAGAGCGCGAAAGAGGAGGCTGATGAGGGCCCGCCCATGTCTCGGGATCTTCGCGACCTTTCGCGCGCGCTCGGCGTAGCGAACCCAGTCAAAGCGAAGTCGCTCACTTTCACGCAATGGCATGCCGCCTTCGACAGGTGCACGCGTCTGCGCGCGGGGCGCGCACCCAAGAGCAACGGCGTCGTCCGAGCGCGTAGGTACGCCATCGCTTGCGTCTGCACGGAGCAGATGACGCTGGCTGCGACGATTCGCCACCGCCAGAACGTCATGAAGGCCCGCCTATCGCCGTTGCTCTGCGGATCCAGCGGCGCGAGTGCGATGCGCGCGCGGCGCGGCAGGTGGCCGCGCAGGCGCCCAATGCTAATCGGAGTGGCGCGCTGGGGCTCGTATACGATGAGATTTGCCGGCGCACTTGGGCAGAGAGGTCTCGCGCCGGTGATGATTCCCTCGACATCGAAACTGTCGTGGCAACGATCGATGTGACTCTCTTGGGCGAGGCAGAGGCCGCGTACGATCGCGAAAGTCAGGAGCGCTCAGCCCCCCGCGGGGGCAAGGGTGCCAAGGGCGGCGGAAAACCCGGCAAGGGCGGCGGCAAGGGCGCCAAGGGCGGCGGCAAGGGCAAGTTCCCGCCTGCGCCCCCGGCGGCGCCGAACGACCGCGGCGAGTACGGGGAGCCGCGGGCCAAGAGAGCCAGGCATCACGAGCGCTGATCAACGTTCCTGCGCCGCGCAGGCGCGGGTCGGTGCGCGCGCGCGCGACGGCGGTAGCCGGACGGCGCGCAGGCGCAGCTGAGAGTCCAGCGGTGACATGTGAAGCGTGCCGCGGACAGGAGGCTGGAAGCGCGGCGCACCTACATGTATGTCGCGCGCGGTGGCGTCGCGCTTGCGCAGGCTACCAATTCGGTGTGGACGCGCGGGGCGCAGCCTACACCGGTTGTTTCACTGGAAGAAGTTGCCGGCGCGGGCGCTCCCGCGGTGGGCGGGGTGCAAGCCCATTTGTCGAAAGGCCCCATCGCGTATCCGTCTTTGCTCCCGCGCGCGCGCGTTAAAAATCTGTCGCGTTGTAGGAGAGCTTGACGCTGGCGACGTGCAGAAGATAGAATTTATCAACTGTGCAATGAAGGACGGATTTCACATCGCGCCATCGCGCGGGATTGAGGAAGACGTTCGCTGCGCCATAGAGTGGGAAGCGTCCAGAGACAGCGTAGAGGTTATGCGTCTGCGCGACAATATGCTATCACGCCTGGAAGCGTGGGGACAAGCGTTACGACGTGACGGGGCCGTCGAGCAATGGTTCGCCGGCGCTGACGACGCGACGCGCGCCGTGTCCGCCGACGTGAATGGGCCGCTTTTAGCTGCTCTGCTCGACATGACGAGCTACGATGACACGGCCGCGGCTGATCTGTTCCGCTACGGCGCGCCTTTGCTCGGAAAGCTGCCCCATGCGGGCAGAGGGCCCGCAGAGAAATTCCCGGAGCCCACGTCGTCCGAGGAGTTGCTGACCTCCTCCCCCGTGCACAATAGAGCCATTTTGTCTTCCTTGCGAGAGGACGTGAACTCGTCTGCGATCCACGAGGGCGCGCTCGCCGATGCGTCTCTGTCGCGGATGACCGCTCCGGTTGTGCTGGCCAAGGCGGACTTGGGCAGGGTGCGTCTGTCCCCGCGTTTCTCCATTGTGCAGGGCGTCAAGCCGGATGGCGCGCCCAAGGTTCGCGTAGTAGACGATGAATCGAGAGGGGGCATCAACTCGGCGTGCCAGCCCGCCGAGAGGTTGTTGCTGGACGGGGCTGACGTTTTGGTGGACGCCCTGCGCTGCTATCACGGTCTGCGCGGGCACGCACCGGCACTGTTTAAGGCTGACATCGACTCCGCTTACCGGCGTGTGCCTATCGCTCCTGAACACAGGCTCGGGATTTCCGGGTGCCCCCCCCCGTTAAAAGCTTCGACCTGGGGGCTCGTGTCGGGGTTCCAGAGGAACCCGGCGTTTGCGGTGTCGATGTCGGCCTTGCCACAGGTGGGCAGCTTACAGCACGTATTTGCACGACGGAGACATTTGGGTCACTGGTCACCTGGCGTTGATGTTCGGCGCCCTGGCTGCCGTCTTTGGGTGGGACCGAGTCGGAGCTGCCTTGGCGCACCTCGCCCGCAAGCTCTTAAAGATTCCCACCCTCCGATACGTGGACGATTTCTTTGGGCCGTGCGCACCCGCAACTAAAGAGCATACCATGGCATCGCTGGCCAGACTAGTGCGCCTGCTCCTAGGTCCAGGAGCGGTTTCCGATAAGAAGCTGGAATGTGGCGACGAGCTGGAGATTTTGGGCCTGCATGTGTCCTTTTCTCTCAGCGGGATCAACTTGTTTCCCGCGCCCAAGAAGGTGCGCAAGTGGCTTTTCTTGATCAAGCAAGCGCTCGACTGCGGGACACTATGTGCCGGCCAAGCCAGCAAGCTGGCCGGCGCTCTCAGCTGGGCAGGTCAACATTGCTTCGAGCGGCTAGGGCGTGCGATGTTGCAGCCCCTGTTCGCGCAGCAGAATGCGCGACGGGGTGTCGTTCGCGCCCCGCTCAACTTGGCGCTGTCATGGTGGGCGGAGGTGCTGGCCCTCGGCATCCATCAGTCCAAGCCGTGGGCGCAGCTGGAACGGCAAGAAGTGCACTTGTTCGCTGACGCAAGGGGCGGGTCCGATCCACGGCTCGCCGCCGTGCTGTTCGTCGATGGTCGCGCCTTCTGGTCCGACGCCCCTCCAGACCAGGAGCTGCTGGAGGACTTGGCGCCGCGCCGGGACTCTCAGATTATGGCGTTAGAACTGCTCGCTATAGCGCTGGGATTAGCTACCTTTAGTGAACTGCTGGCGGACCGCCGAGTGGTGATTTGGTCCGACAATGTGGGCGCAGAAGGGGCAGTGCGGAGCGGTCGCGCTTCCGCTTGGGACCACTCCCGCATCATTCACGCCATGTGGTTCCTCATCGCACGCACCCGGTGTTCGCCGTGGTTTGCGCGGGTCCCATCAGCAGAGAACATCGCCGACCTTCCGTCGCGGGAGGAGTACGAGTTGCTACGTGTTCTTGGGGCGAACTTCGTGACGCCGCGCTTACGCGCGGCTGAGTTCTTCGCACCGGAGACGTTTCTGGCCCGCGCTCTGCCGGCGGGAGCGCGCCGTCGCGCGTCGTCGCGCCCCGCGAGCGCCGTTGCGCATCGAAGGCGGCACGAAGCAACGAAGGCGAGTGAGCCGCTGTCCCGCGTCGAGCCCGTTGCGAGCCATGCCTCGCGCGTGCCTTGCGAGGGCGGCCCGCGCGAGTTGATGCCAAAAGCCGACAGTGGAAGCTGCGTCGTTAACCGGCCCCATCGATGGGCGCCTGGTCGGTTGTCCTATGCGTCAGCGCGCGGTCCCAGCGCAGCCAGCGACGGGCGCTCAGTCGAGCGATAAGCCATGACGTTGTTTCATGAGGTCCGCGGCGTCCTGCCAGAGCTTTCACCCATGGTTACCTTTGCGTTGATCGAGTTGCTGCGGCGCCAGGACATAACGCATCTCAGAGATCTGCAGCTAGCGCGCGTCGATTGGTTCGAACCGGTGTCTGCCGCAGAAGGGGAACGAGGCGTCAGCCCTGACGCCCTGCGCGTAGCGCTGTCAGAGTTAATTAACGAAGCGAAGAAGCCATCTGCCGTCGTGCGCGGCGCAAAGGACGAACCTCCGCCTGCACCCGACGTGCATCAGCGCGAGTGCCGCAGCCGCAGTCGCCCTGCCAGGCGGCGAGCTGCCAAGTGCGATGAGCTTTCGGCGGCTTGCGGTGCTGTGCGGGACCTTGAGCTGGCCGTCAGCATAGCGCGCCAGTGCACCATCGAGCCGCGCGCGGGCCCCCGCCGTGAAGTCGAGGCCCTGCGGCAGGGCCTCGCCCAGCGAAGCTTCAGCGAATGGTCGAATTCGGCTCGGGTCGCCGCGATTCTGGGCAGCTGCCCGAAAACGTGGCCCAGCGTAGTCAGCGCCTTCCGCTGCTGGGCGACTTTCGCCATGACCGTGCTCGGCTGCGACGCGGGGGAAGTGATTCCGCCGTCGCCCGAGGGCCTTGCATTGTGGAGCACATGCTTCCGTTGTAAAGGAACATTCGACAACTATATTTCGCACGTCAGATTAGTCTGCATCCTGTTGCGCGTCCCGCTGGACGCGCTGAGCGACCCGGCAGTCGAGCGCGCGGCTCGCGCGGTGCAAGCGCGAAACACTTGGCAGGCCAGGCCCAAGATGTTTATTCGGGAGGCGCTCCTCGCCAGATTACTGAAGCATCTCGAACGCCACCAATCGGGGCGCGAGCTGCAGATGCTTTTCTTGACGGCGTACATATTCCTGTTGCGATTGCCGTCGGAAGCACTGCCGATGCACGTCGCTCGGGACGGCGATCCGCCGCGGGCGGTCGAGCCGAAGAGCTGCCTACGCCTGCATGACGGCTCGATCTCGCTGACGTTGCTTTGGCGCAAGAATCGCGCCACGCCGCTCACGATGACGCGCACGTGCTGGTGCGCGCGCTGTCCATCAACGTGCCCCGTGCACGCGCTGGGGAAATTCTGCGCCGACAGCGCGGCCCAGCAGCCTTTTGCGGGTTTCCGCCCGGACGCTGTCCTATCGGCGTTGAGAGCGGCCCTGCAAGAGCTCGGGGTGCCGCGGCACGATGCCTATCGCACCCACGATTTTCGTCGGGGCCACGCCCAAGACATGGCGGTGCGTGGCTCGCGGCTGGCCGACATCCTTCGCGCCGGAGATTGGCGGTCCGCCGCCTTCCTGTCATATTTAGACAGGGATGCGCTTGAGGACAGCGCCGTCAGGGAAGCGCACGGCGGCGCTTCGTCCAGCGACGAAGACAAGGACTGAGGTGGCTGTGAGCCTATAGAACACCTTCGGCGAGAACAGCGTTGGGTTTTCCTCGCGCGCAGGTGCAGCAAGGGCCTTGGGTGTCGCTGCACCCGCGCGCTCCCGCGGGGAGCGGCGAGCGACGAGTGCGCCGCTCGCCCCCCCCCGCGGGCGCGTGCCTACCCAACGCGCAGCGCTCCCCGCGCTCTCCCCCAACCCTCGGGTTTTCCAGGGTAGCGTCTTTTGTGGGCGAGAACACAACGCAGTTTTGTTCGTTGTCACAAAAACGCGGACCTGGGAACCTTCTACCCCTGCCGCCCCGCCGCTGGCGCCGCGGTTCGCCGCGGTGCCTGTGGTGGGGCGGGTTGGGTCGGTTGGGGGGTGCGTTTGGGGTGGCTCGCCTCAGGTCTTCATGGACTTCGTGTTCCTCGTCTTGTTCGTGTTCTTTGTCCACGTCTCCCTGCGGTGGGGGGAGGGTAAATATACCCCCGCGTCGCGCGCGCTGCCCCGAGGGCGCTTGTCGGCCGAACGCGAGGCTGGCGCCCTCGGTGCGCGCGTCGCGGGCCGCCGTGGCGGCTTTTGTTTCCCCTCACCCTTCGCCGCTCCTTTGGTTGGGGTGGGGCGCGGGGTGTCGCTGCACCCGCGCGCTCCCGCGGGGAGCGGCGAGCGACGAGTGCGCCGCTCGCCCCCCCCCGCGGGCGCGTGCCTACCCAACGCGCAGCGCTCCCCGCGCTCTCCCCCAACCCTCGGGTTTTCCAGGGTAGCGTCTTTTGTGGTCGTGTTGCTTTTTTCGAACCCTGTTTCGTGATCTCGTTTTCTTATAAACTCGGCCCCTGGGTCGTGGTGTAATTTTTCTGTGGTCCCTTGTTAGTTTTATAGTTTTCTCGTCGTCTCTCGTTCTCGGCCCCTGGGTCGTGGTCTCGTTTTCTCTGACCCTGGTTCGTTTTTCTTCTCGGCCCTTGGATCGTGGTCCCGTTTTCTCGGACCTTGGTTCGGTTTCTCGTGTTCTCCGCTTCTCGGCTCCTGGATAGTGGTTTGGTTTTCTCAGGCCCTGGTTCGTTTTCTCATTCTCGGTTTTCTCGGTCCCTTGGCCGTGGTCTCGTATTCTGAGGGGCTGGTTGGTTTTCTCGTTTTCTCGTTGTCTCGGCCCCTGGGTCGTGGTCTCGGCTTCTCGGGCCCGGGTTCGTTTTCTCGTTTTCTCGGCCCCTAGTTCGTAGTCTCGTTGTATCGGGCCCATATTCCTTTTATCGTGTTCTCGTTTTCTCGGTCCCTGGGTCGTGGTTTCATTTCTAGGACCAGATTTGAGTTTTCTCGGCCTGGGTCGTCTCGTTTGCTCGGACCTTGGTTTGTTTTCTCGTTTTCTGGTGTTCTCGGCCCCTGGGTCGTTATTTCGTTTCCCCGGACCCTGGTTCATTGTCTCGTTTTCTCGTTTTCTCGGCTTCTGTTTCTTACTTAACAGCGAAGACTGATAGGTTTCTAGTGGTCCCAAAAGAGAGCATCATGACTCCCCAGGGGGGTCTGGACAGATGCCGGACGGGTGCCGCGGGTCCCAGAACATTATTTCCAGGTCACATTTTGCATGCTTGGAGCCAACTGTAGGCCGCTTCGTGTTCTTTGTGTTCCCAGAACACCATTCCTGTACCATATTTTGAATGCCCGGAGCCAACTGTAGGCCACTTCGTGTTCTTCGTGCTCCCAGAACATTATTCCTGTACTATATTTTGATTGCCCGGAGCCAACTGTGGGCCACTTCGTGATCTTCGTGCCCCCAGAACACGAGTCCTGTGCCATATTTTGAATGCCCGAGCTGAGGCAGGCTGAGGTTGAGGCAGGCTGAGGCCGAGGCAGGCAGAGGCGAGGCAAGCCGAGGCAGGCTGAGGCTGAGGCCGAGGCAGGCTGAGGCTGAGGCTGACGCACGCTGAGGCTGAGGCCGAGGCTGGGGCTGAGGCCGAGGCAGGCTGAGGCTGAGGCTGACGCAGGCTGAGGCTGAGCCTGAGGCAGGTTGAGGCTGAGGCTGAGGCTAATGCAGGCTGAGGCTGAGAGACTGACGCTGAGGCTGAGGCAGGCCGAGGCTGAGACTGAGGCCGAGGCAGGCTGAGGCTGAGGCTGAGGCAAGCCGAGGCAGGCTGAGGCTGAGGCTGAAGCTGAGGCAGGCTGAGGCAGGCTGAGGCTGAGGCTGAGGCTGAGGCAAGCTGAGGCTGAGGCTGAGGCTGATGAGGCTGAGGCTGAGGCTGAGGCTGAGGCTGAGGAGGCTGAGGCAGGCTGAGGCTGAGGCAGGCTGAGGCTGAGGCTGAGGCTGAGGCTGAGGCTGAAGCTGAGGCTGAGGCTGAGGCTGAGGCAGGCTGAGGCTGAGGCTGAGGCAGGCTGAGGCTGAGGCAGGCTGAGGCTGAGGCCGAGGCAGGCTCAGGCCGAGACAGGCTGAGGCTGAGGCTGAGGCTGAGGCTGAGGATAAGGCCGAGGCAGGCCGAAGCTGAGACAAGGTGAAGCTGAATCGGGGGGGGGAAGGGGGGGGGAGGAGGGGAGGCTGAGGCAGGCTGAGGCCGAAGCGGGCTGAGGCCGATGCAGGCTGAGGCTGAGGCTGAGGCACGCCGAGGCAGGCTGAGGCTGAGGCTGAGGCTGAGGCTGAGGCTGAGGCTGGCTGAGGCTGAGGCGGGCTGAGGCTGAGGCTGACGCAGGCTGAGGCCGAGGCAGGCTGAGGCTGAGGCTGAGGCTGAGGCAGGCTGAGGCTGAGGCCGAGGCAGGCTGAGGCTGAGGCTGAGGCAAGCCGAGGCAGGCTGAGGCTGAGGCTGAAACTGAGGCAGGCTGAGGCATCCGTAGGAATCCATAGGAATCCTTAGGAATCAATAGGAATCCTTAGGAATCTGTAGGCATTCTTAGGAATCCGTAGGCATAGTTAAGCATCTTCAGGAATCTTCAGGAATCCTTAGGAATCCTTAGGAACCCCTAGGAATCCCTAGGAATCTGGATTCCTAAGGATTCCTAAGGCTTCCTAAGGATTCCCATGGATTCCTAAGGATGCCTGAGGATACCTCAGGAATCCCTAGGAATCCTCAGGATTCCATTGGATCGTAAGGCCGGTGCCACTGCGACTGTCATTGCGAATGCGACTGCGACTGCGAGAACAGCAGACTTCTACAACTGGATTCTCACCTTAATCTTAAGAGGAACGCTTCGAGATAAGCTTATACACATCGCTGTTAGGTTGCTTTGCCGGGATAATGGTTTCCCTCCCCGTTTTCTTGGACCATGGTTTGTGTTTACGTTTTCTCGTGTTCTCTGCCCCTGGATCGTGGTCTCGTTTTCTCGGGGCCTGGTTCGTTTTCTCGTTTTTTGTTTTCTCGGCCCCTAGGTCGTGGTTTCGTTTTCTCAGGGCCTGGTTCGTTGTTTTCGTTGTCACGGGCCCCTGGTTCGTTTTCGCGTTTTCTCTGCCCCTGGGTCGTGTTCTCGTTATCTCCGACCCTGGTTTGTTGTTTGGGACCCTGGTTCGTTTTCTCGTTTTCTCGGCCCCTGGGACGTGGTCTCGTTTTCTCGGACCTTGCTTCGTGTCCTCGTTTTCTCTGCCCCTGGGTCGCGGTCTCGTTTTCTCTGACCCTGGGTCGTGGTATCATTTTTCCGCGGGCCCTTGTTAGTTTTATCGTGTTCTCGTTTTCTTGTGTTCTGGGCCCCTGGGTCGTGGTCTCGTTTTCTCTGACCCTGGTTCATTGTCTCGTTTTCTCGGCTTCTGGGTTTTAATTTCGTTTTCTCGGACCCTGGTTCGTTTTCTCGTTTCTCGTGTTCTCTGCCCCTGGGTCGTGGTCCCGTTTTCTCGGGGCCTGGTTCGTTTTCTCGTTTTTTGTTTTCTCGGCCCCCGGGTCGTGGTTCCGTTTTCTCTGGGCACTGGTTTGTTTTCTCGTTGTCACGGGACCCTGGTTCGTTTTCGCGTTTTCTCTGCCCCTGGGTCGTGTTCTCGTTTTCTCGGCCCCTGGGCCGTGGTCTCGTTTTCTCAGACCCTGCTTCGTTTCCTCGTTTTCTCTGCCCCTGGGTCGCGGTCTCGTTTTCTCTGACCCTGGGTAGTCGTCGTCGTCGGTCGTCGGTCGCGCGTCGTCCGTCGTCCGTCGCCGTCTTCGCATGACCTCGTCCTCGTCGTCACGACCACGACGAGGTCATACGAAGACGGCAACATTGACGGCGACGGCGGCGACAACGACGACGAGGACGACAACGGCGTCGTGCGAAGACGTCGAGCGACGGCGACCGCAACGACGACGGCGACGGGGGAGGATCGTCCGGCAGGGGGAGTTCAAGGGAGGGGGTTGGTAGCTAAGTCGCCCTTTCCTTTTTGGAAAGGGGGGAGGGGAGGGGAAGAAAAATAGAGGGAAGGGAGGGGGGGCTTCCCGCAGAGGGGGTCCAAGGAGGGGGGGTAGCTAAGCCCCCCTTCCCTTTCGTCAGGGGGAGGGGGGGGTAGCTTCCGGGGTGACAGGGGTGAGGGGGGGGTGCTGCTAAGCCCCCCCCCCCCCCCTGTGGAACCAAAGGGAAAAGGGGCAAGGGGGGGGGGGGGTAGCTTCCGACAGAGGGGGTCAAGGGGAGGGGGGGTAGCGAAGCCCCCCTCCCGTTCGTAAGGGGGGAGGGGGCGGGGGTAGCTTCTCGGGTGCCGAAAGGGGGGGAGGGGGGGGGGGGCTGCTAAGCCCCCCCTTTGGAACCAAAGGGGGGAAGGGGGGGGTAGCTTCTGGCAGAGGGGGGTCAGGGAGGGGGGGGTAGTCCCCTTTGGAAAGGGGGAGGGGGTGGGGTAGCTTCGGAGTAGCGAAAGGGGGGGAGGGGGGGGGGAGCTTCAGGGGGGAGGCGGAAAAAGGGGGGGGGGGGGCTTCCAGCAGGGGAGTTGGAAGGGAGGGGCGGGGTAGCTGAGGGCCCCCCCACCCCCCTTTGCTCCGGCGCTGTGGGCGCGCTCTCTCGGTCCTCCGTCCTTTGTCTATGCAGGGACATTCGCACGCGGGTGCTCGCCTCCAGACTCAGCACCTTCACGCCTCCAGTGGACAGTACTCCTCCCCAGGCGGAGGCGTCTGACTTCTGCCACAGTGGCCATTCCTCCGCTGAAATGTGCCTCTCATGTACCTCATCTCTCCCGCGCTTCTTGGTGATGTAGACTTAAGTCGGGCCTGTCCCCCCACAGGGGGATTTTCGACGAAAGATGAACGATACCCCCAAAATAGTCCAAACATAATCCAAAAATGGACTGGGGACTATTCTTGGTGTATGTTTTGACCTTTTTGGTGTATGTTTGGTGTTTTTTTCATTTTTCGTCGAAAATCCCCCTGTAGGGGGACACGCCCGGCATAAATGTAGACCTCGTCAATTTCGAAGCACTGGGAAGCTGCCTTCCGGAAAGACACGTCCTCCTCGACTTCAGACAGCGAGGCCTCGTTCCCAGCCTTCGAAGAAGCGCGGCCACCGAAGGCCATCTTCAGGTTCTGCTCCACTGCTCTCTCCCCTGCCGTCTCGATCCTCCTGCGCACAGGATTGGACATCGAACCGCAAGTGGAATTTTGTAGAGCTTGATTCAAGCATGGTACGATTCTCTGGGAGCTGGAGCGAGGCGCAGTCGGATTCTCGCAGAACGTGACCGAACCCTACTACAGTTGTATTGGAAATTGCTTGAGCCTCTTGTAGGTTTTCAATCATGTTGGACCCAGTTGAGCTGTATCCAGCCTTGGTGTGATTATTCCAGCTGGATTCGTCGTCGTCGTCGTCGTCGTCGGTTGTCATTGTCGTCATAGTCTTCATTGTCGTCGTCGTTATCGTCGTCGCTGGCGGCGGCGGCGGTGGCGACTCGCGCGCGGGGCAGGGGGCTTGGACCCCTCCGGGTAATCTCCCGGGGGGTGGAGGGGGGTCTGGACCTTTCGGAGTTTTTGTTCGGGGAGGGGTCCTGGGGGGGCCCGACCTGCTTGTTCTTAGCGGGGATGGGGGGATGGGGTGGGGGGAGGTTCGGGGGGTGGGAGGGGGCCCCCCTCCCAGGATTTTCATCAGGGTGAGGAGGGGGGGGGGCGCCCCCTGGTTTCTGAGACCCCCTTCTAGATTTGGTTCAGGCCAGCGGTGGTGGATCGCGCTCGCTCGGATCTTCTCATGCCCTCACTCTCAGCCTCCCCCCCCCCGCAGAGGCCCTGCTCGGCTGCCCCCGTCTTCCCTGCTGCCCCCATGCTCGGCCCGAGGCCCCGCGTCCCTGCGCCCGGTGGACAGGGCGTCCTCCCTCCTCCTCCCTCCTCCTCCTCCTCCCTCCTCCTCCTCCTCCTCCCTCCTCCTCCTCCTCCTCCTCCTCCTCCTCCTCCTCCTCCTCCTGCTCCTCCTCATCCTCCTGCGCCCAGTGGACAGGGCAGCCCCTCGCCCCCCCCCGGCAGAGGCCACCGGGGAGCTCGATGCCGAGGCGCCCGAGTTCACCCCCATGGCGGGGCCGCCGCGCAGGGCGCTGGGCGAGGTGCAGTGCGGCGCGCAGGCGGCCCTCGCGGGCGGCCTCTCGCGGCCCTCCTGGGGGCCCTCGGCGGCCATCGGCCGCCACGGACCCAGGCCTCCAACGTGTTGAAAAAATCTAGACGGAGGTTTTTCTCGATCTGCAGCCTCTAGCGGCCCTCGCCGGGCCCTGGGACCGTCAAAAAACGATTCAGGATGAAAAACGGTTCCTGGGGAATGGGTCGAGACTTCCGGGGACCCCGTATTAAAAGAATCACGACATCGGATCTCTGGGGAGCAGGCGGGCCCCGAGGAAAACGGGTCCCGATGTGTCTCTCGGGCCGGACGAGAGGGGGGGGATATGGAAAGAAGGGGGGTACGAAATTTGCTGCGTGCAGCTGGTTTCAGCCCCGCCGCCGGGTCCATTCCTCGATACATAGCCGCCTGCGGCGCCGGGAGGCGCCGGGAAAATCAGCTACGTGAGCTGATTCTCAAAGCCCCCCTTTGCTATCCCCCCCTTTCCTTTCGCCCGACCCGAGTCTCGTGGTTTCGGGCCTCTCGTGGTTCTCCCCGGGCTCAGGGACCCGTTCGGTTCATGGCAACATCGGAGGTGGCGTCCAGGACACGTTTCCCATATGACCCGTTCGGTTCGCTGCAACATCGGAGGTGGCGTTCAAGAGCAAGCAACGGGAGCCCCACATGTCCTCGCAATCCCATCTCTAGAGTGCGCTAGCGTGCGCTAGCATCTGCTGGGAATGCTTCGATTTAGCGTCCATGTCTCATCGATCATCGTCGATGAAGGTCGATTCGTAAGAGCCAGCATGGTGACACGGGAGGTTCCCATTGGAATTTGTTCCTAGTGATTGGGGGGGGGCGGGCCCTCCCGGTGTCCCAGCAACCGTCGCGATCGCACGGGGGCGCCTCCGCCCTTCCCCATCTTCGCAGGCATGCCGTCGTGCTCGCAGCCTGCTGCGGGGGCCGCGCACTCTGCACGCTGTGGCTCTCGCGCACCGTCGTGGTGCTCGCAGGCATCGCGTGGCGCTCGCAGACGCATGGTGAGGATCCAGCGCACATTGCGGCGGCGGTGCCCTCTAGACCATTGTTGGCCATCGTGGCGTTTTGATGCTCAGAGGCAGACTGCTGGTGCTCGCAGGCAATGGCGGCACTGAGTTGCTCCGTATTCGAATCAAGCCATTCGTGGCCTGGGCACCCCCTGCGACAACGGGGGGGGCTGTGGGTGCCGTCTTCTTCGCACGAGGCCTTCGAGCAGCAGGCGGACAATGTCGGCGGCGAGCGAGGGGGGGAAGTGAGAAGGAGAAGACCTTCTCAGAAGGTGGTGGGGCTTCTCAGAAGCCCTCGCGTCTTCTGAGAAGTGGCCTGCGTCTTCGGGGAAGGCTTTAGTAAACGTCTCGGAAGGCCGGGTAACTTCCGAGCCTTTTGAGAAGGCCCGCGCCTTCTCATTCTACCTTCGCTCGCCGCCGAAAATGACCACAGGGACCAGAGGACAAGAACGAGGACGGATGAGGACGACGACGACGACGTCGACCCCCAGAGGCCTCCTGAGGTCCCGACACCGTCGTCGTCGTCGTCGTCGTCCTCGTCCTCGTCCTCGTCGTCCTCGTCGTCGTCGCTCGTCGTCGTCATGGCCGTGGTCGTCGACGGTGAGGCGCATTCAAACTTGCGTTGGCGTCACCGCCACAAACTACGCCGCCCCATCATTACCGTGACCCTCCCCTCGCCCCCTTCCACCCCTGGATAACGGACGCTTCGGGTCGGACGGAAGGGGGGGGATACAAGGGAAACCCATGCCAAGAAACACCTTGCTTGCCGCCAGGGTGCTCTTGGTTTCTTGGGCTTCGATGGCTCTAGAATGGGAAGCGTAACGCTCCCACACCAAAACATGAGTGGAGGTCCTAGGGTCTCAGGGTTGGGTTTCTTGTGGAAGGTTCCTTGTGGTCGAGCGCTTACTGTAGGGTTAAGTCAAGCCTGTCCCTCTACAGGAGGAAGGTTCAATAAACCATAATCAGGGTACGATTTTGGGAGCATTCTTTTTGTCATGTTTAAGTGATGTTTTGCATATTTCTATTTTTCGTCGAAAGTCTGCCTGTAGAGGAGGGCCCGACCTAACTGTAGGGACGAGGGGGGGCACGAAACTTGCGGCATTCGGCTGGTTTCGGTTTCGCTGCTGGGCACCCTTCCTGCATCAGTGGGCGCCCCGGGCGCGCAGGGAGGCGCTGGGCAGCGCAGCTGCGTGAGCCGATTCGCGAACCCTCCCTCTGCTGTTCAGTCGGGCTTGTCACTCTAGAGGAAGAAGGTTCAAAATTGTTCAACAAATCGTAGTCTGGGGACGATTTCTTAATAGTTTTCTGGTACTTTTAGAATATGTTTGGGGTATTTAAAACTTTTCACTCAAAATCCGCCTGCAGGGGGACAGGCCCGACTTAACGTTGCTGCCCCCCCCGCAGTTCGCCCGACCCGAACGTCCTCCCCCAGGGGAACACCACAAAAAGCACGCTCTCGAGGTGTGCGCGCGCAACTCGCAGGCGACCCGCTGGCGGCCTCTGGCGGCCCTCTGGCGGCCGCTGGCGGCGGCGGCCTCAGCGGCGGTTTTTGTGGGGGGCGGACGGGGAAGCGATTCTGAAGGGGCCCTGGGGCACACAAATAGATACACACAAACAAAAGGATCCACATCTTTTCTCATATTGTTTCTGTCTTCCCACCCACTGCCCATATTTTCCCATACTTTCCTGGGAGTCGACGATTAACTGTGTCTGTGTGCTTTTTTCCCTCCCGAGATTCGGCGGCGATTCGAGGGGGGAGGGGGGGAAGTGAGCAGGCGCGGGCCTTCTCAGAAGGCTCGCGGCAGGTCCTGGGCCTTCCGAGAGGCTTACTAAGAGCCTTCCCCGAAGACACCGACCGCTTCTCAGAGGGTGCGAGTTGCGAGGTCCTGCCGCCGTCCGAGAAGGCCTTCCTCCTTCTCACTTCCCCCCCTCGCTCGCCGCCGACCGCCTTCTCCGGCTGCTCGAGGGCCCACGTGTGGAGGAGAGACGGCACCCACGGCCTCCGACCGCTCGCCTTGCCGCGGGGCCGGTCTACGCACCTCGCGGCTGGCCCTCGGGGGCGCCTGGCCCGGGGGCGGCGGAGGAGCGCCTCTGGCCCCAGGGCCGCCACGAGGGCGCGGAAGGTAGGGGCGCGCTTCCGCGCGGCGCGATCGGGGCGCTTTCGGAGCGAGGCGCGCGTCCCTCGTCCTCCTCCAGACCAGGCGGCGCGAAGGCGCGAAGAGGGTCGCGCTTCGCGGAGCGCGAAGCGCGAAGATAGTTGCCCTTGGTGGCCCGACGGTGGCGCCGTAGCCAGGGGCATGCACGGTGCAGGGGCCCTGGGCCAGGGGAACCCCCGACGGCGGAGAAGCCAAGGTTTGGTTCAGAGCTTCGCCCGCTGGGTCGTCGGCGGCCCTCGGCGGCCATCCGCGGCGGCGGCGACGCTGGTGGAGGAAATGCAGCGCTCACCGCCCGCCGAACCACTCCAACCCAACCCGAAGGCCCAGATGTGCCTTCCATTTCCAGTGGGGGGGGGCGGGGGACATTGAAAAAGCACATATCCCCCAACCCGAAATTCGGGTCTTCGGGTTGGGTTTGGGTGGTCTGGCAGGTAGGCGCAACGAACAGGCCGCCTCTGGGAGACGACGGCAAGGACGTCGCGTCATCTTCACCGGCGTCGTCGTCGACGATGGCGGCGATGGCGGCGCCGACGAACACGACGGCGGCAGCGGTGTCGAGGTCGTCGCCGACGACGACGGCGGCACGCGACGGATTCGTCGACGGCGGCGACGGACACGGCTGCAACGGCGACGGCGAGGGCGGTGATGATTGGCGACGACGACGCCGACGCCAGCCTGTGAAGTTGTTCGCCTTTTTGAGGGCCCCCTCGGAAAGGCCGCGGGCGGGCCCGCCTCGAAGCCCGGACGTTTCGCGTATATCCCCACCGGCCTACCCATGATGGGCTTGTTTTCCACCACCATCACCGCAAGTTGGATGGGTGAAGGAGGTGGAGGAAGAGGAGGAGGAGGAGGAGGAGGAGGAGGAGGAGGAGGAGGAAGAGGAGGAGGAGGAGGAGGAGGAGGACCGCCTCCGCCTCCTGTTCTGGTGGTGGCGGTGGAAAAATCGAGCCCAACGATGCAGACACGATGCCGGGCGAGCTGCCCTGGCCCTGATCGGGGAGGGGCACGAGCGAGCAGCGGAACGAGGAGGCGAGGCAGCCGTCGAGCCGAAGCTCGGGATCGGCCTGAGCAGACCCGGGAGTCCGCCGCGGATGCCCTGTCGGCTCTCTCGATCTGGGAGCCGCTTTGCTCACCAGCCTCGAGTTTTTCCCTACCCCTGGGGCTGGCACGCCAAAATGCGATTACAATCTTAGGCTAGGAATGCGCCCTCAGAAACGAAGGGAATCCCTAAGATCGGCATCGTGATGAGGCGATGCCCAGCATAGGAATAGGGACATGTTCCAGGCTGGTAATTTGCAGCCGACTTGGGCCATAAGGGAGTCCTTTAGGCTGCCTTGGGGGCTATGTGGGGGGCCCTCTTGGGTCCCTGTCGGGGTCCTCCTTGGGAGCCCTCGTGGGGCCGTCTTGGAGGACATCGATCGAAGAAGGGGGAATCCCCTAACAGCGCTGCCTCTCCAGATTCGCGTACGACTGTAGCCCTCGAGTGATCTTGGGCCATCATGGACCCTTTGACGCCTCGTGGGGCGGCGCATCCAAGCCCGGGGGGGAGGGGGAGGGGGAAGCACCTTCCCGCAGGGGAGCAAAGGGACTGCAGGAGACAGCGCGCTTGACCACCTCCGCCCGGAAGGCTGGTGGGATTCTGGTCAGGACGCCCCCTGGACAGGCCCGTGGGTCGCTTTTCGAAGGGCGACGACGGCAACGATGGCGACGACGGCGACGTCGACGTCGGGGTCGACGTGGGCGCCTTCGTTTCGCAGTTTTGTGGGCGTCTCTAAAGGTTTATGTCACCACGGCTTGACGCGGCTGGGAAGACTGCCGTGATGGACCCTGGCCGGTCTTGGGCGGATGTTGGTGCGACAGCGGCGGCGTCGGCGGCAACGACGACAGCGGCGACGACGGCGACGGAAACGACGACGGCACCGACGATCCTAATGTTTTAAGTCTTTCTGGAAGCTCCCGTCGCCACGGTTCGACTAGGCTTGAAGATTGGCAGACATGGTCAGGAGGAAGAGTTAGGGGGCCGATGACGACGGTCTCGACGTCGCCGCCGTCGTCGTCGAGGATCGAGGTTCTCGGATGTTTCTCATGCGTTCCAACGTCGTTGCTCCTCTTGGGTGTCCGGGTGTTTTTTGCCCATCCTGGAATTTTCGGGAGCCTCCAGAAGCTTGTTGAGTCTGATGAGGTTGAGGTGTGGGGGGGTCCGACCTTGCCCCCCTTTGGGGGATCCAGCGGCGCGCCCTCAGCGAATCGGGGGTAGGGAGCAGGGAGTTGTGTGTAGTGAGTATTGAGTAGTGAGTAGTGAAAAGCGAGTAAGGATTACGGAGGAGTGAGTAACGAGTGGTCAGTAGTAAGTAGTGATTGAATAATGATCAACGGGTATTGAGTAGTGATTGATGGGTAGTGAGTAGGGGTAGTTGGGTAGTGAGTAGTGAATCGTGGGTAGTGAGTAGTGGATAGTGTTTAGTGGGTAGTACGTAGTGAGTAGTGAGGTTCGTAGTGAGTAGTTCGTAGTGAGTAGTGAATCGTGCAGATTAAGTTTCGTAGTGAGCACTGATCAGTGGTGGGGCAGTGTGCAGTGAGTATTGAGTACTGAGTGGTGAGTAGCGTGTAGCTCGTAGTGCGCCGTGAGTAGTGACTAGTAAGTCGTGCGTAGTTAATTGTGGGTCGTGTTACTGAGTTGTGTTATTGAGTAGTTAGTACTGGGCACAAGGCCGGGAATAGGGAAAAGTGAGATGTGAGTCGCGGGCAGTGAGTAGTGGGTAGTGATTCGAGAATACTCAGCAATGCGTTGGGGGTAGTGAGTAGTGAGTGGCGATTAGGGAATAAGGTAGTGATGCGTGAGGTGAGTAGTGAGTAATGCGTAGTGAGTACTCACTAGTGAGCAGTGCGTAATGGGTAGTGAATTGGGAGTAGTGAGAGGTGAGTAGTAGGGAGGAGTGAGGTGGGAGTAGGAGAGTGAATAGTGAGTCGGGTGTAGTGAGTAGCGAGAAATGGGTACTGATTGGTGGGTAGCGAATAGTGAGTAGCGAGTAGTGAGTAGTGAGACGAGATGAGTGAGAAGTGAGTAGTACTGGGTAGTGTGTACTGGGTAGTGGGTAGTGAGTACTGAGTACTCAGTAATGTAAAGTGCGTACAGAGCGCTGAGCTGTTTGTAGTGAGTAGTGGGTAGTGAGTAGTGAGTAGTTGGTAGTGGATAGTGAGTAATGAGTAGTGTGTAGTACGTACGGAATCTTGAGTTGTAAGAAGTGGTTTGCGAATAGTGAATAGTGAACTGCGAGTAATGAGAAGTGAGTTGCGCGTTGTGAGTAGAGGGCAGTGAGCAGTGAGTAGGGAGTAGCGAATATTGAGTAGTGACTAGTGAGTTGCCAGAAGCGAGAAGTGAATGGTGACTAGAGAACAGCGAGAACCGCGTAGGGAGTAGGGAGTAGAGAGTAGTGCGTAGTGGGTAGTGAGTAGTGCGTAGTGGGTAGTGAGTAGTGGGTAGCGAGTCGTGAGTGGTGAGTAGTGAGTAGTGTGTAGTGACCGGCTTAGGATTACGGTTCGGGGTGAGGGCAGGGCGTCAGGATCAGGGTCAGGGCTACGGGTGGTAGGGGTCGGTTCTGGTGGAGCCAGTGGGCGGCGCTGCGAAACGGGAGGAGGGGGGGGTCAGAATTTTGAGCCCAAAGGGAGGGAGGGGAGGAGGCGGTCCGGACACCCGAGGGGGGGGTTCTTCAACGACGGACGGGGAAAAAAGGGAGGGGTGTTCCCGACGACGGACCGGGGAAAGGTGCGAGGGGGGGTCCGAACCCCTCCCCTCCTAAGTGGGGTCCAGCGGCGCGCCCTCCTGCACTAACCACCGAGCGCGCTCCACGACTCGCAAAGTGCCGAATCGCAAATGTCCGAAGAAACACGTCCGCCTCGATGTGATATAGCGTAAATTCCCCACGGCGGATCCAGGGCATTTGCGAGTAGTGCCTTTGCGAGAAGTGGAACGCGCTTGCCTAATTAGATAGACGTTCTGAGGTCACGCTCTGCTCACACAGTGCTCTCGCCCTCGAAGAGGACCCAGGGGGGATTTTCGCAGGCTTCTACGCTGAAGGACTTCTGCTTTGCATGTCGCGCCGCCAGTTCTGGCCCGCCACGACTTTGCGCGACACGCTGACCACATCACAGTTTCCGAGCGTCAGCGTGCCGCCCACCCTCCCGCGAGGCAGAGCGACAAGCTTCCCGCTCCCAAGGCATGGTGCGTCGCCAGGGCTGCCGCCGCGACACGCTAAGCAGAAGTTCCTGACCGTAGGCTGGAAGATCGAGTGCTCTGGACGTCTTGCGCCATGCTCGGAAATTGCAACCGTCGGTCTTCCTTTTTCCCTGGCGGGCCCAGTTTGGAGTTTGATTTTTTGCAGACGCTGTGGTGCATACAGCACGGAACGGCTCAGTCGTAAGTTGGAGCAGGTCTGTATCGGTCGGACTTGCTCTGCTACTGCGAAGTGCAGGCTCGGTCGGATGATGCGGGGTCTGCACCCGCGATCTGACCGAGCACCAGGTGTGGTGCTCCATATCTTAAGTGATGTGGACCGACAGCGGCTGCTCCTGACTCAGCAGCTGCCCCGTCGTGCTGTCTTCCTCTCCCACCCTCGGGGGGACGCCCCTGATGTGGGACTGCTCCGAGGGCTGGAGGCCATTCGTGCGAGAGTGGCCGCGAGGGAGCAGGCGAACTCTGGTGGTTGAACGATTAATGTTCTACCCCTTGCGGGCAAAAAGAGAAATGAGAAGAACATGGAGGTGAAATGAGGCGAAGACCGGTCCCTCTGGCCGACGGTTTCACCGTCAGCGTCGTCATCCTCGTCGTCATCGCGGTCGTTCTCCTGGCCGTCCTGCTCCTCGCTCTCCTCTTCATCTTTCTCCTCTGCGTTGTCGTCATCCTTCTCGCCTTTCTCCTCCTCTTCGCCGTCGTCCACCACCTCCTCGCCCTCGCCCTCCTCTTCGCCCCAATCCCCGACCCTGTCCTCATCCTGGCCTGGTTCCTCCTCCTTGCCCTCCTCCCCCGCCCACCCTGGGGGACAGCAAATAACATGTGCCACGCGCAGGCGGGGCCTGGCATTCCGAACGCCAGGCCGCGCAGGGTGCTGGGCGAGATGCAGTGCAATTCGCAGCTGAGCCCTGGCGGTGCGAAGGCCAAGCCGCCCCTTCCCAGGCGCGGAGGCCCACCAAGACTCGGCCGGATCGGCTGCCACTCGAGTCGTCTTCCCACACCTCCCTCGTTACCCTTCCCTCCTCCTCAGATCATCCACTCAACGACGTTGAGCAACCTCCCTCCTCCTTACTTCAGAGGTGGGCGAGTCGAGACAATTTCAGATGGACTTCGGTGGCGGGGGCCCTTGTCGCGACAGCTGGACGCAGCTCGGAAAACTGGTGCGTTTGGACCACGGTGGGGGAGGGCCGATTTTGAGCGACCATTGTCTCAATCGAGTTTGTGGGGGGGTCCACCCCAAAGCCCCTGGCATTCCCTGAGCCCCGTCCATATTCGACAATGAAGGGGGGCGTAGAGTGAAGTAGCTAAGACGCCCTTTTGCGCCCTAGCAATCAACGACGTGTGCGACGACGACGACGACCAGGACAGCGAGGACGACGACCAACTCCCCACTTGGGGGGCTTCTTTTAATAAGTACCAGCTCTGGGGAGGAGCATTCAGCAGCGCACTCTGTGTAAGCATGGCGCCGACATTGCCGTCATGCGAGCTATCGCGCCTGCGGGCAATTCACCATCTTGAGCGAACAGCCAGGAAGTCTCGGTAGAGAGCGCCGTTCCTGAGGTTTGGTGGCTTGCAGAGCGTCTCGGAGTAATTTGCGCGGCCATATCGAGCGGACGCCGTTGTCGTCGCAGGTGGTCTTTCACAGAATCGAGTGTATTGCGAGGACGTCTCGGGCGAGAACGACATTCCTGAGTGTGATAATGAATACTGGTGGCCAGGGCGTCTGCGAGTAAATAACGAGGAAGCATCAGAGCGGGAGCCGTTACCGTCGTGTCTGGGCTCTTACAATTTTTGAGTGGGCGCCTTCGAGCGGGAGCGTCGCTTTCAGGAACAGTGTAGCCCGCGTCTGGGCGAGGGCGCCTGGAACCGTCCCCATAGCTCAACAATATAATGCCTATCCTTTCACAAACGATGATCCAGCGACGACGCACAACGACGATTACGGCGACCACGACGCTGTGACTACCGCGACGACAACGACGACACTGACGATGACAACGACGTCAACGATGACAACGACGTCGACGTTGACACTGACGACGATGTGGACGACGACGAGCCGTGATCCACGAGCGAGGTTGAAGTCTAATGCCCTGCTGGCCCGCCTGCTTCTATGTATCTCCCGCCCGACCTGCCTTTGGTGGCCACCCACCCGACCTTCCCGTTGCGGTCCAGCCCGCCCGAACCGCCCGTTGGGGCCCCGCCCGCTCAAGTGGTTGAAAATCCGCCCGTTTCGAGGTCTCGCACGCTTAGCCCGCCCAGGAGGATCAGGACCTCGCGACGCGCTCGTCGGGGTCCCGCCCGCTCGAATGGATGAACGCCCGCGTCGTCGTCGTCGCGTTGTAGTCGTCGAAGTCGTCGTCGTGCGCCGTGTTCGTCGTCGTCCGACGTCCGTAATAGTCGTGATGGTCATCGTTGTGATTATCGTCGTCGTGGCTCGTCGTCGATCGTCGTGGTCGTAGCGCGTTGTGCTCGTTGTCGTCCGCGTCGTCGTGGTCGTCGTGTTTGCTGTCTCTGTCGTCGTTCTCTTGTTCGTCGTCGGTTGCCGGCGTGTGAAGGCGGGGGTGTGGGGGCACCCTCCCCCGTCTCTCGAGGCCGGGGCGGTATAGTGAGCGGACTGCCGCCGGAAGGGGGGGACAGGGGGGACCAGTTCTGGCCGGACGAGCGGGGGATCTCTGTGGGGGAGGGCTTCCCGTTCTGTGGTCCGGCTGGTGTGGTTTGGGGGGGCTTCTGCGACGCGCCGCGCCACGCGTGAACGACGATCTCTCACGGACGTTCGTTCCACAGGCGGTGGGTACGTACCGTGGCCCCGGCAGTTGCGGGTAAGGGTTAGGGGTCCCGTCCCAGAGATTCCTCGGGTTCCCCGGGTTCCCCAGGTTCCTCGCGCTCGCTGCTTCCGATTGTTACATTGCCCGTTCCTCGGAGGTTCCCCAGGTTCCTTGAGTTTTCCGGGCTCCTCGGATTCTCAGGTTCCTCAGGTTCCTCAGGTTCCGCGGGGTCCTCGAGTTCCTCCGGTTCCTCGGGTTCCTCGGGTTCCTCGGGTTCCTCGGGTTCCTCGGGTTCCTCGGGTTCCTCTGGTTCCCTGGGTTCCTCGGGTTCCCCGGGTTCCCGAGGTTCCTCGGGTTCCTCGAGATCTCCGGGTTCCCCGGTTTCCTCTGGTTCCCTGGGTTCCCCAAGCAATGCCAAGCAATGTCAAGCAATGCGTAGAAATGCCAAGCAATGCCCCAAACAATGCCCAAGTAATGCCCCAAACAATGCCCCAAGCGATGCCAAGCAATGTCAAGCACTGCGCCCATACAATAGGAAGCGTTCCCCTAATTGGGGTCGCGCTGGGTTCATTACTCGTATGCGTTGCGTCGGAAAAAAAGCGGGTGGCTCGAAGGTGGGTCGCAGGTTGGGTGGATGTGGTTGGGTCGCGTCGCGGGTGGATCGCGGGTGGGTCGCAGATGGGTCGCGGGGTGGGTCGTAAGGCGGGTGGGACGCGACGTGGGTGGGTCGCGGGTGGGTCACGACAACAAGAGCGACAAGAACAGTAACACAATAATGACAATCCGCAGCGCGGAACTCCACTACAGCCACTCACCCAGGGACCATGTAACTGTAAGACCGCTATGCCCCTCACTCTGATAAATTCCTGCCTCGATCGCGGCGTGATGCCCACCCAAGTTGGCAACACCTCGAGGTGGATATACGAGGATCAAGGAGGAGGCGGAGGAGGAGAAGGAGGAGGATGGATGC